>OZ024913.1:66168385-66715089 GCA_964017125.1 Flabesymbios commensalis
TAATAATAATAATAATAATAATAATAATAATAATAATAATAATAATAATAATAATAATAATAATAATAATAATAATAATAATAATAATAATAATAATAATAATAATAATAATAATAATAATAATAATAATAATAATAATAATAATAATAATAATAATAATAATAATAGTAATAATAATAATAATAATAATAATAATAAATGATAATTGGTATGGGCCATTGCATACATCTATTTATATAATTAATATAATTATGCATATTTATATGTATGAATATATGCACAGGCGTATGTAAATATTTGTCCATAGATTCATAGAACAGTGACGTGGAAGTCTCTGTTTTATTTTTGTTATTTCCAAAAAAATGTCCATCACTACTGCGCCATCTTTCGATTGGCAGAGTACAAACACAGATGACATAATAAGACCCTTTGGAGAGTAATGATTTCCTTTTTGTGAAATCATAACCATTGTAGAACCGCATGCTGAGAACATGGCAGATGATGTGTGCGGCCATGCAATGGATTCAGTGCATGCGGCTCAATGTCTACGTCTACTGTTATCATAATAATATATTTAGCTACAATTGAAACCCAAATCCAAGCTGTAGTTAAATAAAAACACGAATATTATATAAAATAACTCAATAGGGCCTAATTAATATTTAATGATTATAATTATATTGTCAGTGAGACATTTAATTTATTTACAGATAGAAGAGAGAGCAAACTTAGATGATAGCATAAAAGTTATGTGAATGTGGCCAAACGCACAAACACACACAACCACTTCGAAGTCACGATTTAACATGGTATAATTGTGTGCTGCGATGTACTGGTAGCCCAAAGGTCCATTCACACTGTCCTAGCTAGCGACCATATTGCGACCTTGATGTGATAGAAACGTGTGGCAATTGTAGTAACATCGCTGAGAGAGTGCATGAATGATCGCACTGGTCGTGGGTTATCGCAAGCTCAAAATCCGGTCGCAACCAATTTTTGCACTGCTCAAAACTTCTGACCTGTGATTTATTGTGGCCCCACAAATCGAACATGATTGTGACACTAGTCTTGTACGATCACGCATCAACAAATCGCTTATAGATCGTGCAACTGGTCATGACACTGGACTGTTTGATCGAGCGACTGGTCGTGTTACATATGATGATCGGTAGTGCGATCACTCACGACTTTGTTTATGTGTTGAGAATATGTCGTTATTAGATATTGAAATATTTAAAAATGGTCGGAACTAATTTTAATGTATTCACTAAGGGATTTAATTAATTCATTTTCAAGACGAAACCACTTCAAATTCTGCTTCGATGCGTTGTGCATTGTGTTGTGCCAAAAGGCCTACAAAAATAGCCGATTTAAATTTTAAAGTAATGAAAAAACGTATGTTGACGTCCATTTTGTAACCGTCTTGGATACAGGAAGCAATAGATAATGATGTATAAGAAATAAGAAAGATTCTCATCAATTAATATGAACAAAAACCTGGCCTACTTTGAAGGATTTGCGCAATTTTTCCTTTCATATTTTCCAACATAAAAGTATACGTTTATTGTAGAATGACCCAATTAAATTGTCAAAGGGATATTACGAGAGATGTATAACCAACTTTTGTTTTAAGTCAATACCATATTATATGTCTATCACATCTGGAGAGCAACTCTCTGTCTCTCTCATACACACAGAACCACCTCCAGCCCCTGGAGTAATAATAGTGGTCATATCATTCGCGGTTCAAACTTTCGCCAAATTCTTAAAAACCTCCCAATTTCGCCTCTATATATATAGGCCAAATTTTTTAAGAATTTGGAAAAAAGATGGTAATTTTCCTAGTGGTAAAATATAACAATAATATGATATAGTGGGGTGTTGTGTTGTTTCTATAGCCTCAAACATACGAAGCCTTTAGCCATAGTTACTATTATTTCCAGTATGACAAAAAATCTTCATTCGTTGTCAACAAGCTTTTAAGTTACTAGTATGTGCTAATTGTATTTGTCGCCTATGCAAGAACGTGACTGAACACCAGACACACAACATATACAAAGTCTAGCAGACCACGTAGGCCTATACACAAGTCGCCCCACAAGATGGCTGCTGAACTTGTGTATGCGTTTTGCACAGAAAAAGAGGCCTGATATATAATAATGGCGTCCACATAAAGTAGAAATATGCTACTAGTAGCGCCTTCTCTTAAGTGATAATAATTAATCATGTTAGTAATAATTTTAATGCTCAATAGTTGTGAACATCCTAGAACGCACCCACACCCACCAAAAGAGCCCATTCCACATTTTCGTGAATATTAAAATTTCCAAAAGATTTAAAAATAAAACGTGGCCATATGACTAAGACTAAAAATAAAGCAAAAAAGCACACCTTTTGTGTAACATAACCTTTTTACAATCATTAATCTGTGGAAATGTAACTGTTTACCAAGAAAACCATACACGGAAAACCTGATTTGATAGTAATATTTGTGTGTATTTACGATCAATAATTCGTTAATTTGACATTTATGTTAAGGGTGCGCTTATTACGGTGGCCTCCGCTATTGTATTTATTTATTTATTTAGACGCCTTCCACTTTTTTTATAAATATGGGAGTTATATACCTTTAATTATGCACGCAAACAAATTGAAGGAGAAACTGTTGTTTTGTCTGATTCCGGGATGATTTAGATACCGGTATGCATCTTTTCACCCTGTAGGCTTAGGCCTAAAAATCTTACACGTCCTTTACACTCAGCTCAAGTCCCTGTCCCGACAACTGCTGGCTCAGTGAAGATGTGGAGATTCCGCAAGGCCAGGAGTGGGAGAAATATAGGAAATGTCGTCAGCAACAGTCCCCTTATTTTAACCATGTGCGTTCCATCATGAAGGTAAGAACATGCATCGTGTAGGAGAGTTACATTGTCCATGTACTGTTCTGTTATTGGTACAGACTCTGGGACGACATTAGAACGACACAGGGTCATCTCGTATTTGCTGTATACATTTTACATCTTACGTTTGTCTGCGTATCTTCCTATATATTTTGAGTTCACTGTCATTATCTTTTTGGAGATACTGACCGGCGAAGATACTCATGGCAGACGGACTCTTTAGTACACTTGGTTATCAGGTTATGCAAATTTTCTCGTCGATGCCTTTGAATCCGTTGTTCAGGATTATTGTCACCATATATTCCCAGGAATCCCACATGTTCAAACAGTGACATTCTGGAGATGGCCATTGATCGATTTAGATGCCTGAATGTCAACTCAATCAAGGCCTAACTGGGAAAACATGAAACCTTTTACACACGACACTGAGAGATAGGGGCCTACGTAAACTTGTATCGAGAAATATCAAAAGAAAACGCAGCTTTGTGTAAGGATATTTTGGACAACTGTAAAACATAAACAAGTGAAGTCTAACCATAAAGTAAATACGTGTAACTGTGTTTAAAAAGCACATGGAAACAGATGCTGTGCCGATCAATGCCACTGTCAATTATATACAACTGCATTTATATACTATATTTCAAGACAAAAAATATTAGACTCGACGACATCCTTCTCACTATACTCAGCTCAAAGTCTGGGAAGTTTAGGCCCTGGATAAACAGACAATGACAGCTTGCCAACTCGAGGCACGATGTCTCAAATTTGTGCAATTTAGTATTTTCCCTGGTTTCGGTTTGAATGGGAGGTTGTAGAGATTTCGAAGATTTAGTCTCCCATATTCCCGTGATTCCCTTTGGTCGCTGAGGATAATGGGTATTTGTGTTGACGCAGAATTTTTGTGTTTTGCCAAACTAATCTTGTCAAAGTGCTCTTAAATTGGAGTCATGCTGTGCACGGTGTGTGCCGTGTAATATGAATCGACTGTATGAAAGAAATACATATCTGTGCCTAGTCTTGTATCACTCTCTGTTTCAAAAGCACTACTTTATCTGTTGTTCTTTATATATCTTCGGACGTTGCATAATATAAGCCCTGGAGATGAGCTCACCCATTCGCCCTAGTGGGAATTGTCAGCAATTTATGATCGATAGTGTTTGATAGGCAACATAGTCATGATAGTCGGTCCAGTTTAACAAGGACGGTACATGTAGGTTGACGGATCTTGGTGATTTTCAACAATATCTATGCATGGGACGCTGCAGGGGACTGATTTACAATTCATGAGCATACATTATGACACATTTCCTGGTAGATGTTGACCTGAATGTGATGTAGAAGTATATTCCACTATCACAACTTGTTTAATCACCAGATGGCTCTAACATTCAAATTTTCCAAAACGTTGATAACAATTCTATGAAACGCAGTAACGTCACCGGAAACCCTTTTGAATGGCTACTCGGTGTAGGCCTAGTACATTTGTCGAGTAATCAGTTTTGATCACTTTTTTGAAATGAACAGGTGGAAACACGTAGAAAACACAGACATAATACGTTATACTTTTGTAGATGTTCATAGTATATGCTGTATTGAACATTTTGTTTGAATACTATGTGAATTGAAACTATGAGAAATAAATATATTTCTGTAATTTCGATAATGCTTAACTTACTGATATTTATCTAATTTGAGAGCAAACATTGCCAATCTTTATGCTTAAACGTAAATTTCATTCCCACTACCAGTGATTTGATCGAACAATGAAACATATTAAAAATCGTGATATTATAAGGTGAATGGGTTTTTAATGTAAATATCCTGTCATTGAAGCGGCGACACTTGCTGGTACTTCACCCCATAGACCTACATAGCAGGAGTGTAAATGGTGTTGATACACTGCAGTAATATGATATATATGCGTTTTTGTTTTTATTAATAAGGACAGTAGGTCTACTGTAAGCCCCTATAGGTATTTAATAATCTGTAAATATAATTTAAAATAAAACCTCAAAATAAAACAAAACGTGTGTGTTATCAGTGGTTATTGCTACCAAACCAATTGTATCTACTACTACAAAATTCCTTACCAACATGATTAGCAGAATCACGTGTGACCTATTACGTAATTTGTAGGCCCTATGCATTGCGCAATTTATTATATTAGAATAATGAAGGTGTCTTAGTAGATATTTCATTATTTTTATCTCACTTTTTATAGAATTGGTGACATTTTGTACTCGTTTGTTAACCCTTGTCCTCCTGAATAGTTTGCTTCTATTTTTCATTCATTCGAAGCTGGAATTGCTAGCGCAATTTCCAGCTTCAAATGACGAAAAATATATCTTTATATGAAATATAGACATATCCCAAATTCAATTATTTGATTAACTGAACTTTTATTACAAACTATTTCATCTATTTCAGTGGCGTTTTATTTGGCTTGAAACTAGCTTCAACCCGTGTATAAACGGTCACAGCAGGAGAAGGGCTGTTATCTCAAAGAAAAAAGAGATTTACGATGATTTCGTTTCATTTGATTTTATAGTCACATTCGTCAACATATCAACACATGTGTATATTTCATCCAGCATTGATACAGTCTACCACGAGTTCTCAATCATTTGTGATAACAAAACGATCAAAGTCCATTAACGTAAACCAATGAATGAGGTCACGCGACGTGAACCTTATCATTTTTTACCGTGTCATAGATCATAACCGCCCCTTCCGAGGCTGTGTGGAAAACACAAACAACAACATACGCAATTCAATTTTAGGACGAGGTGATAAGGATGTTTAAGGATATTATGTTATTGGTGTGGCTGCGTAATAATTACCATAATTCACATTATTCCTAGTGCGCTATTTCAAATAACGATCAGCTGGTCTACATGTATACATGAGAGTGTAGAGAACATGACTTGAATAAAAAAACTAACAATAAAAGACGTTTTGCAAAATGGCTTCCACAGATGGTACCAGATCACGGAAAGGGCCGCTCAGCATCATGTCTGTAGAGCCCATCATGTTTTTATTTTCATTTGCTGCGGGCGTTGAGGTCCCCGCTACTAGTGCCTTGATATATCAAAAGGTAAGTTTCCCAGAAAAACACGAGACGTTCACCCAATGTTGGTCGGAGGTTGGGATAGCGTCAGTTTGATATACATTTACCACTTGAAAAAAAACCAGCTCGGCTTCTTTATTTTGTTGTGCCGGCCCCGATGGCTCATTCGATCCGATTGTGGTTCGAACTCAAAGGTACTTGGTTCGAATCCCGGCCGGGTCGGATATTTGTCATCGAGGTTGTGCATAAGCACTGCTCCAAAGTGTTCAAAGGCCTGGAGTGTGCGGTGCTGTTTATGGTATAGTGCACAATAATGAACCCTTGAAAAAAAATGAAATGAATCGGGCTTTAGGCCACCTTTGTGCACATATAGGCTAAACTGGGCCAGGAGAACCTCCTGAGGATGGTGAGATGATTGAGATGACACTGTCCTCCAGACACAGGATTCGAAATTCGAGCCCTGGCGGTCTGAGGCCGAGCACGCTACCTCTCGGTCACGGAGGCTCCCCACAATACTAACTTTCACACGTGGATGGGGAAGAAACAATTTTGTTTCTTTCAAACCGCCGAGACCGGGAACCGAACCCCGGACTCTGGCGTGAAAGGCAGCGGTGCTAACCACTACCCTAGGGCCCCCGCCCATGAACCCTTGAAGTCTTTCGATAAGAGTATGCCATAGTTCCGACATCGGGCTTCCTTCTGTCGCGATATTGCCATGATTGTGCAGAAAGCGACTTAAAATACACACGTGACGTCAGTCTATTGTTAAAACAGTAGATTCGGATCTACGAATGTACTGTTTAGTTATTTGGTACTGGTGAGGTCGGGCACAATATACGGGTTTAACCATGAAACTGCATGTCTAATATTTCATGAATGAAATTGAATGAAATTGAGGATTTCTATATCAAATCTTGGAACATCTGCACATATTCTGTGTATTTTAGGTCGATGAAAGAACTCAATTACAGCAGATTCGTAGATCCGAATATAATCGGCGCTTCGCGCCTCGTACATTCGGATCTACGAATCTATCGAATTTCGTTCTTTCTTCTTGACCTAAAGCAATATTCACTCACTCCTTAGAATTTTGTTCGGTCAGGCTATGTAAGCGGAAGAAAAGATTGCTTTGGGGGTAATTGACTGATAGATTATCGATCCTCTGGTCCGCCCTCAACCCTCACAATGCTGAATTATTTTTGTTTAAGCCATGGAGACTAATGGGTTTTTACAATTTGAAATCATCATAAATGTCTTAATTTGCTCTTTCTGCTTCATTTGAATACCTATGTTATAATATGAGTCTAGGACCATTAGAAACAGTTTAATTCTTTCAGTGTCGGGATCGTCTTCACACATCATAATCTGACGTTTATAGACGTCATATTCTGACCGATAAAGACGGTCCCCGCACTGAAAGGGTTAAGGAATTTTAACCCTTAAAGCGCTAAGACTGCCCGACGTGAATTTCGAGCAGTTCGGGGGGTATTTTTTCATTTTCGAGGGTTATGTTTAATATGTTAAAAAAAAACAATAACTGGCCCACTGCCGCCTAAATACGCCCTGATTGCTAAAACAGCGTAGAAAGTAAATTACAACAATAAGACATGTCAAGTGCATTTTAGTGACGAACTTACATGTACTGATAAATTGTTAAAATTTCTTGGCGATATTTGTGTATTTTCTACATTCAGACTTGCCTTGCTCTCTACAACCACAGTTTATGTGAGGATTTGGCCGACGACGCCCTGCCTGCAAACTCTACTGAAGACATTAGTCTGGACATAACCAAACACATGTCCAGATTCTCATTTTACCAGAATATCTGCTCCACTATTCCCGCACTTGTATCAGTGGCGTTCCAGGTGATTATATTGTCAATTACTGTCAATTATTTTTTTTTGCATTACTGCATAATCTCTAGCATTGAGATGTGATGATAACTTTTATATTAATTGTAGCTGGTACTACCACTAACCAGCTACAAAGAAAAGGTATAGTTATGTTAGCGAATTAACTAAAAAAAAGTAAACTGCACACTTCCTCACTTAACAATTAAGCAGATACTGCCTTTTGGGTTTGCAGGACATAGTCTCAATTTCATAATGGATGTGAAATAACGCCATTTTTTTCTGCATTAACCAGTGTCAACACAAAAATAATGTGGTACACGAATTAACCATTAAAGCGTTGTATAAACCATAGAGACCAAAGGTTTTATTTAATTTGAAACATAATAGATGTCTTAGTTAGCTCTTTCCGGTTCGTTTAAGGACACATGTTATGGGTCTACGACGATTATTATTATTATTATTATTATTATTATTATTATTATTATGACAGTTCTTAAAAACAACGCACGACTCCAGCACTGCTAATCAAGGCGCTTACATAAAAGTAATACTTGTAAAATGATTAAAATATTCAGCTAAAATAGTATAATTTAAAAAGACATGTCTTTAGATTCTTTTTAAAACTGTTCAGCGATGAAAACATTTCTCAAATTTAAAGGGAGGGCATTCCATAGTTTTGGTCCATTCACACTGAATGCTGCTCCAGTACTCCAGTCTCCTGGTACGGGGAACCATGAGTTGCAATTGGTCATCAAATTGTCTCAGTCGGACTGGTCTTTCCTTCATCTCAAGCATTTGAGTTAAATATGATGGTGAATGACCATTAATAGACTTGTAGATATATAACATAAGTTTATATGATATTCTGAAGTTCACGGGGAGCCAGTGAAGGTCTTGAAGAATTGGCGTAATGTGATCTTTAAGTTTGATTCCACTGATCATCCTGGCCGCCCAGTTTTGAATTCGCTGGAGGCGTTGCAACTGATGTGCTGTAATGCCGCTCAGCAACGCATTACAGTAATCCAGGTTGGACAAGACAAGTGCTGTTACTATGCCCTGAAGTACATCACGTGGAAGAAAACGCCTCATGCTGCCGATGCGCCTGAGGTGAAATGTACACTTTTTACATAATGCATTGACCTGACTCTCGCAGGTATTTCCTCTGCCCATGAATACACCTAGATTTCGAACTGATGCACTCGGCTTCACGTCCGCGTCACCCACTTTAATACAGAATTCACCATACTTGGCAAGATTATGTTATGACTGAACTAAAAAATATTCTGTTTTGGATGGATTTAATTTAAGTTTGTTTATTAACATGCATGCACTGACTTCTGCGATGCACTTCTCTATTTGAGAAATTGCGCGTTCTCTATCTCCTGGTTTGGATGGATCAAATAAAACATAGATTTGCAAATCGTCAGCAAATTTATGATATCGTACTTTATGTTTTCTCAGAATGGCCTCAATCGGAGCTGTGTATAGACTGAAAAGTAAAGGACCCAGAACAGATCCTTGAGGAACACCATACTGCAACTTGATCCATTTAGATGATGTTCCCTTCACTTTAACTTGAAAATAACGGTCTATCATATATGACCGAAACCAGTCTAGGGCTGTGCCAACTATTATAAATATTTAATTCTTTCATTGCTGGGATCGTCTGTAGACGTCAGAATCTGACGTCTACAGACGCATGATATCAATTCAATTAATCCCAGTAAAACACATTATTCAACCCAACGTTTATCGTTTGTTGGATCAGCGCTTGAGACGTTTTGTTTTGACAGGGTTCCTGGGGAGACCTGCTGAGCAGGAAGTTGGTTCTGGCGCTGCCTACTGTTGGTGTCACTCTGAGCTGTGCCAACTATCTGATTAATTCCATACTGATGGACGCTCATATAGGGTACCTGCTGATCGGGTCCTTCGTCTATGGCATCAGTGGTGGCTGGGTAACTCTACTCATGGGTATTTTCAGGTAAAATTTGTATTTATTTCGACAAATGGTCTGTGTGTTGTTTAGTTGCTGCTTAACAGTCACTTCACTATGTCCTATTATTCGACAATAGATATTACCCTTTAAATATAAAATATAAAATATTATAACTGGCCTCAGATGATGCCTTCTAGATAATGGTTCTAGAGTAGAGCAGAATGACAAGCCTTAGGCCTGCATTGGTTATATCAACTGCTTAATATTAAGCCTTAGTTATGAAATACTTGCATTATAATGCTTACATAATTTTATTTCCTTAGCTACTTGAGCGAGGTGTCTTCAGAAAAGAACAGAACCACGAGAGTGTCTATAGTAGAAGCATTGATGTTGAGTGCAATGGGGATAGCTTTATTTCTTTCCGGACTGATATTAAACGCTACAGGCTATGTGTTCACTTTTACGTTCTGTGTATGGATGTACAGCTCCTCGTTAGTGTACATATACACATGGCTGGACCCTCTGACACCAATCTCATCAGATGCTCAGGGTATGACCAACACGAAGGACGGCGTACACGAAGAGAATAAGATGCAAATAGATGCGCCCTTTGATTCTAGTCAAACAGATAAAAAAGTAATTATTGCAAAATATGACGCAGATGAAGAAAACATTGAACACACTGAAAACAGAAGACTACTCAGTCTAAGTCACATCAAAGTACGTTTTCATATAGCCTACGGTATCAAAATCAATTGTATTATATATATGGGTATGTATGCTATATAGTAAATCAAATGTACATGGCTTTTTGTGAATATTCACATAATTATCACCCTGTTTACATGTATTGTAATAGTTATGACTACATTTATACTGCTTGGTTTTTTTTGATGCTTTGAATATTTATTCCTTCAGAGCACTCCACAATAATTTTTGTTCGAAGCACCCATTTTGTTTCAATAGATGAACAAATCATGTAGTGCGCCACACTTGATAATTCCGTTTACGGACGTAACTTGCCCAAATCACCAGTATATTTTCTTGCCAAATTACAATTTCCCAAGGTTAAAATGCAAACAAATACTTTTTTATGACGCCTTGTCTAAAATTTGTTATTCAGTATTTAGAAACATCTAAAGTTGTATTTATATTATGTCCTATCGCCTGTCCTAAACTTGCTTCAAAAATCTGCCAGCTACATTATAAAGTAAGTGTGGCCTCACTCAGCAGATTATACTGTTGTCAAGAAATCTTCAGAGTGACCAATCGAAATTCAAGAAACATCTTTAAGCAGCGCGAAAAGTATTCACTGAAATTTCACTGACATTGGTGATTTAAAACAAACACTGACAAATTTTCATACTCCCCAACATACATGCCAGGTAATATCAAACTTTGTAGATATGTCGTACAGTCTATGTGTGTTTTTATTGCAATACTCCTACAACAGCATCATCTACCCTAATTTTTTTGTGACAGTTCTTTGGGCATACCCTTTAGAACAATATCACTGACACCACCATCTTTGAGGCATTTATCAGTTGTTCATGACATTGATGTGTCACACGTTGTTGTTAACAGGATACACTGCTTGTTGTCTTCAAAAGTCGTGAGTTTAATAGGAGAGCATATCTGTTGATTTACGTGGGGTGTGTTTTCCTAGTTCTAGTTGGAGATGGTAAGGAATCCCTTGTTGTAATAAAAAATACATAATACAAAAAATACGTAATACAATTCTACATTAATTACAAACAATTATAATTATGTTTCATCTAACATTTGGATGGCCATATTGTGTAGTTATGTAATGACTACCACAGTGAAATAAAAAAGTGTAAACTATTTCAAATTAGTACTAATAGTCAAACATATTTGTTTTTCACTTTTAATGCATTTATTTTCCTGTGAATGTGTAAATAATCCGGGTCGCAGTTTAAACAGAAGCAATTTAATCTGTTGGTATGAAAAATAATTATAATAAACACTGTCTTGGAAGCGTTGCCAGTCCCGAACAAAATAGACTGTGTCATTAACCTGATAACGGGGAAGGTGCAAGTTTATAGTCGGATATCAAGTCTGAAAACCTTCCATCCGATTTTTTCTTCATTTTACCTCCTGGTCACTAGGCCTATTCATTCGTATGCCTTTTTAACTCCACGGGGAGGAGTAGCTTATACATCCCCGAAGCCTTTTCGACGCATGGGAACTATGGTACACATTGCCATCTGTCCTACCAGGTACTCATATATACCTGACTAAATTAAAGCACGCGAGTGTGAATTCCTTGCCCAAGGACACAAACATCGAAACAATGTCCCAACCTTGAGAGGAAGGAGAGAAGCATGATATTTCTCTTAAAACCTGTCCAAAGCGGGGATTGAACAGAAGACTACTCAGTCTAAATCACATCAAAGTACGTTTTGATGTAACCTACGATGTTAAACAAAGATTGTATTATATATATATGTATGGGAGTGTATGATATAATAATAAATAGTAAATCAAATGTACATGAGATGCATTTTTTTGTGAATATTTACAGTTTTATACATCGAATAATTATTCCTGTAGAGTAATCCACAATATTTTTTATTCGATGCACCAATTTTGTTTCAATAGATGAGAAAATCATGTTTTGCGCCACACTTACTTGGTAATGTCGTTTCCGGACGCAACGTGTCTAAATTACCAATAATAAGAAAATACTAAAAATGAAGCCAAGGGCAAAGCGCCACGCTCCAACCGTTGTACCACGTCCTAACTCATCTGTTTAGTTCCAATGGTTGTCTGGGAGCCTTTCAAATTGATCAAACGTTTTGATGTTAAGTTTCTGGTATGGCTTGTAATAGAAAAGCAGGTAATTCTATGTTTTTTTCATTTATGGTTGAATAGAGTAAGATGTGACCAAGTATAGTAGTTTATCCCTGATGCGTAATTCTGTATTTTCTCTGCTTTCAGTTACTGGTATAAATTACCTTTATCTGAAAGAAAAGGGGTTCAGTCAGACCCAGTACGGGTACTACTCTGGGTACAGTGTGTTTATGAGGGCTCTGGGACTCATGCTTATTGTACCCATCCTCAAGCACTTCAAAATGCCTGACAACATACTGATGATAACTGGTACTGTTTCAAGGATCGGACTCCTTCTTCTGTTCGCATTTGCTGTAAACAAATGGATGGTCTTTCTATGTTAGTATCTATTCAGCATTTCTGCCATTTATGGATTACTAACAATATGCAAACAGATCAGCAAATCACCATTTGGCACTTAAACTTTGTGTTTTTGCTCTTTTTCACTTACTTAGCATATTAATGAGATGTACATTGTCCTAATTATATCAGCATTAACATGTGGCTGATCAGCTGTTTTTAAATTGTAATTTCTTCTCTTAGTGCACACACTTACTCTTTGTTAACCCTAACAGCCTACACATCAATAGTCTTAGATTACAGAAAGTTGTGATTTTACAACTACCCTTTTATTCTTTCAGCCTCATTAGTTGGGATTCTAGGATCTGTGCCCTTGCCTGCAATTCGCGGAGCTGTCTCTCTATTAGTACAGAAAGCTGAATTAGGTAAGCCAAACAAACAAATGTTTTCATTAAACTGCAACCATATTATGTAGACTTTAGTAACATTTACAACAGGAGAAAAAAGCATCACTGATATACCCTTCATATAATGCCATTCGTTGTCTTTCACAGGCAAGATTTTTGCTATTGTTGCGAGCGTCGAACAAGTTGCCAGTCTGTTTTCATCTTGTATCTACAGCTATCTTTTGTTTCCTAAAACGGTGGATGTATTTGCTGGATTTTCCTACTTGTTTGGCGCAGCTATTCTCTTTGTCACCATACTCATATACACGTGAGCTAATGAACTGAAAAGTTTTATGTTGTGTTTCTGTATAATAATATGTTTATTGATAAGTGTAGTGATTTAAGCGTAGCAGTACTATAATCTAATCATGATAAACAGCTAGAATGTATAACACAGAAAGAATAGTAGGCATATGGTCCTATGTGCTAATCACGTATATAAATGTTTTAGCTTCCATATATTTTTTTAAAATACGAGAAATTAGCATTCAATTTGCTACATTGACATATATTTTGATCAAATAAGAACCAGTAATTTTCACTCACTTAAAGTTATGTCTCGATTCTATCATTCAACGCTTCAAGTGTTAAAATTAATATACTTCTATTTTTTTATTAACAATATTGTTAAAAATACCTCATTACAGTACTATACAGTGTCACATAACAGATTGTGATTTCAGGGTTCTTCATTTTCACATGAGAAAATACGCCAAATACTTGGACCCCGTGGTTGATAATGTAGACAAAAAGGGCGGTAAGTATGCTATATGGTATTTGTTTCACTGTAACATAATTTAGGCCTATATTAGCTACACTTAAACAGATAATTCAAAATAATTATCTATGTTACTGATTTTCCGCAAAATAGAAGTTTCGAAGTTTTAAAATCACATCGATCACAGTACAATGTATATTTCTAACTTCCTATTTTGAAACTAAGGATCGCAAGACCAATGTTAATTTCAGGACGATCTCAGGGCACATTGAGGCTATGTCGGTTCACTATTGGTGCACCAACATTATTAGTTCAGTGTTTTGTGCTAACTGTAATATATTGACATTCTCATTATCTGATTATGTTACAGATCCGGATTCGTTTGAAAAAACACTGGAAACACTGGACTCCAAAAAATCTACGTGATCTATGTATCCAGCCCTTATCACAATAAATGTACATGATCTATGTATACAGCCCGAGTCACAAGAAATCTACATGATCTATGTATCCAGCCCAAGTCACAATAATTCTACATGATCTATGTATCCAGCCCTAGTCACAAGAAATCTACATGATCTATGTATCCAGCCTGAGTCACAAAAAATCTACATGATCTATGTATCCTACATGATCTATGTATCCAGCCTGAGTCACAATAAATCTACATGATCTATGTATCCAGCCTGAGTCACAATAAATCTACATGATCTATGTATCCAGCCTGAGTCACAAGAAATCTACATGATCTATGTATCCAGCCCGATTCACAAGAAATGTACATGATCTATGTATACAGCCCGAGTCACAAGAAATCTACATGATCTATGTATCCAGCCCGAGTCACAATAATTCTACATGATCTATGTATCCAGCCCTAGTCACAAGAAATCTACATGATCTATGTATCCAGCCTGAGTCACAAAAAATCTACATGATCTATGTATCCTACATGATCTATGTATCCAGCCTGAGTCACAATAAATCTACATGATCTATGTATCCAGCCTGAGTCACAATAAATCTACATGATCTATGTATCCAGCCCGATTCACAAGAAATCTACATGATCTATGTATCCAGCCTGAGTCACAAGAAATCTACATGGTCTAGGTATCCAGCCCTAGTCACAATAAATCTACATAATCGATGTATCCAGCCCTAGTCACAATACTCTTGTTATGTTAGTCATATCGAGTTTACGGATAGTTGATCAGTTTCATAAATCCTCATCACTGGGGCATCATCAGACTCAATGGCACCTACACTATGAATCGTCGCGTGGTCGTGTTTGTGTCCGATGTTGTCTCAATGCTTGGTCACCGTCTGCGACGCTGGCCCAGCATTATTACAACATTGGGTCGGATGCATTATAAGGTTTTACTTTGACTTTCAACTCAGGCACTTGATGAGGCAGAAATGTATGCTATGTATAAACTTTTGTGTCATAGACAATGAAAAACTGATGCAAGATATTAGCATAACGCTGGTTAAATGGCAGGCCGACATATGAAATGTTGGCATCGCTATCCCACTTTTACTTTTGAGATACCAGAAGCAGCGGTTATTATGCATTTTTGATATTATTTAATCAGTTAATTTCATCGGGTTCACAAATGGATAAGAAGGAACATCCTGACATTTAATCCAACTAAGACAGATTTCGTTCTTATTGGTGGTTCCTAAAGTTGATATGAGGATTGGTCGAGAAGTCACCATAGAAGTACCAAATCGTGCTTTATCTTGCCGCAATTTTGTTTCCTTTAGATCTAAAAAGTTATCTATCAGCTGTGATTGTATTGCCACGGACAGTGGATGCCTCACAAACACGCCATGAAATGGTATCAAATGGAGAAATATAATAATCTGCTATTCTCCTGAATAGCCAAAGTTCTTAAATTCACGGATATCACAACATTTTAAACACAACTCATCTCTAATCGTTTATCGACTACAGCAGAAGAATATGTCAATGTGGAGTTGTATATGGTCATTCTGAAACATTACTTTTCAGATCATGTGCGATTAATGTTGGCATCCGTCAAACAATGATTTGCATTATTGATAAATGGAACATCCGCGCCCAAGTCTCGTGCGGCCCGTGAATGACCTACTTAGCGCCTTGAGGAATATACTGCTCTCTTCCCTCAGGAAGAGATAAATGTTCCCGAGTATCCAGGGTATACTTATATTAAACTACGGTGTGTCTGGTAGTGTGTGGTTTAGTCATGATTACGTGAGGACAAATACTGTTTACTCGATTTATTAAGATTTTATAGTTTTTTAAACTCTTTATAATTATTGAGATAACAACTTAATCACGTCAATGAATAAACTTGTATTTATTATAGACCTATAATATATATATTCATTATATGAAGATATAAACTCGATATATCGAGTTGTGAAAATGTTGAGTTCACAACACCTGTGCATAATTATTAAAAATGACCATTTTGGAATCTAAATTCCTTTTAGAGCAAGTTGGGCGGGGGCCCTAGGGTAGTGGTTAGCACCGCTGCCTTTCACGCCAGAGTTCGGGGTTCGGTTCCCGGTCTCGGCGGTTTGAAAGAAACAAAAATGTTTCTTCCCCATCCACGTGTGAAAGTTAGTATTGTGGGGAGCCTCCGTGACCGAGAGGTAGCGTGCTCGGCCTCAGACCGCCAGGGCTCGAATTTCGAATCCTGTGTCTGGAGGACAGTGTCATCTCAATCATCTCACCATCCTCAGGAGGTTCTCCTGGCCCAGTTTAGCCTATATGTGCACAAAGGTGGCCTAAAGCCCGATTCATTTCATTTCATTTTAGAGCAAGTTACGCATGATCTCTACCGTTTATCACTGTTTGCTCTTTTTTCATGGTAATGTTGGTTGAGTCAGTTGTGCATAAATGCTTTCATTGTCTGGTATGTGATATATGCCTAATAGTAAACCGTTCCTAATGCCAAAAGACAGTATCAATATACAGTGCAACCTGTACATACCACGGACCCTTTACAAACCGGAATCCTGTCTATACCGTAATAATTATTTGGTCCCGAATTAATTACACTCAAAACAATACTAATTAACCCTCTCCAAACCGGAACCTGTCTACTCTGAATACCGGACACATTATTCCTCCCAAATGCATAAATTGTATTGTATTTCACCTGTCCAAACCGGAATCGATTTTTTTTAAGAATTTTTTAAAATCGCATGCGGTGCACTAAGGGTTAAACAGGTGGCGGCAGGTGACGTAATGTTCATCCTGCTTGTTATCTGGTCATGCAATGGGGAAGGTGCGAAGTTAGTGCTGGTAACACCTTTTTCTCGTTAGAGGAACTATTATAGCGCCTTTACTTTAAGGTTGGTAAGATTTTTTAACAACATAATGGATTAATAAAATAATTGGTTAGTAAAATAATGTAACAAAATCTTTGAATTATAAAATAATAAAAGGTCGTATCATTTCATAAACATATCAGTGCATTAAACAATAATTCGCACATACATTAGACTGTGTTTTGGGATAAATTTATTCTTTTTGTGATATTTAATGGCCCAATAAATAAATAAATAACGGTAGGTAAAAGATAAAAACATTTGATTTTTCGAGTATTAGATTATTCCTATATTATTTTTTTACTCTTAGTCAAGGCATTAATATTGTATTAGATGACATAATTATACAGTATCGGAGCATTTAGTCCAGCGTCATACATTACAGAAAATATATGAAAGTTACCAAACAAACGTGTGTTGTCGTCATGAAACAGTTAAAAAAATAAAACTGCTGCAATATGATTAACTCCGTAGCGAAAGCACAACTTTTCCTACAGCTTTGATATTTAAACGGACTGATGTAGGTGTTAACAAATCTGCTCCGTGTTTGAAATGTGTGACGGACGATTACAAGAATCTAATGTTATTTTAGATTAGGCACTAAACAATCAATGTTTATAAAATGACAAATGCGCACCGTGTGTGAAATATGTGACACACAATTACAAAAATGATAAATTATCACTGACACAATATGCATACCCGGTACTAGATTTACTAATCTATGTATACTAGCTGTATTATGTGTTTTATATATGAATCATGCTTGGAAAAATAATGCATGAATTGATGATTATATGCTTTTTATTTTATTATAATAAAACATCTTTAAAAAATTGTGTATTTTATTATATCAATTTATTTGCATACATACACCTATCATTTGTAATCCTACCGACGACACATCCTGAATTATATATAACCCTCATGTCAATTGTACAAGTTATCGTTGTTTGTTCCTCTCAGAAAGCAACCCTCTGTAAACCGGAACTTGTCCAAACCGGAATAAAAGTTTGTCCCCAAGGCATTCCGGTATTTACAGGTTTTACTGTACAAATGTTTTGTTTTTGCTGGGCATATCGTCTGGTTTGTCAGTAGTGTGGGGAGCCTCCGTGACCGAGAGGTAGCGTGCTCGGCCCCAGACCGCCAGGGTCCGAATTTCGAATCCTGTGTCTGGAGGACAGTGTCATCTCATTCATCTCACCATCCTCAGGAGGTTCTCCTGGCCCAGTTTAGCCTATATCTGCACAAAGGTGGCCTAAAGCCGGATTCATTTCATTTCATATCGTCTGGTAATGTGCGCTATTCCAGCGTGCAGGCAACACATGCCTGGTCCTACATAATAGAACGGTTGTAGTAAGAATGCAAAACATGCCTGTAAAACCAGTTATTGTGATACACATGTAGCACGTACATGCCTGATGCTGCAATTATAAGACAGTTGTTGTAATTAGAAGGCAAGATATCCCTTTTATCAGGAATGCATAATACATTGTATCATGCATTTCTGCTGATACACAATGATATAACTATTGATGCATGCAACAATACAATATAATAAATGTTACAATGACGACATTCACAATAATAAAATATCTACTATAATGCTCAGTTGTTGTGTCTAATATCGTGGTAACATACGTCTGAACACACAGCTGATATGATTGGGCATTTATCAGCACAATGTGATATAGCTGAAAATCGATTCAACAACTGAACATAGAAATCCCAGGTCAAAATATACACATTTCATTGAAAAAAGTGGTCGAAGTCTCCCTGTCTAACCTAAGTTAGTATTGTGGGGAGCCTCCGTGACCGAGAGGTAGCGTGCTCGGCCTCAGACCGCCAGGGCTCGAATTTCGAATCCTGTGTCTGGAGGACAGTGTCATCTCAATCATCTCACCATCCTCAGGAGGTTCTCCTGGCCCAGTTTAGCCTATATGTGCACAAAGGTGGCCTAAAGCCCGATTCATTTCATTTCATTTTAGAGCAAGTTACGCATGATCTCTACCGTTTATCACTGTTTGCTCTTTTTTCATGGTAATGTTGGTTGAGTCAGTTGTGCATAAATGCTTTCATTGTCTGGTATGTGATATATGCCTAATAGTAAACCGTTCCTAATGCCAAAAGACAGTATCAATATACAGTGCAACCTGTACATACCACGGACCCTTTACAAACCGGAATCCTGTCTATACCGTAATAATTATTTGGTCCCGAATTAATTACACTCAAAACAATACTAATTAACCCTCTCCAAACCGGAACCTGTCTACTCTGAATACCGGACACATTATTCCTCCCAAATGCATAAATTGTATTGTATTTCACCTGTCCAAACCGGAATCGATTTTTTTTAAGAATTTTTTAAAATCGCATGCGGTGCACTAAGGGTTAAACAGGTGGCGGCAGGTGACGTAATGTTCATCCTGCTTGTTATCTGGTCATGCAATGGGGAAGGTGCGAAGTTAGTGCTGGTAACACCTTTTTCTCGTTAGAGGAACTATTATAGCGCCTTTACTTTAAGGTTGGTAAGATTTTTTAACAACATAATGGATTAATAAAATAATTGGTTAGTAAAATAATGTAACAAAATCTTTGAATTATAAAATAATAAAAGGTCGTATCATTTCATAAACATATCAGTGCATTAAACAATAATTCGCACATACATTAGACTGTGTTTTGGGATAAATTTATTCTTTTTGTGATATTTAATGGCCCAATAAATAAATAAATAACGGTAGGTAAAAGATAAAAACATTTGATTTTTCGAGTATTCGATTATTCCTATATTATTTTTTTACTCTTAGTCAAGGCATTAATATTGTATTAGATGACATAATTATACAGTATCGGAGCATTTAGTCCAGCGTCATACATTACAGAAAATATATGAAAGTTACCAAACAAACGTGTGTTGTCGTCATGAAACAGTTAAAAAAATAAAACTGCTGCAATATGATTAACTCCGTAGCGAAAGCACAACTTTTCCTACAGCTTTGATATTTAAACGGACTGATGTAGGTGTTAACAAATCTGCTCCGTGTTTGAAATGTGTGACGGACGATTACAAGAATCTAATGTTATTTTAGATTAGGCACTAAACAATCAATGTTTATAAAATGACAAATGCGCACCGTGTGTGAAATATGTGACACACAATTACAAAAAATGATAAATTATCACTGACACAATATGCATACCCGGTACTAGATTTACTAATCTATGTATACTAGCTGTATTATGTGTTTTATATATGAATCATGCTTGGAAAAATAATGCATGAATTGATGATTATATGCTTTTTATTTTATTATAATAAAACATCTTTAAAAAATTGTGTATTTTATTATATCAATTTATTTGCATACATACACCTATCATTTGTAATCCTACCGACGACACATCCTGAATTATATATAACCCTCATGTCAATTGTACAAGTTATCGTTGTTTGTTCCTCTCCGAAAGCAACCCTCTGTAAACCGGAACTTGTCCAAACCGGAATAAAAGTTTGTCCCCAAGGCATTCCGGTATTTACAGGTTTTACTGTACAAATGTTTTGTTTTTGCTGGGCATATCGTCTGGTTTGTCAGTAGTGTGGGGAGCCTCCGTGACCGAGAGGTAGCGTGCTCGGCCCCAGACCGCCAGGGTCCGAATTTCGAATCCTGTGTCTGGAGGACAGTGTCATCTCATTCATCTCACCATCCTCAGGAGGTTCTCCTGGCCCAGTTTAGCCTATATCTGCACAAAGGTGGCCTAAAGCCGGATTCATTTCATTTCATATCGTCTGGTAATGTGCGCTATTCCAGCGTGCAGGCAACACATGCCTGGTCCTACATAATAGAACGGTTGTAGTAAGAATGCAAAACATGCCTGTAAAACCAGTTATTGTGATACACATGTAGCACGTACATGCCTGATGCTGCAATTATAAGACAGTTGTTGTAATTAGAAGGCAAGATATCCCTTTTATCAAGAATGCATAATACATTGTATCATGCATTTCTGCTGATACACAATGATATAACTATTGATGCATGCAACAATACAATATAATAAATGTTACAATGACGACATTCACAATAATAAAATATCTACTATAATGCTCAGTTGTTGTGTCTAATATCGTGGTAACATACGTCTGAACACACAGCTGATATGATTGGGCATTTATCAGCACAATGTGATATAGCTGAAAATCGATTCAACAACTGAACATAGAAATCCCAGGTCAAAATATACACATTTCATTGAAAAAAGTGGTCGAAGTCTCCCTGTCTAACCATGCTATGTTTATCTCGAACAACTTCAAGTTTTTTTATTGAACACAGCGAAATAGACAACATTGCACACTCTAAACCTCTGAGCCGTTTGGAGCTTTGCATAACATAAGCAAGGAACTTGATACAGTTTAGCACAGTATATTGCTAAATACATTACATAAATATGGCGTGTTGCGTAAATATAAATGGTTTAAATTACATGTGTAATGAGAAAACAATATGTAGCTTTTGAGGAGACAGTATCCTCAGAAACCTTAATTACATATCTAAAGTCCCTTAAGGATCAGACCAAAACTTTTTAGTGATTGCGACAATTTTGTTTTTTGCATTGTAACATGCTGATGGTACTAACTTATTTTTGACAGGCAAAAAACATCACGTTGATGATTGGAACTATGAATGACGAAATTAAGCAGATTTTAAAATGGCTACAGCCCATCAAGCTATCACTAACTGTTCTAAAAACCCACTTTTTAATTTTTTCTAGTTACAAAAATCGTACAGTGATATTCTTGAAATGAACGGAGCTGAGCTTTTTACAATGCAATGTAACAACATTTGTGGGAGTCATCGTTACACTCACAAATGACTTGGTCCTTTCATATTCCTTTTTCGTTCGAAACTATCAATAGGTACTGGCATTTTATGTAAGACAAAGACCATTCTTAGGCTGCCTACTTTAGTATACTCCATATCTATCCGTTTTATCTGCATTCAATATACTGCATCAAAGTCTGGGGCACTGCATTTATGTATCTTGTATTTAAAAAAACAAAGACATCGAATTAATATAAATCTTAAAGTCAAAGCATTGGGTCGTGAACTGGGCACAGGATCTCCCATCAACTGTGGTAGCAAGCCTCAGACCAACAAGCAATGAATTCCAAATGAAAGCAGCTGCAACAGTGTGAAAGCCCTTGCATCCCATTTTTTTCCAAAACGCGGAACAGCTAACGTGTCGGATAATCTGAGCAGTCTATATTTTTTTCTGTGGCATAATATGTCAAATAGATATAGAGGTTGATGAAAAAGCAAGGTTTTAAAAGTGATGGTGCTCAGCTTAACACGTATGCGATATTGTATGGTTAGCAGAGGAAGTGATCTCACAAGAGCCCTAGATCATCTACAAAGAGAAGCCTTTGTCTGCAGACTTAACTACCCATGCCAGACAATTTTAACACATGCAAACCGTCTACGCCTCTCTCTGCAAGGTTGTACAGTATTGTCAACGATTTAAGTATAGATTGAGGAGAAAATATTTAATTAATTTAAATATTCGATTATTAAATTCTAACGAAAACCGCCTGATTTCGTTTGGAAATCTTGGTCAAAGGGAAAGAAATAAATACATTATTGATATTTACATCTCTGTCTGGAAGGTTGTACAGAATATTTATCGATTTGATTAATATAAATCGAAAAGAAAAAAATCATTAAAATATTTAATTACAAAATTCAAAGATATTCTTGATATTTACCATCACGGCACGCTGTAAGCCGTTTTTGCTATTATATTATATCATATAAAGTGACATAAAAAATTATGTTGTATATGAATATATATGTATGTCATGTTGTATATGAATATATATGTGATTATAATAATAAACTACTTACTAACTTGATGCGTTGCAAATAGCAATTTTATTACTTCACACATCTTTATTATTATTCACGTGACCATGGTGTTTTTTGTTATGTTGGAGCAGCGTTATCGCCGCAGATGGGCTATATATGTGACATTAAACCACCAATGGTTCAACATCACTTATTTGCAGAGTTATTGTTCATTGTATGGCGCGTATATGAACTGTACTAGAAATTGTTTAATCCATATTCATTATAAAACAGGAAAGACATGAATGAAGACAAAGAATGGGAGAAATGAAACCCAACCGCGCCCGAAAGACACAAGATATAAATAAATAAATAGTGTTATATAGGGCTATTTAGATAAAATTGTACTGGCATATGGCACGCCAGGTAACGGGGCATGTTCCTGGGAAGAAACACACACAAAATGTATCTGTTTTATATGGCTGTAAACATTACATTTCCACATCTGATAAATCCATAAAATATTATGAAATGATGCAATGGATCTCAGTTACCGGAAGTCAAAACCAGCCAGAATAAGATGTTAACCATATATGTTGGCTTAATGTTGGGCCGGCGTTGCAGACGGTAGCCCAATATTAAACCAACATATGGTGATTTCATCGTGTTTGCTGGGTTGCCTCTTCATAATTATTATTATTATCAGGAATGATTTATTTGATATTGCAAGGTATAACCTACAGATAGGGCCTGTATAATACACAGTTATTGTAAGATAGTCGAATCATCCAATTTATTTTACGAACAAGACGGATATATCAATATGACTAGCTTTACCAAGAGAGCCATGACAGCGTATATGTAATTGATAGCGTACATCGCTATACACTCTAACGTAGCCTGCTACGCCATAGACGTATTATCATTATCACCACAGAGACATTAACCTTTTCACTACCATACATGACGGAAATTTCCGTCGTCATTCGTCAATGAACGTAACCATAAAATGACACAAAGTTTCGTCAAATATATACTACATTTATGTATTTTTCGTCATTTGAAGCTGGAAATTGCGTTAGCAATTCCAGCTTCAAATGACGAAAAATAGAACTCCTACACCAGTATATCTGGATCCTGGTATGCACCCCGGCCTGGAAGTCAAAGGGTTAATCATGGCGTTCCCTATGGTCGAAGCCCGCTGCAATCTGTGGTATTACGTACCAAACAAACATCAGATAAATGTTGTGAAAAGAAATGAAGATGACTTATTTCCTAAAAGGATGCTTATGGGATAAAAGATAAACTTGGGTTGTTGACAAGGCAGAGGAAACAGTGTTTCCTGCCACACAACATAAACATAACTCACACAGCTTTCCGTTCACTAAAATATGGTATACACGTGAGAGCTGAGGCATTCAGTTCATCACTTGTGAATTGGGTGTTTAAAATCATAGATATATAACAGCATAGCTGTGTTTATTCGGATGAATGTCGCTGTTGTTATCTCAGTAGCTTGTCCATACGCAGTCAGTAGCTGTAGTGTGTTTATAAAGGGATGACGGTCCCTTCACGTGAAGCCAAGCGCTTTGGTATTCTTGTCACTAGAAAGGTCAGGTAGGACTATAGGATGGCACAATGGATCTGACAAACAACACAATGCGTAACCCACTCGCTTAATCAGTGTTGGGCCAACGTTAAAGATGTTAGCTGAGCACTGAGTCAACGCATGGCCAGGTCTATACTATAACAGCATGAGCAGATCTAGTCACAGCGGCGTCACCTCGCGCCACCCGGGTTTCCCCGCAAATAGTCCGGGTGGAGATTGGAGAGCTTAGCTAATATTTGTCCGTCCCTCTGCGAGGAGGATTCTGGGCTGGTTGACAAGTACGTGGCAGTGGCCTGGGAAGATTATGGCATGGACATAGTGATGGCTGAACCACGGGTCTGGCATTGCATGCTGCAGACGCTTCTGTTCTGCGCGGCAGACCTAGCAGCAGTCCCGCCTGCTGCTGCGTGACCGGCAGCACTGAAACAACCGGTGCAATTAAACGCTCTCTCTCTTTAGAGCTGGACGGAATCTCACGTGAACAGGCCGGGAAGTGCCGATACTTCCTAATCACAGGATACGCTCTGATGTGACAGGCGGCATAAAGTGAACCAGAAACGCCGCTAAAAAGAGGAGCAGTGTGGGAGATTCAGAAAAAAAGCCAACAGGATAGGCCCTGAAAAGAAGCGCGCCAGCACCGGCAGCTGTATTTGACACATGTCTTCTGGCGCTGTTAATCCACGTGGACTGCAGGTGACAAGCCGTGTCGCACTGAGACCATTACAGTTGTCTCTGCAATTATGGTGAAGGCCACCCAACCTTTCCAAGGCACTGCCAAGTAAGCTGTTAAACAACCGTTTGTCACTGATCTTCACCTAGATTAGAATTTGGGCTATCATCCACGGTTTTGAGCTCGTTTGGCAAGTATTTAACCTGAAATGTATTGTTTGACCTTTATAATTTACCTATATCTGCATACCTATTATTATACACTTACTATATACACTATGGTACACACATTCCTAAGTATATATGCGTTACATATGTATTACCTTGCTTTTCCATCTTGCTGATACCAATGTCATAGCCTGGTATCAGCTGGTTTAAGTCGTGTTCTCAAAGAGTTTCCCATATTAAAATACATTTTGTTCAAGTTGGAATTTAAAAAAATCACCCTATCGCAGTCTGTTCTGAGATAGGAACAGTCTGCAACCTGTTACAAAAGTACTATATAAATTTGCGTCTTATCTACTGCCACACTGTGTCCTTTATGTAATCTGCGTCTGATCTACTGCCACACTGTGTCCTTTATATAATCTGCGTCTTATCTACTGTCACACTGTGTCCTTTATGTAATCTGCGTCTTATCTACTGCCACACTGTGTCCTTTATGTAATCTGCGTCTTATCTACTGTCACACTGTGTCCTTTATATAATCTGCGTCTTATCTACTGTCACACTGTGTCCTTTATATAATGACTGGTGAGGCAGTCAGGCGTTCTACAAAAGCGCCACGTCCCCACTAGGGCCTATGAGCGATGGTTGAATGTATTGAAATGTTGGCCCAATGTATTTTGTAACACAATCCTAGAAGACAAGGAATGCATAATCTACATTTATTCAAATATGTTTTTTTTAAACAGAGCACATTAAAAAATGGCAACGTTAATAAATTCACACTAAAAATGTATTATCACATTCTAGCATTCTATTGTTACACACATCTCACTGAAAACGATCTGCTAAAATATTGATCATTTGATGGTGACTGACCTGCAGGAGACATTAGACCGATGCTGGTTTAATGTTTAATGCATCGTTTTTTCTGTGGACTGGCCTACATGAACAGATGATATGTAATAAATCCTGCAATACAGCCTGCACATGACTGGTCGCACCAGATTTGATGGCGTACAGGGATACAGATGGATGCTCTAATATCCAGTAACCATCCTCCTTATAAGTAAAATCCCTGCTTTCTTTTTCAGATCAGCAGTGATTGCACTGTTACCATGGTTACAATATGTATCTCTGAACCCTTAAAGCTCTAAATTAAATCATTTCAATTTTCACCCACTTGAAGTTGTGTCCCGCTACCGCGGCACACAACTTCAAGTGGGTAAAAATTACTCATATTGTTTAATCTGTAACCGAACATTCGCAAATTATAATGTTTAAACACACATATTATTTCCAAAAACAATGATTTCGTTCAACCAATGAAACTGATTAAAACGACCATAATCGCGCTTAAGTGTAATGTCTGTTGGTTGTAGAATCACCACAATAATTATTATCGGCTGTGGGCGCTTTTTCATTAACCCTGTCTACAATATCCCGACTTTTTATCAGCTAAGAGATAAATTCTGCTTATGTTCTCAATGCTTGACTGCCCAGAAACACAGGGTGTTGGATCGCGTTTGTAGACGTTTGCGCAACGTCGACCTGATGTCTTGTGTGTGAACTCCCCGGGCGACTAGCGATAATCTCGACTTGTCGTAACAATGATCCATCAAGATCTCAAACAAAAAAAGAGGGATGTAAAATTATCTCATCAAATATATCATGGCTGCAACTGCCAATACATGTTAATTAATAAATCACAAATGATTTATTAATTAACATGTACTGGTACATAATTATTAAAAAATCACAAGTGATTTGATGATTATGGGTAATGAAAGCTAAGTGAATTAAATTCCAAACTCGGTTGTTTCCATCATGCAAATTATGTTGTACGGCGTTCTGGCATCAGTTGTGCATAAGACTTTTGATATTAGAAAAAGGTGTTTGGACACCATCTATTGACTATTCCAGTCCGCCTGCTTGTTATTCAATGTTGACTGAACATCAATTAGACTGTATGGCTTTTCCAAAAAAACATCAGTTTACCATTCCACGATCTGTGAATATGAGATTTATTGTGAACTGTCATTGAAGACTTGCTCTCATACAGCTGGCATTGCTCGAAAACAGGGCCTTGGCGTCTACCTCTATGTAGATGACACACAAATTGACACAGCTAATCTAATATGAATATGGACCATTGCCATTCACTGTTGCATGGACTATAGCTACATGCTACATTAGACGTCTTCAGTCCATACAGAATATTGCATCTCATATAACGCCAATCCTGAAGAGCTTACCTTGGTGTCCCAATGGTGTCACTCATTAACTACAAGATAATGATGTTGAGGTATATAGTACCATAAACAACATTTATCCAGTTAACACATACCAGTTGATTACGCGCGCGTATGAGATTAAGGGATACCATGGATACTTGTATGTGCCTTCATGCTCATTCTGCTCTCCAGCAGAATGCAACGTCAAATCCTGAGGTCGTTTTTTTAATTGTATTTTGGACGAAACAAACATGAATTATGTACAGTGCATTGGGAGATTTGTACCAGATTTTCGAACTATGAAGTATGCTTCTTATTTGTATTTAGGCATATTTTTTTCTTTCACGACAGTATTGTGTATACATGGGTGTTATTATTGGTATTATTAATTTGTAATCATTGTTTTCTGTATTTTTATTTGCCATCTTATTTATTGCACAAATCACGTCATGTCAATAATTAGCGGCGTTTTATCTGTGTTTATTTCCACTTCAAATACAGGATTTTCATAGAGGAATGGATGAATGAATGAATGAATTAATAAATAAATGAATGAATGAATGAATGAATGAATGAATGAATGAATGAATGAATGAATACATGAATGAATAAATGAATGAATGAATGTTGCTTTGTGTCACTTTGTGGGCACATACAGGCTAAACTAGACCAGGAGAGCATCATGGGGTGTGATGATAATCAGATGTCACTGACCACTGATACAGAATTCGAACTTCGAATTCTAGCTCTCTCAGGCCAAAAGCGCTACCTCTTGGTCACGGAGACTCACCACAATATACCGTTCGCTTCACAGCAAATACAGGACATATCGACCCAATGTTGGTTTGATGTCGGCCCGCCGTTTGAGACGTCGGCCCAGCTTTAAACAAACATCGGGTGAACATGCAAATGAATGAATGAATGAATGAATGAATGAATGAATGAATGAATGAATGAATGAATGAATACATGGGGTTTTAGGCGACTTTTGTGCACATATATAGGCTAAACTGGACCCTGGAGGTTGGGCTTAACCATTGTATCAGGGTCCCTCAGCTTTGGGCCAACGCAGGGCTGCGCAGATTTGTTATACATGTATTTCTTGAGGGGGCGTGGCGCATTGGTAGAACGCCTGAATAGCACGCCAGCTGATGCTACCTGTTTTTTCGGTGAAAAGTCCTTGTTTCTCGTCTCTAAATGTGACCAGGCGACTAGGTTAATCACAGTATTACGCTACACAATGTATCGCATATATACAATTACATTATTTAGATGTTTGTATTCTGATATGTTCATACTGGTGGCACAAAAACAGCCTAATTCACAGCTTTACACATATATACGGGGTCAGTCACTAGTGATTGCGCCTGTACCTCACACCCAGATTCGTCACCAGTCCAATATGGCATGGTATCAATGGGAGAGGAGATGGCCTCGTGGACAGATTGTCATTTTATGGGCTGTTACATTGCCCTCTGTTGCACTATACAGAAGACAGATCGTTGTCTTGGATAGTCGGCGGGGCGTGCCCCACGTATTATTCAACAGTCCCCGGCGGAAAAATGCATTGCCAATTATCTTTGTTACGCGCCTGCTTGACTCCGCGTCCTCTCATGCCGATACGTTATCTGCACAAAACAATGACATTAGTAGACCCGGTGTGAAGTCTGGAAATATAAGGCCCCCCCCCCCCCCAGATGTACTCCCTTTTCACAATTACATGCTACGCTCCCAGAATCCACTCATCCCTCCAAGAATATATCCCCCTTTTCTACTCCTATATGCGGTTACATTACGGTTACCTCTGGCAACAGGATGCAATGTACCATCAACTGTGGTAAGTAAGAAAAATTATAACCTATTCTCACTATATACTGTCAGTTGTGGCACCACTAAATGCCACAATGGTGTTTTTACAGCATGACATTCTTAATAGCGACTTACAGACCAAGCATCAGCATCAAGCCAGCTTAAATGAAATGTATCGTGTTTGCTGGTTATGGCCTGGGGATCTGAATTTTCTATCAGGCATAAAACGTCATAACATTATAAAAACGTAATGCATGGTTGAGTGTTATGCGACCATCTGCTCTGAGGATTGAAATATGCAACAAGTCACACAATGCATAAAACTATATGGACGACAATATTGTCCACAGTTTTATAGAACGTATTATGTAGTTATTTATATAATAAGTGCTCAAAGTAAATGTGAAAACCTTGATGTACAATTCTGCTGATGGTGACCTTTATTTACACCACTGCTGAACGGTGACTGGAAAGACATACATGCTGGCCATACTGGCCATAGAGTATTTCAAATTTGATTTGATTTTTTGAGTCATTGATTTTGTACTATCCAATAAAGCTTCCAGCAGTCAGGGTGTTTCCGCCGATGACCTGTCCCAACACCACTATCTACCAATGATTGAGCATTTCAATTGTCATGTTTTATTCTATGGCGAGTTCTGTGGCCACTGCGTTATTAACGATTTATATTAAACAGTGTGCATGCGAAGATTAACGGCTGAGCTTTATCACATTGATGATGTGTATGTTAAGCCATCCTTATCATGCACAAACACCGATGATCTTACGCGGATTGGTCTTTCTGGGGAGTGTGGTGGTGTGGATTTATTTTTATCAGTCATTGACTCAAATGAACTAGCCAACCACATAATTTCAAAGTCTAAATGTGTATGATGCATAACCAGTTTATTAATTTTATGTTTTATTGTTGATATATCATAAGACTAAATGTTTTCAACAATGAAAGTTAAAATTGAATGACTATTCATGCATCTGACAAGGCTTGAATTTGACTAAAATTACGTGGTAGGCTATAGTCCCCTCAATCAAAGTCATTGTGATATACGCTCATCCCACATTTTCCAATTATATTTAGCGTCTAACACGTTGGGCCAGCGTCTAAAACGTTGACCCAGTATTGAATCTGGACATTTGGAGTTTTTGCTGGTGCATAATATCACAATGTACTCCGAAATCTTTCATAATCGTAATTATATTATACCCAGTATATTGTTATGATTATACTTTGAAATGATTCAAGCTGCGTTGCAGGAAGAATATGTGAAAAAATGTATTTCCTCTCATATTAATGAAGCAGGGTCGCCTTCGTTTGAAGTGCCAACAATTTCAACTGACAATAATAATGTATTATTTCTGACATTATTGACAATATTAAATACTGTAGATCTGGTAATATTTGCGAGGTTTTAATTTTCGCGAATTTCACGAGTAGGACAAATTCGCGAATTCAAGAATCTCGCAAATATTATTATTAGAAAAATGAAAATTCGCGAATTCTAAACTTCGTGAAAAGTCCCAAAATAAAAAATTCGCGAAAATTTAAACACGCGAAAATTACCAGATCTACAGTATATATGTTTCTGGTGTATTTTATCAATCAATCAATCAATCAATCAATCAATCAATCAATCAATCAATCAATCAATCAATCAATCAATCAATCAATCAATCAATCAATCAATCAATCAATCAATCAATCAATCAATCAATCAATCAATCAATCAATCAATCAATCAATCAATCAATCAATCAATCAATCAATCAATCAGAGTGATTATGAAGGGATGATTAAGATATTTCACTGCTTATTATGGATCGAATTGTCAATTAGGCAATGGACTTCAAATCGTTACCCTGGCGCCACCCACATTTTGGCACGCCGCATTCAGTTAAAACTAGATTTCCAGACAGTGTCTCTGCTAACTGCAGATGCTGGGCAAAGGTTGGTTGAGTGGTTGGCCGTTTATTCTAACATTCACTCGGCATTGGGACAGCATTGTCACTTCTCCCGGATTAGGGGAGCTGTTCGCAGAGCCATCTTGCTGTCATAATGGCCGGAGATTGGCACTCGGGCTGGGCATGTCGATGCCTGGCCTGCCTTGAGATCTGCCTCCAGGTCAATCCCGGTTGACATTGCAGGGATCCTTTTCGTAAGTCACGTATCTGACATGTGTTCTTTAACCTGTGCACAGAAATAGAGTTTAAGCAAAGTTTCACCGCTCGTTAAGTCAAGAATGGAATGTTTTTACGTAATAATGGGACGTTCGTTGAAGTTTATACTCCGCGGAAGGGTATACAAGCAGACACAAGACATTGATTCAATGTTGGTTTAGCGTTGGTCGAGCGTCGTAGACGGTGGACCAACGTAAAACCACCATTGATTAAACGTCTTGTTATGCCTACCTAGCTGTCGAATGAGTATGCTGTGATCTTCATTAAGTTGCCCACTGTATGAGGCGATCTCAATAGATTTGCTTCAGGGAAACTTGTTAACTTTATTTCATTATACCCAGGTCTCCATACACTACAGCAGATAGCCCACGGCCAATATCTCAGTGGACCGACAGTGATACAGCTTTCTATTTCAGAATCGTAATAGGTGATATGTACTCCGCTGAAGTTGATATATTTAATATAATTTTGTCGCATCAGAAGTAAATCAATTTAAACACAGTTAGATGTCGATTTAGGAGTTTGATATAGAATGACGAAGTAAAATTTATCATACGTTATCGATAACAATGACTATCTATGATTATTCTCAGCAACACAATTGGTTGTCAATTTATGTTATCCATGTTGGCACGACCCTTTATTAAGAACTAGGACACATTAGCCCTTTCACGCCCGTACGGCCCCTGAGGGCCGGTGAAATATGACGTCATTTTTCACATGCCCGTATTTTGCATTCACATGACTTTCAGATAGCCACAATACATTTAAAATTGTATAATTTCGGCCAGAATACATTGTGCAATGTTTATTTTGTTCTGTGATAATTAAAATATATATATTTACCATTCTTATCTCAACTTCAATTGTGCCAACCTCTCAAGTTCATGCCAGGACCCAGGGGAATGGTTGTCATTTAATGGAAATGCACGTGTTTGGGTATATATGGCTGTATAACTGTGGATCTACAAGGTTATTAACCATATGTACACATTCCGCAGGGGCGGGCCTTTGTGAGCATGCAACATTTGGGTCATATTGTCCACTTCTGGATAGGCGCAATATATGGAAACATATGTGTGGCAGTTCCCCAGAATCATGTGAAGTGAAATGACCTTGAACGGGCCCTGAGTACCTGAAGAGTCTAGCCCCATCCCATACTAATGATGATACCCATTTTGATATCATTAAAATGTCTTGCAATCCTAGCGGTAGATTCTAAAATTACTCCTTTTTTACATTTTATTTCGAAATAATAAAATATTTCGCATGGAAAGGGTTAATGGTTGTTGAAGTATATACACATGTAACAACAACAGCTACTGATCTTATATGGAGGATTCGTTGTGTAACATGTTCCACGGAGATCTTACAATTTTATTACTATATAAATATAAAATTATTCTATATTAATTTGATCTCGTGCGTCTTGAAAATACACAATACATAAACTTGGGTACTGTTTCCATGGAAACCGTTTCTAGGGAGTAAGGGTACGTCTTCGAGGAGTATGCTAAGAAGCTTGTGCTGATCCCCCAAGTGCTCCCCATGTGCGTAGAAAATTTTATGTGCATTGGAATAACCGTTTAAAAGATAGCGTACTATTTGTAATGAGTTATTATTTTTATTTAAATTTCATTAAAAAAACTCGAGCGGGAAAGGGTTAGGCAAGTGTAGTCACCATTCCTCAAATAACCTATTTACTAGGATAAAAATGATATTTTTTATTCTGGCCAACCTCTCATTTGACATGACGGATGCTAAACATCTGAACTGTGACAGCCAGTCAGTGTCCCTGTGTGCCCACACTAATGGTCAAAAGTATAACCACTGAACAAACGGACAGGCGCCACGCCACAAGACGTTTTCTGAGGTGTTGGGGAAAAACACAAATAGAGCGCTCGCCAAACGTTGATTGAAAGCTGGGCTTCTTTCGCAGATACTGGCCCAACCTTGTCCTGATAAATATGACTCGATCAGATCTTTTCAGGAGGTGATGCGAAAAGACCGCATGGGAGGCTTTACCCAAGATCTGGTTAAACGTGCAAAAATCAGAAGACGTAGGCAGCGTAATAACGGCACAGCACGTGATGCAGATCAAATTCGAATGATATCTTCAATATTTTACTGCACGCCCGACTGATGGGCGGAGAGCAGAAGCAAGCTACTTGTATGAGAACTATCTGTCTTCACATTTCTCATATTACCACACCGGCTTCGGGCATCCTTCTCTCGCGATATTGCCATGATTGTGCAAAAAGCGACGTAAAGCAATATTCTAAAATCCACTCATATCACCACTCGCTTCCGCAAAACATGAGATGCAAGTTTTACATTGAAAAATATTGTATTGTGTACGTTTTCCACCGGAAAAGCCTTAAAAAACTGATAATACGACATGATAAGAATTTAATGTGTAGCCCAACATTAACAACTCATTATGTTAGGCCTAATGTTTGTTTTAGGCCTATTACACAAATATCCGTATATATCCACCAAACCGTTTACGCAACAATAAAATAGCTGAAAAATGGTTCCTTCATTTAATGAAAAATAATAGATTTTGACAATTCGCATTTTGACGCTGAAATAACTGATTAATGTCTTTGTTAGTGCTTTACCAATGCTATGGGTCTACGGCCATTGTATTTTTTTAGGGACCGAATCTGATGTCTATTGACTTCAGAATTTGCCGTCTATGGACGTCAGATTATGATGTCTGAAGACGGTCTCCGCGCTGAAAGAATTAAAATAAACAATACCAGCTTCAAATGAACGCTAAATATCAAGTAGTAGAGGAGTACTTAAAGAGCTATTGGTGATAGATGTGTAGTCAGCAAATCATTATCTGGTCCAGTAGGTCCAGTTCTTGTACTGAATCCTCCGTGACATAGGGTGCACACCACACTTGTTCTGGTTGGTATTCTGTATGAGTTTGACCTAGATATCTGACCTGTGATTGGTCGAAATCGCGATCTCAACCAATCACCGGTCTAATATCTAGAGTCACACTTTTAACAGTGGCTCTCATGCAGAGGCACTCGCTGCCATGCATGGTGTTAAACATACCAAAGACGAAACTGTTGGGATGTACATTTTACAAACCGAATCATTTGGCTATAATGTGGATCCTGGTGTATTAAACTTTTAAGTCCTGAATTTACCATTGTCATCTTTGACAACTACATTCTCGACTTCTATGGATGAATATGACTTGAAGTGATTAGCAAATTGAAAAAAAAAGATATTGTTCCTCGATTTCCTCGAAATAATTTGTTCTAAAACCCCTATAAGTGTGGGAAATTAACTCATTCTTCAGAGATGCAAAGTAGTGCTTTCGGGAGGGTTGAAATGGTTAAGCCTAATAACCTGATAACGCATGATAAAGACATCAAATCAATCAAATTGCTTAGGTCAGTCCCCCAAAACATGTGAGCCGTGACAAGTAGAACTGTATAGCTTCAGCACATTAAAAATAAAACGTTTTCATGGCAGAATAGATGACGTCACAGTGGATTTCCGTGTTTCGGTTGGACCACTATCTCACAAGCGCACTCGATCGTCACGATTCACCTACTTTAGGTGTGAGACTGGAGACATTTGATAATGTGAGATTACGTTCTGATGTTGGTGAGTTCGCTACACGTATCCGGCCCCCGTGGCTCATTCGATCCGGCTGTGGCTCGAGACTCAGCGGTACTGGGTTCGAATCCCGGCCGGGTCGGATATTTGTCATCGAGGTTCCACATATACAGTGCTCTAAACTGTTCACGAGCCTGGAGTGCATAGTGCTGTCTATGGTACTGTGCACTAAAAATAACCCTTGAAGTCATTCAATAAGAGTAGGGTATAGTCCCGACTTCGGGCTTCCTTCTGTCACAATATTGCCATGATTGTGCAGAAAGCGACGTAAACCAATATTCACTCACTCGCTACACGTACTCTGGCAGTCCAAAGGCTTGTGAATAAAACACGCCCAGATGATTGATTGTAGGCATTTATTAAAAAGAAATGACCATAGTTACAGAGTTTTGAGCTTCTCTCTGTCACGACTTCGTCTGTAATAAATAAATCAAATCACTTAATTCAACAGTATCATGAATTAGTAATAGTTGATCCAGTTATGACTTAACACTATAAGATCAGAACAGGAAATAAAGAACAACTGTTTCTCATTTTACATGTAAATACATTGAATTTTCTTAGAATTATTTCGAGTTACAGACACATTTTCTGTTTTACGTTTACACGATTTAGCGGATTCTTGTTACTCATACTTACTACCTCCAAACAGTAGGCCTACCCCAAGCTGTTCAAGAGACTAGACTGAAGTATATATAGTGCTGCAGGTCTACTCTGCACCACAAAAAACATTAGTCCAGATATTGCCTGAACTTTCACATATCTGAAAAAAGAGTAAAATAGGCAGTTGTATATGCCTCACTTTAGCACACTTTAGAATCCGTGGTATTTACCCCCAATTAGAGTCAAACACACCGGACGCGACACGCGAGAGCGACCGCAAGCGTTGTGTTTGTAAAACAAAGGCATAGCGCGGCAAGTTAAATACGTTGTACGAGAGAGAGTGGCAGGTGGGATGCACGCGCAAATCATGTGGTTTCTGGGCTTTCCCTGTCAATGTATTTGGAAACCCTATTCTAGAGTCAGCATATGACGTCATTTCTCATGCGAGTGCTCTTGAAAGATGTGTATTTTTAAATTATATCATGCCACAGAGATTTTGTCACCCGTCTGACAATCGCGGCCCGCGTGTCGCTCGTGCCAAGTGTGTTTGCTTTTCGTTCACGCGGAAGAATCACCGATGACAGGGTCTCACTGAATAGTCTGTAACTGTGTAAGAGAGGACAAAAAACAAATGCGACGCTGGCCCAACATTATTACAACATTGGTTACCATGGGAGGCATGTTTTTTTAGGATTATTAACGTAATACACATAGCCTTGGAAAGAAATCTCTTCCAAGCTTGTGTAATAAATCACTATTATATGAATATATGTTGATGCATTAATGCCACCTACTCTCTTACATAAGACTTGCCAATGTTGAATGATTGTTGGATTAAAGCTAAACAACTTGGACAATATTCATCCAGCGTTGCACCATCATCGTGTGTGTTGATGCTGTATAATTGTGGCTGATATAGCGAGGGAATAATAAATTCCTATTTTATTACCCTGCGGGCTGATATAGCATGAGGCTAGCCATAATCTAGACAGCATTGTGTACATAGTAGTAGTGTGCACCACGTGTAATCAGCAGCAAGGTGAACTTGATGCTCGTTCACAACAAATATAACACCTTAATATAACACCTTAATGTGTAATCCCGGATCACAATAAACGCGGGGAATGAATTTCGCTGATTTATCTGTCAATTCTTCATCAATTTTCTTTTGCAAACACTATCCTGTTGATTTCTCTAAATGTTAGTAAGTATTTTAGAAGTTAGCCCATTTGGCATGTAATTTAATTCTGAGATAAGTTAATGAGTTTATATAGAGAAGCGTCATTCACCAAATATTATTAAAAACTTTTCAGAGTAGTTTCCGCAACATTAGAAAAAAATGCTCGTCAATTTCGTTAGAATTGGTTTAGTATTTATTAAATTCAGTATAACATGTCTACTTTTTTAAGGTTTGCTATGATTTACAAATCACACAGCGGAACGTTAAAAGCTCCACCAAGTACATTAATTGGTCGTCTATATTTTGACTTTTCTTTGAGTATTTCACCTGATGTAAAACAAGGGTTCATAATCTGTACCGGGTATTATAGCTATTATATTTAAAAATTCCGTCCATAACACAGAAGACAAAACTACAGTACAATGCATAAAAAACTTCCCCTGAAATTCGTGAAGAATTTTCGGGGTCATTTCGTGAACAAGAAATTTCGTAAAAATAATTCTTTCAAACGAATTTTTGTCCTAGACTTTTCTTTTTAATTCTTCACCAAGAAAAAAATTGTCTTTTTGACGAGTGTTTTTTGGATGAATTTTCTTTTTCGTTTTCAAGAATTGTCGTTTCCACAAATTCCCTTTTTCGCAAATTTTTGTTCTGACGATTTTTTTTCGTCCAGAGTGGGGTTCGCACCCGCGATCTCCGACTTCCCATGCAGGCAGCTTCTACCACTGCACCAGGGCCCCCGCCCTATTTTCCCATAAAAATGATCTCAATGATTGAGACACCGGTCGTGTAGCAATGCATTTAATAGCGGGCATATCCCCAGTTAACGAAAGTTATTTTCGTAGATAATAATATCAGTAAATTAATTTTCCTTTAGTTATCAACAACGTACGGTAAAAAAATTCTTAGAAAAGAATATTAAAGAATTTTTTTTCGTTATCAACAATAAAAAATCTTTTGTTAAAAACGAAAATAAAATAATTTGTTTTTTCGTTTTATAGAAAAAAAAGTATTTTCGTTTTACTTCAAAAAAGAAAATTCTCTTATTCCTTTAGGAATTTTTGCAGGGGAAGTTTATTATGCACTGTACTACTGTATACTTATCATAATTACATGCATGCGGTCTCGGCTTAAAATAGACAATACATGTGCCTTGAATATAATATGGATAGATAGTTAGGCGTGCTCAATCATTCAATTATTTTTCTGACAGCATTGTTTTTATGATATTTCTATCATTAAAGTTACGTTTATCAATATACTGCACCTGTAATAAGCGACATTCAAATGCAATTGCTTTATACATTTTTTCCAATATCACAGCCAGCACAAGTGAACTCGGTGCTTTCCCGAGCTCTTTGATTGGAAGAAGACTAAATGATTCAGAGACGTACATTTGCACTTAATTTGGATGCAGTATATGCCCCTCGGGTAGATCCAACCCATGTTGAGGAGACCTGTTGTAAATAAACTATTCAAACGTTTCTGAGTACGATTCCCACTTCACGTCTAAGTTACAGTCGTGTATCTGTTTATGTAGCGTTACGCTATATCGCGATCATTACATCGGGAAGAACTATTGACGTTACCACTTCATGTATCCAATCAACCTTCATCGATTTTGTCTGTATGTGCTTTATGAAGAAAATTCAAGTCGTATTATGTCACAAGTGTAAAAGTAATAGTAAAATAGTGCTTTAACGTCACTATTCGGCACTAATGGTCATTTAGGTGACATTGTAATACGTTAAAAAAGTGCAGTCCATTGATTGGATGAATAATGTTGGCTACAGATGATGGCGTGAGGGTGGGGTGATAGGGCATAGTGGGTTATTGAGAGTGTATTTCTTCACTTGCCCAATAAGGGGTTCTGGGCATGTCCAGGGGATTTACCCCCCGACTTGCCAAGACGGGCAGAGACTTGGTTTAGCTATGCAAGTTAATGTGGAAACACCGGGTCCTTTCGCACAGCCTCGCTATCCTCGGGTCGGATAATCCCAAGAGTAATAATAGTTGAGGTGACTCCATTTATCCCAGGTGAGAGACCTAATGTTAACCACGCTATTCTATTGTCGGTAGTTTAAGGCTATACCACAGTCAACATAAGTACCGGGAGCTGCATGGCACCACTGTTGAGTGGAGTAACCAGGGTAAGCCGCTGGCACAACAGACACGTGGAGGCTGCAGTTTCCTTTCGATAATCGCTGTAGACTGGTGCTTTCATAGCATGCCGTACAACATGCAGCAGACGGAGCAAAATTGATCGTCATTTCGTCAATATTGGGGCTATGGAAGTATGTGATATATCAGACGGGACAAATCCTTAATGACCTGCCCCAAGTGGGAGCGTAAAATACTATTACAAGCAACCATCCCAGTATCCCACGAGTGTATAAGAAAACCACACAAGCAAATGCACAACAAATGGCTGAGATTGCATCATGTGTGTAAGATTGTTCTCTTTTACTTCAGTAGCCTAACAATGACAATGACACGCAAACCTCCGCCATGTGATCTGGATCGTAATCCGGATCCTGTACCCGGATCGTAATCTGATCATCCCCAAAATTTAATGCAAATCTGTTTTATTTTTTTGCAAGTAATCCTGCTGATGCACAGATAGACAGACAAACAGACAGACAAGCATACAGACAAACCAGCATGACTTAAAACATAACCTCCTTTGGTGGAGGTATTACAAATTTTCCTAAGTTTCTCAATTTATTTAGAGCCGTTATTTCAGTAACAAACATGTAGATATTGATTTAAAATGTTTTTCATAGAAAAATAATAATACGATTTACCATCTTGAAATATAAAATCGCCACCACTTGTTTACTTATTATTGTATCACAACACAGAATTTTCGCGTATAATTAAAAACCTTAGTTTCCTCATATAGATTTATTTACTATTTCTCATTTAATAATGTCTGAGGTTTGTTTCTATTACGTAATATTACGCTGAATTTAATCCACAACTTCAAGTGATTAAAATTATTCAGATTTGACAAATGGAGGTTAACGATTTTGAAATATTGTTGATTACTGTCACGTTTTATTTTTAACATGTTCAAAGCTGGTTTTCAATGTGCGAATAAAAAACACGTTTCAGCATTAAATTGTGTGGTCGTCTTAGCATGTCTGGGGGTGAATCCCATAGGCATGCCCAGAACTTTGTATCGAGTGAATGAAAGAAAGCACGCTCAATAACCCAGCGTGCCCCCAAAAAATAACTTTGACCAGTGTTCTCGGCCAATTAGATGAACTCGGCCAAATGTAATTGTAGGTAAAGTAATATCCGCCAAATAATTTTTTTTTCAATACAGTGATCAGGTGATCACGTCCAGAGCCACGGACGAAAAGTGTTGTAAACGATGACCCCTTACAACTCTGACCGTTAATTTCTGGGTCTCTGGTCTGGACAGTTTCAAAACTGTTGCAATGACGACAATTTCGTTTATTTTTACCGGTACAGCAGTACCAATATGCCTGTTCTCAATACAGAACACTGGGGACACGGTCTCGGTAAATGTAAGGTAAAAGTCAACCCACGAGTGTGCTGAATGCTGCTCAGGGACGAGCAGAGATTTCAGCTGTAGCTGGGTAAATTATCTCTTTGGTCACATTGGTAGCAATGAGGCCTCTCTAACTCTGGGTCGATAGTTCGATTCCCGGACTGGGAAGTTTCAACACTGTTACAGAAGTAAAATTATATGATACCTCTTTGTAGACATATTTCTGCATACTGTAATCAGTATGTATATAGTTTTTTTTATTAAACCTTATGATAATTCGTTTTGTCTTGAGTGGAGGAATTACACTATGATGAGGCACTATCAAATGGAAAAAGTCAGCCTTTTTCACACACACATTAAGCTGGATTTAAAACCAGTCAACTGGATTGATGCAGATTATATTATGATTGTCTAACTATAACAGTTACATGAATACAATGTCAATGAGTCCATGTTATAAATTGTGAGACACATGATTCCACACATGGGGTTGTCCTCTTAGTGTTATTAACGTTAGAACCTATGACGCTGATTTAAGGCTATTTAAGGCTAAAACCACACGTCTTTCTATTCGAACAAAAAATACCGGCAGTTATAAATTATCACAATGTTTGTTACAATCTAGCCAGTGTCTTCTGCTCCAGAGAGAAATCCACCATACACTAGACGTTGGTTATATGTTGGCTTAATGTTGAACCAGCGTCGTAGACGTCGGTCCAACAATAAACCACCATAGGGCTAACGTACCGTGTTTATGGGGCATGGTCAGCCGTCTTGATATGACATAATTTATGGAAACAAATAGGCTAACTGATGTCTTCATGAAGAACAAACGACGGCACTATCATACTGATAGTTTTTTACGATAAAGACAATCTAGCAGACAATAAATTATTTGGGTAGTTATCTCGTGGTAAGCCACAAGCAGTCTCTCCATCAATTCACAGCGCCCATGTTCTTGGAAAAGCTCCCCACGACCAGCGTCAGTGGCGGATCTAAGGGGGGGGGATGGAAAATTTTGACCGCCAAATTATTTAATTGGAATTTTGACTCACTTGAAGTTGTGTCTCGCTGACGCGATCCACAATTTCAAGTCGGTGAAAATTATTCAGATTTGACGTGGACGTCAACAATTTTTCAAATTTTGCTGATAGATTTCACGTTTAAAAGCTAATATGTAATCTGCTCATAAATGTTTAAAAAAACGAATAGATAAGAGTATAAGATATAGTCCCGACCTAAATTTGGGATTCCTTATGTCGCGATATTGCCATGATTGTGCAGAAAGCGACGTAAAGCAATATTGACTCACCACACTCACGTCATGTCCAACAACGCGGTCCGGGCTAATACAACAAGAAACTTAGGAATCAATATTCGGTTTCCGTAATGTAAAATATAAAAAGAATAAGCTGCATTACCCGTGATGCATTATTAATGGCTCCGTTGACAGGGTGATTCCTTTGAAAGTGCTGGTATTGTCATCTCAACCAAAAAATATGTACTTATATACCACGACAACTTACTCTTCATTCACATATTCAAAAAATCCAACAGGTGTTGCATCTCGGATCATTTATCTCGGATAATTCATCTATTTTGGAAAGCATGCGAAAATACTATCCACCCAGTTTAGGCGGTTTTGATATTTAAATGTTGATTATTATGTACAGCTCTGGAGAATGTGAAAATGTAATCTGTTACAATTGCAAAAGTATCACCATGACCACCAAGCGATCGAAATTCATAAAACTCATATTTTGATAACTATAAATTGTGACAAATTCATAGAAAACTATACTTTGATGAACAAATCCTAATAATATATGAATATATCGTAATATTCAAGATGGCTGCTGTCCTTTAACTTGTTACATCGCAATAAACTTCAATTAAACAGTTAAGAAAAAAATATCACAAATTACCTGCATGTGCCGCAAAATAATACGGCACCAGGGGGGGCGCACACTTGTATAAAATGTATATGCTAGCAACATGGAAGATTCAACATCACTGGTCGACCTTCATTGAGAAAAATCAGCTTTTGGAGGCATGTAGACCTAACTTTATTAAAGTAACGTTAATATGATACAAATTATTTTTGTATTTTGAGAATTGCCACATTATATTGCCGACCCATTCAGCACAAAATTCCACTATTTTCAGGTTTATTCATAGCAAAAATGTGCACCATTATATGTGATTTGAACATAAAAATGAGTGCGCGGTCTCTGGTGCAGTGGTTAAAGCCTGGAAATCAGAGATCGCTGGTTCGAATTCTCCTCTGGCATAGGCCCATGTGCACAAGGCCTGGTCTAGAAAACCGCATTTAATTCCATTCATGCGCGCAGCGTGGCAAAACTATAATGCGTGGAAAGGCAAAAGGCAGTATCTGAAATGTTTTTTGTTGAAATAGGAAAAAACAATTTTTTTGGTAACTTTTTTTCAGAATTTCGGAACTTGAAAATTGGGAACTTGAAGTTCCCGGAACTTGGGAACTTCCGAATTTGGAAACTTCGGAACTTGGGAACTTGTGAACTTGCTTAAGGGTATCTCCCATTATATACTGAATTGGTGTTTCACTGCAATTTCCACAGTCTTCCATCATGACATAGCAATCTTGTTTTTAAACCTACAAAAGCCGATACGTATCTTCAATTGTCGAGATAAATCTAGGTTCAAGTGATGGAACGATATTTAAACCAGACTGATAAAATTCGCCCTGGAATGAGACTCGTGTGTTATCATTAGCAGTGGAAACAATGCGGGTTTCCTTTTGTAAAGCGATGTGAAGAGCAGTCACTCTTTCTAGAGATCTGTGTTGTGCTAATTCAATGTAATCATTCACTATACTCAGACAACCATTCACCCACTATACTCACACATAGTTCAGTTGATTTATAAATAATATTAAGATTATGTTGGCAACATGGCGTAATTTGTGCCTCCAACAACAACACAAATGACCTTTACAAATCCATAATACCATGTATATTTTTCAAATTTATGCATTTCTAGTATCATACATCAGTTCCGAACAACTCATATTGCGACTGCAATTCGTCACTTCCGGTTAGCGATAATTCAAGTCTCTATTTAGAGGTTGGTCTCTAATCGAGTGAAACAAGGCAGGAAACTGTGCGTGTTCCACACGGATGTTTAATTAGGGGACATGTATGTCTGGTCTATAGAACTACGTGATGAGGGAGCCGACCTTTACCTACTCCTGACTCATCTCAGCCCATCCCACACTCTGCGTCCCGTGGAGTCTGACACTTTATGTCCTATTAATAGAATAATCCATTTGTGGTGATCCCGCGACCATCAGCTATCATACACCCAGTCATATGATAGCATATATTATTGGTATTTATTTAATTGTTTGTACACCCATGCGCCCAGCCTTCATTCACATTGTTTATTAGTTAAAAATAAGAGAATAAAAAAAATATTGTCTTCATTTTCTTTGTTGTTTCTTCAGCTAATAATATATATTAGGGTAGTACAGAAAGAGTATTTTTTTGAACTGCTGCACAAGTGTTATACTGATTTAAATTATTTAATCAAAAATGTAACTTAAAATATATTTTGCAAAATATACATGACCAGGATGACTTTAAAGATAATTTAGGTAAAACAATCCAATTATTATTTTTTAAATATGTAATAATAGTTCATTATTTTGAAATATGTTGACAATGGTACAAGATCACATAAGACATACAGGAAATATTTACTCCACAACTTATCACTAAAACAATGTACGTTATTACCATCCTCTATAGAATAAAATAATCAAAATTATTCCTTGATCAGTTGATATTAAATTTTTGGTGTGGCATGTCGTAATTGACGCGCTTGCAAAAATATCAGAAAAAAAACAATTTGAAAAACCCTTGAAAGACACATATTGGCGTGAGGACACAGGTCATAGGGGAATCGCTTCTGTGGGTGACGGTGACTTTCCGTTTCCAGTGTTTTGAAAATGGGGAAAATGTGTTCTCAGCTGATATGAATGCAGTCGTTGATCAATGAGCTAAGTATAGGACATGTAGCTGTCATCTCTGAAAGTCCCGGGAACTGATGCTTTAACTAAACGTAGCCATGCCGTCATCTTATGTCGTTGATGAATGAGTTGTCATGCTTGAAAGTAACGGGGACAAATGCTTTAACTAAACGTACCCAGGCATCTTACCATTTATTTTTACAGTTCAGACGAGACACATTTGAGTTTTTATTCTATTTTTATTATACATGTGTCACTATTGCAAAAAAGTATCCAATGACAACTATTGATTTTTTTTTAAAATATAATTATGAAGCTTTTTTTAAGAAAAGATGGGGTATGTTAGAAATTACAACTTCACGTCATTTCAAATAAAAAGAGACAATTTCCAATATGAAATAGGAATGACGAGGAACAGTAGAATGCAAAACACTTGATGAAATGATGTTCGTGACACAAAACGTTAAAACAATGTTGGTTTAATGCTGGCCCACCGAATACCACGCTTGACCACCATTAAACCAACATTAGTTCAACGTCTTGTTTTTACTGGGTAAACAGGTGGGTTCCGCAGGCAGCCAGCACCTTGTGTTTATCTCCGGATTTTGCGCACGGCTAGCTGGTAATTTGACGCCATTTTTATTGATTGTCGGACGTGACATCAATTTAAAAAGCTGACAAATCACATGACGTGTCTAACAGTGAGGCTGTCATTACCAATCAGAGGCCGAGAGGAGTACATGTGTCCAATTATTATGTTTTTGTTTCACCTGCCACAATTAATTACACACATCATCAGTAAAGATATCGGCCCCAAAGCAAGATGAAACTGCAGTTTAATTGGCCGGTGCCAGCCGAAAGCGGAAATATAATTACTATTATATTATGCTCAGTTTTATGATTTGCAATATCTTTTTTGTTGGGCTCACTCTTTATGTCCAAATATAAAAAACTGACTGAGCCTGACCCGACTGAGCATGTGACAAAGATTTGGCCCCAAAGCAAGACGAAATTACAGTTTAATTAGTCGGTGGCTGCCGAGAGCGGAAATATAATTACTATTATAATAGGTTCAATTTTATGATTTAAAATATGTTTTCCTATCAGGTTCACACTTAGAAAAAAAAATTTATGACTCTTCAGGTACAATATAAAACTGTGAGAAGTGTGAGAATCTGACGTCGATTCTGACGTTTAAAGTCGGTCCCCGCGCTTAAAAGGTTAAGCTCCGTCGTCACATTTATGCATCACATAGCACATCTAGATTAAAATTCATAGAATAAAAAACATTCAACCATAAAGGCATTCCGAGCTGTCATTTCAGACAGTGTACTCGGGTACATGTATTTCGTAAAATCGGGACTTTGTTATTCACCTTGAACATGACGAGGTGAATGATCAAAAGTGCTAGGATTGCTGAACAATACTTTATGTGGAACTTCAAGTATATAACAAGTAGGAATATTTGACAACACAGTAAGCAAGATTTATTGTCTATCTTTATCTGTTTATGGCTTACCCTTACAACGCTGAAATATTTTTGTGTAAAACATGGAGACCGAAGGTTTTTTTCAATTTGAAATAATCATAAATGTCTTAGTTAGCTCTTTCCGCCTTATTTCAATACTTATGTCTTTATCCCTATGTTGTATACCTATTTTTTCATTTTTTTCAGTGTGAGATAGACGTCAGATTCTGACGTCTAAAGACGGTTCCCGCGTTGATAGGGTTAAAACAGCGTCACAGACGATACCCGAGCATTAAACCAACGTGGAGTCATGAATAACTGATTTGATAGTGCACAGTTGCGAGGCAATAATTTCTCCGCTTTTTAAGCTTATTTCCTTCGTGACAGTCATATGCATACCAAGTAACCACTATACTCGTGAAGATCCGATTTTTTTAGAGTGAGAATTAAACCACGCCAAGCTTGCGACCAGGTAGCGACCTTGATGCGACAAAAAATAGCAATCAGTAACATCGCAAAAAGAGCACACGTAGTCCTGAGCAAAACCTGATCTCAACACATTTTAAACTGTTCAAAACTTCTGACCTGTGATTTGAGGTCACAAATAGGTCTAATGTTGTCCAGCTTTGTTTTAAATCGGGCTACATGACGATAGGTTGTGCGATTATCACGATTCACTAACCGTTCAGGTTGGTTACACGACCTGACAACTGATGGCGCCAGACGTGCAACCAGGTAAGATCAATATATATGCATACCCATGGAGATAGTAAAAGCTATCTCCATGATATACCTTAGTGGTTCCTAGGGCACAATACTTCCCTGCAAGATTGCTAGCTTTGAGAAGGTAATGATACCACTGTACATGCATTATGTTCTAAATGAGTACGTTATAGTTCTTCTTCTCTAGGCCTATCATGGCCTACGCCTCTTTGATTTTGCCTTGAATTAATTTACATTCTGTTGTAGTATTTAGGCGGTCTTCGATACTTTTATACCCTTGAGCAGTTTCTGCCACTATAGCTGCCACTACCTGGGATCGATTGTACAATTAGTCTTCAAATTGCACGATTAGTGGAAGCACGATTAGCTACGGCTGGTGGCACCACGACTCGGTTATTGCACGTTTGCATGCACTAATCTTACTCTCGATCTTTGACGACGGTACAACTACACGCACAACTGTGTAATCACAGGACGACTTGCGAGCAATTCTTAAGAAAATTGTAGTCAGAAACTGATTATGACGGTCAAAGCAAACACGTAAGATTGGTCGTTTCTTTCAGGAATATATGTCAGTCGTATGACAGAAATCGTACAATTAGGTGTGACTGTGGCTTAGCCACACAAATTTCTCCGTGCCAGATTTTGAAGCCGTGTTCTCCAATTACGTAAACAAGCTTAGCATGTCATATCCCAGAAAACAAGGTACATTGATTATAATTATTGTGGGTCAATGTTGGGCCACTATCTACGACGCTGTCCCAACATTACCCCAACATAGAATCAATATGCCGTGTTTGTTACTGTAAATGATGTACAGCACAGCACCAATTGCGTGCGATATTTATCTACGGAGCCACAGTGGCTCCTGTAATTACCAGAAAGCGCATGGAATTTGCACAGCGTCCAATGTTGGTTTAATGTTGCGTGAGCGTCAAAGACGCTGGCGCAACATTAAGCTGTCTTCCGGCCAACAATCTGATGGATGATGAACTACAATTGTTTCCACAGATAATATTGACTGTGATATTTGCTGCGCCCACGTTGTGACATCCGATATTATTGCTCTGTGGTACATAATGTAGGATTATCTGAGCTTTGTCTGCCTGAACCGAGACGCCGTGGTAGTCTAACGACCTATGCGTCTGGGCGTTGAATATCAAGAGTTACACTGAAAATGTTGGAGCGGTGTGGGTGATTTGTGGTTCCACGGTTTACACATCATAGCGTGTCCTGAACTGTTCAGATGTATGGAGTGTGTTATGATTGATGATGTGTGACGCTGAAGTCACGCTAGAGATCAGTTAAAAAAAAACAACGGATGTTTTACTTTGTTGGTTCCACATTTTAATAGCCATCACTTGTAACGAGCTTATTTTTAGATTAGGCTGGTGGTATTTTACTTAACCTTTACAGCGCGGGGTTCGACATCGGACGTCAAAATCGGACATATACGTCAGATTCTGACGTTCACATAACAGTCGATCCCCTCGCTGAGAGAGTAACATATTTAGATTGGACGTAGACCATAGGTATACAAATGAAGCGGAAAGCTGAGACATTTATAATGACTTCAAATTGAAAAAAAACCGTTGGTCTCCATGGTTTGTATAAACGAATTTCGGCGCTTTAATGATTAAACTGTATTATAACACCCAGAGGGTTAATCGCAGCGACAGTAATTGGCAGAATCGAAAATGCGGTAAATTAAAAATGTATCTGAACCAGGCGCGAGATGCAGCGCCAGTGTGAGAGCAATATGTTACGTCACTCTTAATCACGAAACCTTATAAAAATACCTGTGAAATATTCCTTCTCAGCGTCACCTTTTTATATTATCAAACACAAGATGGATGTTTTATAGGTTATCTGTCTGCTGGTGCTCCAGAAGACACGAGACAACGTTGGTTCAATAAAGTATTGAACCAACATTGTAGTAATAGTTTTTGCTATAGTGGGATCCGTCTGTGTGTATCGGCTGAGACAATTCTGGTTTAATGTTAGGCCAGCGTTGGATATCGCGTTAAAACACGAGACCTTTACCCAATGCTGGTTTGATGTTAGGCCATCGTCTACGATGGTGGCCCAACATCAAACCAACATTAGGTTTACTTTTCGAGCCATGTCTGCAATCTTTCCTGTTATATACAATATAATAAATATTACAATGATGACATTTACAATAATGAAATATTTGATATAATGTCTAGTTGTTGTGTCTATAATATCGTGATAAAACATATCTGAATGCACAGCTGATATGATTGGGAATTTATCAGCACAATGTGGTTAAGCTGAATATAGAAATACCAGGTCGATATAAACACATTTCATATAAAAAAGCAGTCGATGGGTCGACGTCTCCCTGTCTATACCATGCCATACTTTTCTCAAACAACTTCAAGGTTTTTTATTAAACACTGCACACTGTAGACCTTTGAGTCATTTGGAGTATTGTATAAAATAAGGAAGGCCCTTGATACAGTTGATCATTGTATATTGCTAAATAAGTTACATAAATATGGCGTGTTAGGTTTATAGAAATGGTTTAAATCATATTTGTGTAATGCGGAAACAATATGTAGCTTTCGAGGGCGCAGTATCCTCAGAAATCTGAATTACAAGTGGTGTCCCTCAAAGGTCAATTTTAGACCAAACTTTTTAGTGAATGCAAAAACTTTGTTTCCGCATTGTTATATGCTGAGGATATTAACGTATTTTTTGACAGACAAAAACATCACGTTGATGATCAAAACTATGAATGACGAGATTAAGCAGATTGTAAAATGGCTACAGCCCAACATGTTATCACTAAATGTTTCAAAAACCCAGTTTATGATTTTTTTTGGTTAGATAAACGTATAGTAATATTCTTGAAATAAACGGATCTGCACTTTTACAATGCAATGGAAAGCATTTTTGGGAGTCATTGTGAGACTCACAAATGACTTGGTCCTTTCATATTCTCCTTCGTTCGAAAGTATCAAAATGCACTAGAATTTTATGTGCATATATCTATATTGTATTTTAAAATACAAAAACGTCGAGTTAATATATATCTCGATGTCAAAGTCAAAGCATTGGGTCGTGAACTGGGCACAGGATCTCCCATCGACTGTGATAGCAAGCCTCAGATCAACAAGCAGTGAATTCCAAATGGAAGCAGCTGCAACTGTGAAAGCGCTTGCATCCCATTTTTTGAAAACGCGGAACAGTTAACGTGTCGGATAATCTGAGCAGTCTATATTTTTTTTCTGTGGCATAATAAGTCAAATAGATATATATAGGTTGATGAAAAAGCAGGGCTTTAAAAGTGATGGTGCTCAGCTTAAAACGTATGCGATATTTTATGGTTAGCAAGGGAAGTGATCTCACAAGAGGCCTAGATCATCTACAACGAGAAGCCTTTGTCTGCAGACTTAACTACCCGTGCCAGACAATTTTAACACATGCAAACCGTCTACGCCTCTTTCTGCAAGGTTGTACAGTATTGTCAACGATTTAATTATAGATTGAGGACAAAATATTTATTAATTTAAATATTCAATTATTAAATTCTAACGAAAAACGCCTGATTTCGTTTGTAAATCTTGGTCAAAGGGAAAGGAATAATCACATTCTTGATATTTACATCTCTGTTTAAAAGGTTGTACAGAATATTCATCGATCTGATTAATATAAATTGAAAAAGAAAAAAATCATTAAAATATTTAATTACAAAATTCATAGATATTCTTGATATTTACCATCTCGGCACACTGTAAGCTGTTTTTGCTATTATATTATATCATATAAAGTGACATAAAAAATTATGTTGTCTAGTGATATATATGTATGTCATGTTGTATATGAATATATATGTGACTATAATAATAAACTACTTACTGTAACTTGATGCGTTGCCAATAGCAATTTTATTACTTCACACATCTCTATTAAAATTCACGAGACCATGGTGGTTTTTGTTATGTTGGAGCAGCGTTATCGCCACAGATGGGCTATATATCTGACATTAAGCCACCATTGGCTCAACATCACTTATTTTCAGAGTTATTGTTCATTGTATGGCGCGTATATGAACTGTACTAAATTGCTTAATCCATATTCATTATAAAGCAGGAAAGACATGAATGAAGACAAAGAATGGGAGAAATGAAACCCAACCGCGCCCGGAAGACACAAGATATAAATAAATAAATAGTGTTATATAGGGCTATTTAGATAAAATTGTACTGGCATATAGCACGCCAGGTAACGGAGTATGTTGCTGGGCAGAAACCCACACAAAATGTATCTGTTTTTATAAGGCTGTAAACATTACATTTCCACATCTGATAAATCTTTAAAATATTATGAAATGATGCAATGGATCTCAGTTACCGGCAGACAAAACTCTCTGATCTAAACATTATATATGTCTGAAATACTTACCCAACCAGCATATTGATAAGATGTACACCCTATATGTTTGCTTAATGTTGGACCAACATTAAACCAACATAGGGTGATTTCATCGTGTTTGCTGGGTTGTCTCTTCATAATAATTATTATAATGATCAGGTATGATTTATTTTATATTGTAAGGTATAGGCTACATATACATCATACACAATAGTGAGATGGAGTCAATCCATCCAATTAATTTTACGAACAAGACGGACATATCAATATAACTAGGTTTACCAAACAGAACCATGGTCATTGATAGTGTATATCGATATACACTCTAACGTAGCCTGCTAGGCCATACACGTTTTATTATCATTGTCATCAGAGAGGCATTATCATGACATTCCCTATGGTCGCAGCTCGCTGCAATCTGTGGGTATTACGTACCAAACAAACATGAGATAAAATGATGTCAAGAGAAACTAAGATTACTTATTTCCTGAAAGGATACTTTTAAAATAAAAGATAAACTTTGGTTGTTGACAAGGCAGGTGGAACAGTGTTTCCTGCCACACAACATAAGCATAACTAATACAGCTTTCCGTTCACTAATATTATGGTACACATGTGAGAGATGGGGCGTTTATAGACTTGGACAAATCAGTTCAGTTCCTGTGAATTAGGTCTTCAAAATCATAGATATAAAACAGAATATAGCTGTGTTTATTCAGACGAAGGTCACGGTTGTTATCTCAGTAGCCTGTCCATACGCAGTCAGTAGCTGTAGTGTGTTTATAAAGGGATGACGGTCCCTTCACGTGAAGCCAAGCGCTTTGGTATTCTTGTCACTAGAAAGGTCAGGTAGGACTATAGGATGGCACAATGGAACTGACAAACAACACAATGTGTGACCCAATCGTTTAATCAGTGTTGGGCCAACGTTAAATATGTTAGCTGAACACTGAGTCAACGCATGGCCACGTCTACTATAACAGCATTAGCAGATCTAGTCAGAGCGGCGTCACCGCACGCCACCCGGGTTTCCCGCAAATAGTCCGGGTGGAGATTGGAGAGCTTAGCTAATATTTGTCCGTCCCTCTGCGAGGAGGATTCTGGGCTGGTTGACAAGTACGTGGCCGTGGCCTGGGAAGATTATGGCATGGACATAGTGATGGCTGAGCCACGGGTCTGGCATTGCATGCTGCAGACGCTTCTGTTCTGCGCGGCAGACCTAGCAGCAGTCCCGCCTGCTGCTGCGTGACCGGCAGCACTGAAACAACCGGTGCGATTAAACGCTCTCTCTCGTTAGAGCTGGACGGAATCTCACGTGAACAGGCCGGGAAGTGCCGATACTTCCTAATCACAGGATACGCTCTGGTGTGACAGGCGGCATAAAGTGAATCGGAAACGCCGCTGTAAAGAGGAGCAGTGTGGGAGATTCAGAAAAAAGCTAACAGGATAGGCTCTGAAAAGAAGCGCGCCAGCGCCGGCAGCTGTATTTGACACATGTCTTCTGGCGCTGTTAATCCACGTGGATTGCAGGTGACAAGCCGTGTCGCTCTGAGACCATTACAGTTGTCTCTGCAATTATGGTGTAGGCCACCCAACCTTTCCAAGGCACTGCCAAGTAAGCTGTTAAACAACCGTTTGTCACTGATCTTCACCTAGATTAGAATTTGGGCTATCATCCACGAGCTCGTTTGGCAAGTATTTAACCTGAAATGTATTGTTTGACCTTTTTAATTTACCTATATCTGCATACCTATTATTATACACTTACTATATACACTATGGTACACACATTCCTAAGTAGATATGTGTTACATATGTATTACCTTGCTTTTCCATCTTGCTGATACCAATGTCATAGCATGGTATCAGCTGGTTTAAGTCGTGTTCGCAAAGAGTTTCCCATATTAAAATACATTTTGTTCAAGTTGAAATTTAAAAAAATCACCCTATCGCAGTCTGTTCTGAGATAGGAACAGTCTGCAACCTGTTACAAAAGTACTATATAAATTTGCGTCTTATCTACTGCCACACTGTGTCCTTTATGTAATCTGCGTCTGATCTACTGCCACACTGTGTCCTTTATATAATCTGCGTCTTATCTACTGTCACTCTGTGACCTTTATGTAATCTGCGTCTTATCTACTGCCACACTGTGTCCTTTATGTAATCTGCGTCTTATCTACTGTCACACTGTGTCCTTTATATAATCTGCGTTTTATCTACTGTCACACTGTGTCCTTTATATAATCTGTGTCTTATCTACTGCCACACTGTGTCCTTTATATAATGACTGGTGAGGCAGTCAGGCGTTCAACAAAAGCGCCACGTCCCCACTAGGGCCTATCTAAGCGATGGTTGAATGTATTGAAATGTTGGCCCAATGTATTCTGTAACACAATCCTAGAAGACAAGGAATGCATAATGTACATTTATTCAAATATGTTTTTTTTAAACAGAGCACATTAAAAAATGGCAAGGTTAATAAATTCACACTAAAAATGTATTATCACATTCTAGCATTCTATCGTTACACACATCTCACTGAAAACGATCTGCTAAAATATTGATCATTTGATGGTGACTGGCCTGCAGGAGACATTAGACCGATGCTGGTTTAATGTTCAATGCATCGTTTTTTCTGTGGACTGGCCTACATGAACAGATGATATGTAATAAATCCTGCAATACAGCCTGCACATGACTGGTCGCACCAGATTTGATGGCGTACAGGGATACAGATGGATGCTCTAATATCCAGTAACCATCCTCCTTATAAGCAAAATCCCTGCTTTCTTTTTCAGATCAGCAGTGATTGCACTGTTACCATGGTTACAATATGTATCTCTGAACCCTTAAAGCTCTAAATTAAATCATTTCAATTTTCACCCACTTGAAGTTGTGTCCCGCTACCGCGGCACACAACTTCAAGTGGGTGAAAATTACTCATATTTGTTTAATCTGTAACCAAACATTCGCAAATTATAATGTTTAAACACACATATCATTTCCGAAAACAATGATTTCGTTCAACCAATGAAACTGATTAAAACGACCATAATCGCGCTTAAGTGTAATGTCTGTTGGTTGTAGAATCACCACAATAATTATTATCGGCTGTGGGCGCTTTTTCATTGACCCTTTCTACAATATCCCGACTTTTTATCAGCTAAGTGATAAATTCTGCTTATGTTCTCAATGCTTCACTGCCCAGAAACACAGGGTGTTGGATCGCGTTTGTAGACGTTTGTGCAACGTCGACCTGATGTCTTGTATGTGAACTCCTCGGGCGACTAGCGATAATCTCGACTGGTCGTAACAATGATCCATCAAGATCTAAAACAAGAAAAGAGGGATGTAAAATTATTTCATCAAATATATCATTGCTGCCACTACCAATACATGTCAATTAATAAATCACAAATGATTTATTAATTAATATGTACTGGTACATAATTATTTAAAAATCACAAGTGATTTGATGGTTATGGGTAATGAAAGCTAAATGAATTAAATTCCAAACTCGGCTGTTTCCATCATGCAAATTATGTTCTGGCATCAGTTGTGCATAAGACTTTTGATATTTGAAAAAGGTGTTTGGACACCATCTATTGACTATTCCAGTCCGCCTGCTTGTTATTCAATGTTGACTGAACATCAATTAGACTGTATGGCTTTTCCAAAAAAACATCAGTCTACCATTCCACGATCTGTGAATATGAGATTTATTGTGAACTGTCATTGAAGACTTGCTCTCATACAGCTGGCATTGCTCGAAAACAGGGCCTTGGCGTCTACCTCTATGTAGATGACACACAAATTGACACAGCTAATCTAATATGAATATGGACCATTGCCATTCACTGTTGCATGGACTATAGCTACATGCTACATTAGACGTCTTCAGTCCATACAGAATATTGCATCTCATATAACGCCAATCCTGAAGAGCTTACCTTGGTGTCCCAATGGTGTCACTCATTAACTACAAGATAATGATGTTGAGGTATATAGTACCATAAACAACATTTATCCAGTTAACACATACCAGTTGATTACGCGCGCGTATGAGATTCAGGGATACCATGGATACTTGTATGTGCCTTCATGCTCATTCTGCTCTCCAGCAGAATGCAACGTCAAATCCTGAGGTCGTTTTTTTAATTGTATTTTGGACGAAACAATTATGTACAGTGCATTGGGAGATTTGTACCAGATTTTCGAACTATGAAGTAAGCTTCTTATTTGTATTTAGGCATATTTTTTTTATTTCACGACAGTATTGTGTATACATGGGTGTTATTATTGGTATTATTAATTTGTAATCATTGTTTTCTGTATTTTTATTTGCCATCTTATTTATTGCACAAATCACGTCATGTCAATAATTAGCGGCGTTTTATCTGTGTTTATTTCCACTTCAAATACAGGATTTTCATAGAGGAATGAATGAATGAATGAATGAATTAATAAATAAATGAATGAATGAATGAATGAATGAATGAATGAATGAATGAATGAATGAATGAATGAATGAATACATGAATGAATAAATGAATGAATGAATGTTGCTTTGTGTCACTTTGTGGGCACATACAGGCTAAACTAGACCAGGAGAGCATCATGGGGTGTGATGATAATCAGATGTCACTGACCACTGATACAGAATTCGAACTTCGAATTCTAGCTCTCTCAGGCCAAAAGCGCTACCTCTTGGTCACGGAGACTCACCACAATATTGATTTTTTAATACACGAGGAAGAAACCGTTCGCTTCACAGCAAATACAGGACATATCGACCCAATGTTGGTTTGATGTCGGCCCGATGTTTCAGACGTCGGCCCAGCTTTAAACAAACATCGGGTGAACATGCAAATGAATGAATGAATGAATGAATGAATGAATGAATGAATGAATGAATGAATGAATGAATACATGGGGTTTTAGGCGACTTTTGTGCACATATATAGGCTAAACTGGACCCTGGAGGTTGGGCTTAACCATTGTATCAGGGTCCCTCAGCTTTGGGCCAACGCAGGGCTGCGCAGATTTGTTATACATGTATTTCTTGAGGGGGCGTGGCGCATTGGTAGAACGCCTGAATAGCACGCCAGCTGATGCTACCTGTTTTTTCGGTGAAAAGTCCTTGTTTCTCGTCTCTAAATGTGACCAGGCGACTAGGTTAATCACAGTATTACGCTACACAATGTATCGCATATATACAATTACATTATTTAGATGTTTGTATTCTGATATGTTCATACTGGTGGCACAAAAACAGCCTAATTCACAGCTTTACACATATATACGGGGTCAGTCACTAGTGATTGCGCCTGTACCTCACACCCAGATTCGTCACCAGTCCAATATGGCATGGTATCAATGGGAGAGGAGATGGTCTCGTGGACAGATTGTCATTTCATGGGCTGTTACATTGCCCTCTGTTTCACTATACAGAAGACGGATCGTTGTCTTGGATAGTCGGCGGGGCGCACCCCACATGTTATTCAACAGTCCCCGGCCGGAAAATGCGTTGCCAATTATCTTTTATACGCGCCTGCTTGACTCCGCGTCCTCTCATGCCGATACGTTATTCGCACAAAACAATGGCATTAGTAGACCCGGTGTAAAGTCTGGAAATATAAGCCCTCCCAGATGTACTCCCTTTTCACAATTACATGCTACACTCCCAGAATCCACTCATCCCTCCAAGAATATATCCCCCTTTTCTACTCCTATATGCGGTTACATTACGGTTATCTCTGGCAACAGGATGCAAGGTACCATCAAATGTGGTAAGTGAGAAAAATTATAACCTATTCTCACTATATACTGTCAGTTGTGGCACCACTAAATGCCACAATGGTGTTTTTACAGCATGACATTCTTAATAGCGACTTACAGACCAAGCATCAGCATCAAGCCAGCTTAAATGAAATGTATCGTGTTTGCTGGTTATGGCCTGGGGATCTGAATTTTCTATCAGGCATAAAACGTCATAACATTATAAAAACGTAATGCATGGTTGAGTGTTATGCGACCATCTGCTCCGAGGATTGAAATATGCAACAAGTCACACAATGCATAAAACTATATGGACGACGATATTGTACACAGTTTTATAGAACGTATTATGTAGTTATTTATACAATAAGTGCTCAAAGTAAATGTGAAAACATTGATGTACAATTCTGCTGATGGTGACCTTTATTTACACCACTGCTGAACGGTGACTGGAAAGACATACATGCTGGCTATACTGGCCATAGAGTATTTCAAATTTGATTTGATTTTTTGAGTCATTGATTTTGTACTATCCAATAAAGCTTCCAGCAGTCAGGGTGTTTCCGCCGATGACCTGTCCCAACACCACTATCTACCAATGATTGAGCATTTCAATTGTCATGTTTTATTCTACGTCGAGTTCTGTGGCCACTGCGTTATTAACGATTTATATTAAACAGTGTGCATGCGAAGATTAACGGCTGAGCTTTATCACATTGATGATGTGTATGTTAAGCCATCCTTATCATGCACAAACACCGATGATCTTACGCGGATTGGTCTTTCTGGGGAGTGTGGTGGTGTGGATTTATTTTTATCAGTCATTGACTCAAATGAACTAGCCAACCACATAATTTCAAAGTCTAAATGTGTATTGTGCATAACAAGTTTCTTAATTTTATGTTTTATTGTTGATATATCATAAGACTAAATGTTTTCAACAATGAAAGTTAAAATTGAATGACTATTCATGCATCTGACAAGGCTTGAATTTGACTAAAATTACGTGGTAGGCTATAGTCCCCTCAATCAAAGTCATTGTGATATACGCTGATCCCACATTTTCCAATTATATTCAGCGTCTAACACGTTGGGCCAGCGTCTAAAACGTTGACCCAGTATTAAATCTGGACATTTGGAGTTTTTGCTGGTGCATAATATCACAATGTACTCCGAAATCTTTCGTAATCGTAATTATATTATACCCAGTATATTGTTATGATTATACTTTGAAATGATTCAAGCTGCGTTGCAAGAAAAATATGTAAAAAGAATGTATTTCTTCCCATAATAATGAAGCAGGGTCGCCTTCGTTTGCAGTGCCAACAATTTCAACTGACAATAATAATGTATTATTTCTGACATTATTGACAATATTAAATACTGTAGATCTGGTAATATTTGCGAGGTTTTAATTTTCGCGAATTTCACGAGTAGGACAAATTCGCGAATTCAAGAATCTCGCGAAAATTATTATTAGAAAAATAAAAATTCGCTAATTCTAAACTTCGTGAAAAGTCCCAAAATAAAAAATTCGCGGAAATTTAAACACGCGAAAATTACCAGATCTACAGTATATATGTTTCTGGTGTATTTTATCAATCAATCAATCAATCAATCAATCAATCAATCAATCAATCAATCAATCAATCAATCAATCAATCAATCAATCAATCAATCAATCAATCAATCAATCAATCAATCAATCAATCAATCAATCAATCAATCAATCAATCAATCAATCAATCAATCAATCAATCAATCAATCAATCAATCAATCAATCAATCAATCAATCAATCAATCAATCAATCAATCAATCAATCAATCAATCAATCAATCAATCAGAGTGATTATGAAGGGATGATTAAGATATTTCACTGCTTATTATGGATCGAATTGTCAATACGGCAATGGACTTCAAATCGTTACCCTGGCGCCACCCACATTTTGGCACGCCGCATTCAGTTAAAACTAGATTTCCAGACAGTGTCTCTGCTAACTGCATATGCTGGGCAAAGGTTGGTTGAGTGGTTGGCCGTTTATTCTAACATTCACTCGGCAATGGGACAGCATTGTCACTTCTCCCGGATTAGGGGAGCTGTTCGCAGAGCCATCTTGCTGTCATAATGGCCGGAGATTGGCACTCGGGCTGGGCATGTCGATGCCTGGCCTGCCTTGAGATCTGCCTCCAGGTCAATCCCGGTTGACATTGCAGGGATCCTTATCGTAAATCACCTTATCTGACATGTGTCCTTTAACCTGTGCACAAAAATAGAGTTTAACCAAAGTTTCACCGCCCGTTAAGTCAAGAATGGAATGTTTTACGTAAGAATGGGACGTTCGTTGAAGTTTATACTCCGCGTTAACTCAGGAAGGGTTCACAGCAGACACAAGACATTGAATCGATGTTGGTTTAGCGTTTGTCGAGCGTCGTAGACGGTGGACCAACGTAAAACCACCATTGATTAAACGTCTTATTATGCCTATCTAGCTGTCGAATGAGTATGCTGTGATCTTCATTAAGTTGCCCACTGTATGAGGCGATCTCAATAGATTTGCTTTAGGGAAACTGGGCGGGGGCCCTAGGGTAGTGGTTAGCACCGCTGCCTTTCACGCCAGAGTCCGGGGTTCGGTTCCCGGTCTCGGCGGTTTAAAAGAAACAAAATTGTTTCTTCCCCATCCACGTGTGAAAGTTAGTATTGTAGGGAGCCTCCGTGACCGAGAGGTAGCGTGCTCGGCCTCAGACCGCCAGGGCTCGAATTTCGAATCCTGTGTCTGGAGGACAGTGTCATCTTAATCATCTCACCATCCTCAGGAGGTTCTCCTGGCCCAGTTTAGCCTATATGTGCACAAAGGTGGCCTAAAGCCCGATTCATTTCATTTATTTCAGGGAAACTTGTTAACATTATTTCATTATACCCAGGTCTCCATACACTACAGCAGATAGCCCACGGCCAATATCTCAGTGGACCGACAGTGATACAGCTTTCTATTTCAGAATCGTAATAGGTGATATGTACTCCGCTGAAGTTGATATATTTAATATAATTTTGTCGCATCACAAGTAAATCAATTTAAACACAGTTAGATGTCGATTTAGGAGGTTGATATAGAATGACGAAGTAAAATTTATCATACGTTATCGATAACAATGACTATCTATGATTATTCTCAGCAACACAATTGGTTGTCAATTTATGTTATCCATGTTGGCACGACCCTTTATTAAGAACTAGGACACATTAGCCCTTTCACGCCCGTACGGCCCCTGAGGGCCGGTGAAATATGTCATTTTTCACTTGCTCGTATTTTGCATTCTCATGACTTTCAGATTGCCACAATACATTTAAAATTGTATAATTTCGGCCAGAATACATTGTGCAATGTTTATTTTGTTCTGTGATAATTAAAATATATATATTTACCCTCTACCCCATTCTTATATCAACTTCAATTGTGCCAACCTCTCAAGTTCATGCCGGGACCCAGGGGAATGGTTGTCATTTAATGGAAATGCACGTGTTTGGGTATATATGGCTGTATAACTGTGGATCTACAAGGTTATTAACCATATGTACACATTCCGCAGGGGCGGGCCTTTGTGAGCATGCAACATTTGGGTCAGTCAAAGGTCACCTCAAGGTCATTGCAAGGTCAAAGTTTCATCAATTCAAATAAAAACAATTATACAAGCCAAGCCATATTGTCCACTTCTGGATAGGCGCAATATATGGTAACATATGTGTGGCAGTTCCCCAGAATCATGTGAAGTGAAATGACCTTGAACGGGCCCTGAGTACCTGAAGAGTCTAACCCCATCCCATACTAATGATGATACCCATTTTGATATCCTTAAAATGTCTTGCAATCCTAGCGGTAGATTCTAAAATTACTCCTTTTTTACATTTTATTTCGAAATAATAAAATATTTCGCATGGAAAGGGTTAATGGTTGTTGAAGTATATACACATGTAACAACAACAGCTACTGATATTATATTGAGGATTCGTTGTGTAACATGTTCCACGGAGATCTTACAATTCTATTAATATATAAATATATAATTAATCTATATTAATTTGATCTCGTGCGTCTTGAAAATACACAATACATAAAATTGGGTACCGTTTCCATGGAAACCGTTTCTAGGGAGTAAGGGTACGTCTTCGAGGAGTATGCTAAGAAGCTTGTGCTGATCCCCCAAGTGCTCCCCATGTGCGTAGAAAATTTTATGTGCATTGGAATAACCGTTTAAAAGATAGCGTACTATTTGTAATGAGTTATTATTTTTATTTAAATTTCATTAAAAAAACTCGAGCGGGAAAGGGTTAGGCAAGTGTAGTCACCATTCCTCATATAACCTATTTACTTGGATAAAAATGATATATTTTATTCTGGCCAACCTCTCATTTGACATGACGGATGCTAAACATCTGAACTGTGACAGCCAGTCAGTGTCACTGTGTGCCCACACTAATGGTCAAAAGTATAACCACAGAACAAACGGACAGGCGCCACGCCACAAGACGTTTTCTGAGGTGTTGGGGGAAAACACAAATAGAGCGCTCGCCAAACGTTGACTGAAAGCTGGGCTTCTTTCGCAGATACTGGCCCAACCTTGTCCTGATAAATATGACTCGATCAGATCTTTTCAGGAGGTGATGCGAAAAGACCGCATGGGAGGCTTTACCCAAGATCTGGTTAAACGTTGGTACAACGTCGACGACGTTGTACCAACGCTTAGCCAGAGCTGAGTCAGGGTGTCTTATTTGGGAAATCCTGCCGGACAAAACAGATCCCCTCGCGGATCGTAGATGGACAGCATAACCATATGTCGATGTTCAGCGTGGTCTAATTCTTTCTTTCTGGCTGAGTTAACTGGGTGGGTAGGTTGAACTTACTCTCCGCTCGTGAGCGTCTTTCAATGCACATTGTCCCGTTATGGCGATCTCCTGGAGGAACGTGAAACTCATTACAGGAGGACACGGTGCAAAAATCAGAAGACGTAGGCTGCGTAATAACGGCACAGCACGTGATGCAGATCAAATTCGAATGATATCTTCAATATTTTACTGCACGCCCGACTGATGAGCGGAGAGCAGAAGCAAGCTACTTGTATTAGAACTATCTGTCTTCACATTTCTCATATTACCACACCGGCTTCGGGCATCCTTCTCTCGCGATATTGCCATGATTGTGCAAAAAGCGACGTAAAGCAATATTCTAAAATCCACTCATATCACCACACGCTTCTGCAAAACATGAGATGCAAGTTTTACATTGAAAAATATTGTATTGTGTACGTTTTCCACCAGAAAAGCCTTAAAAAACTGATAACACGACATGATAAGAATTTAATGTGTAGCCCAACATTAACAACTCATTATGTTAGGCCTAATGTTTGTTTTAGGCCTATTACACAAATATCCGTATATATCCACCAAACCGTTTACGCAACAATAAAATAGCTGAAAAATGGTTCCTTCATTTAATGAAAAATAATAGATTTTGACAATTCGCATTTTGACGCTGAACTATTTTTGTATAAAGTGTGGAGACCATAGGCATTTTTCAATTTGAAATCATCATTAACTGATTAATGTCTTTGTTAGTGCTTTACCAATGCTATGGGTCTACGGCCATTGTATTTTTTTAGGGACCGAATCTGATGTCTATTGACTTCAGAATTTGCCGTCTATGGACGTCAGATTATGATGTCTGAAGACGGTCTCCGCGCTGAAAATATTAAAATAAACAATACCAGCTTCAAATGAACGCTACATATCAAGTAGTAGAGGAGTACTTAAAGAGCTATTGGTGATAGATGTGTAGTCAGCAAATAATTATCTGGTCCAGTAGGTCCAGTTCTTGTACTGGATCCTCCGTGACATAGGGTGCACACCACACTTGTTCTGGTTGGTATTCTGTATGAGTTTGACCTAGATATTTGACCTGTGATTGGTCGAAATCGCGATCTCAACTAATCACCGGTCTAATATCTAGAGTCACACTTTTAACAGTGGCTCTCATGCAGAGGCACTCGTTGCCATGCATGGTGTTAAACATACCAAAGACGCAACTGTTAGGATGTACATTTTACAAACCGAAGCATTTGGCTATAATGTGGATCCTGGTGTATTAAACTTTTCAGTCCTGAATTTACCATTGTCATCTTTGACAACTACATTCGCGACTTCTATGGATGAATATGACTTGAAGTGATTGGCAAATTGAAAAAAAAAGATATTGTTCCTCGATTTCCTCGAAATAATTTGTTCTAAAACCCCTATAAGTGTGGGAAATTAACTCATTCTTCAGAGATGCAAAGTAGTGCTTTCGGGAGGGTTGAAATGGTTAAGCCTAATAACCTGATAACGCATGATAAAGACATCAAATCAATCAAATTGCTTAGGTCAGTCCCTCAAAACATGTGAGCTGTGACAAGTAGAACTGTATAGCTTCAGCACATTAAAAATAAAACGTTTTCATGGCAGAATAGATGACGTCACAGTGAATTTACGTGTTTCGGTTGGACCACTATCTCACAAGCGCACTCGTCACGATTCACCTACTTTAGGTGTGACACTGGAGACATTTGATAATGTGAGATTACGTTCTGATGTTGGCGAGTTCGCTACACGTATCCGGCCCCCGTGGCTCATTTGATCCGGCTGTGGCTCGAGACTCAGCGGTACTGGGTTCGAATCCCGGCCGGGTCGGATAATTGTCATTGAGGTTCCACATATACAGTGCTCTAAACTGTTCACGAGCCTGGAGTGCATAGTGCTGTCTATGGTACTGTGCACTAAAAATAACCCTTGAAGTCATTCAATAAGAGTAGGGTATAGTCCCGACTTCGGGCTTCCTTCTGTCACAATATTGCCATGATTGTGCAGAAAGCGACGTAAACCAATATTCACTCACTCGCTACACGTACTCTGGCATTCCAAAGGCTTGTGAATAAAACACGCCCAGATGATTGATTGTAGGCATTTATTAAAAAGAAATGACCATAGTTACAAAGTTTTTGAACTTCTCTCTGTCACGACTTCGTCTGTAATAAATAAATCAAATCACTTAATTCAGCAGTATCATGAATTAGTAATAGTTGATCCATTTATGACAACTGTTTCTCATTTTACATGTAAATACATTGAATTTTCTTAGAATTATTTCGAGTTACAGACACATTTTCTGTTTGGCGGCTAATACGTTTACACGATTTAGCGGATTCTTGTTACTCATACTTACTACCTCCAAACAGTAGGCCTACCCCAAGCTGTTCAAAAGACTAGACTGAAGTATATATAGTGCTGCAGGTCTACTCTGCACCACAAAAAACATTAGTCCAGATATTGCCTGAACTTTCACATATCTGAAAAAATAGTAAAATAGGCAGTTGTATATGCCTCACTTTAGCACACTTTAGAATCCGTGGTATTCACCCCCAATTAGAGTCAAACACACCGAGAGAGAGTGGCAGGTGGGATGCACGCGCAAATCATGTGGTTTCTGGGATTTCCCTGTCAATGTATTTGGAAACCCTATTCTAGAGTCAGCATATGACGTCATTTCTCATGCGAGTGCTCTTGAAAGATGTGTATTTTTAAATTATATCATGCCACAGAGATTTTGTCACCCGTCTGACAATCGCGGCCCGCGTGTCGCTCGTGCCAAGTGGGTTTGCTTTTCGTTCACGCAGAAGAATCACCGATGACAGGGTCTCACTAAATAGTCTGTAACTGTGTAAAGAGGACAAAAAACAAATGCGACGCTGGCCCAACATTAATACAACATTGGTCACCATGGGAGGCATGTTTTTTAGGATTATTAACGTAATACACATAGCCTTGGAAAGAAATCTCTTCCAAGCTTGTGTAATAAATCACTATTATATGAATATATGTTGATGCATTAATGCCACCTACTCTCTTACATAAGACTTGCCAATGTTGAATGATTGTTGGATTAAATCTAAACAGCTTGGACAATATTCATCCAGCGTTGCACCATCCTCGTGTGTGTTGATGCTGTATAATTGTGGCTGATATAGCGAGGGAATAATAAATTCCTATTTTATTACCCTGCGGGCTGATATAGCATGGGGCTAGCCATAATCTAGACAACATTGTGTACATAGTAGTAGTGTGCACCACGTGTAATCAGCAGCAAGGTGAACTTGATGCTCGTTCACAACAAATATAACACCTTAATGCAGTAAACGGTAGTTTGTTTTATCGTCATATTTATTTCTACTTTTCATTTTAGGAAGGATCTTATTATGATGTTTTTCTGCAACAATAGACGTCGGATTCCGACACACTGTACCACAAGGGTCCGTTTTAAGACCTTTACCTTCTCTTATTTACATCAATAACCGATAAAATATTTCATTATCATATTAGTGAACAAATATTATTTCTTCAATACGAAAATAAAATAAAGGCCGCTCTCTCATTTTGGCTCATATTTTAGTTTGAGCTACTAGATATTTTTTCTGGATCTGCTGATCCTAGCTTTGTTTTCGGGCATTAATACCAACTCCTCGACTCCTTTCTACAATGCAGATTTTCTGCTACTGTTCCTAAATGCCCGTGAAAATTTTTAAAATTCCCTGTACTCACTTGACCCTGGCCTTGAACTCCCGTGACTTTTTCTATGGATACTAACTAAAGTATAGCGTTCTTTATAATGTGAAGCATCTGGTCAACAAAGGGATATAATACCGCTGCAGCATGATAACTAGGACATATCCCTTACTGCCAGATAATCTAGTCGTTGGAGAGGGAATGATCATTCTACATTACACGCCACGCAAATATCTCATCAGCGAAAACTAAATACCGATCTCATGGTCTGGTAAGTGGAGAAGATATCTGGGCTATCTGCTGATGTACCGTATAATCAATGCGATGTTATGTTCATTACCATACCTCACCATGTGGCCTGCCATGGCAGGGGTGGAGGATTGTGTCCGACAAATAATCACTGCATACGATAGCAGTTTGCTATTTTAGAAAAGTGTATACTTTTTATTTCCAACAAGATGATATAAATTGCTTCAGCAATTCATATCTTGTTGGCATTAAAAAATGATTTAGCACAATTTATTATGATCGGAGCATATTTGTCTTTATAGCCTGTGTAATCCCGGATCACAATAAACGCGGGGAATGAATTTCGCTGATTTATCTGTCAATTCTTCATCAATTTTCTTTTGCAAACACTATCTTGCAGATTTCTCTAAATGTTAGTAAGTATTTTAGAAGTTAGCCCATTTGGCATGTAATTTAATTCTGAGACAAGTTAATGAGTTTATATAGAGAAGCGTCATTCACCAAATATTATTGAAAACTTTTCAGAGTAGTTTCCGCAACATTAGAAAAAAATGCTTGTCAATTTCGTTATAATTGGTTTAGTATTTATTAAATTCAGTGTAACAAGTCTAACTTGCTTAAGGTTTGCTATGATTTACAAATCACACAGCGGAACGTTAAAAGCCCCACCAAGTACATTAATTGGTCGTCTATATTTTGACTTTTCTTTGAGTATTTCACCTGATGTAAAACAAGGGCTCATAATCTGTACCGGGTATTATAGCTATTATATTAAAAAATTCCATCCATAACACAGAAGACAAAACTACAGTACAATGCATAAAAAACTTCCCCTGAAATTCGTGAAGAATTTTCGGGGTCATTTCGTGAACAAGAAATTTCGTAAAAATAATTCTTTCAAACGAATTTTTGTCCTAGACTTTTCTTTTTAATTCTTCACCAAGAAAATAATTGTCTTTTTGACGAGTGTTTTTTTGATGAATTTTCTTTTTCGTTTTCAAAAATTGTCGTTTCCACAAATTCCCTTTTTCGCAAATTTTTGTTCTGACGATTTTTTTTCGTCCAGAGTGGGGTTCGCACCCGCGATCTCCGACTTCCCATGCAGGCAGCTTCTACCACTGCACCAGGGCCCCCGCCCTATTTTCCCATAAAAATGATCTCAATGATTGAGACACCGGTCGTGTAGCAATGCATTTAATAGCGGGCATATCCCCAGTTAACGAAAGTTATTTTCGTAGAGAATAATATCAGTAAATTAATTTTCCTTTAGTTATCAACAACGTACGGTAAAAAAATTCTTAGAAAAGAATATTAAAGAAATTTTTTTCGTTATCAACAAAAAAAAATCTTTTGTTAAAGACGAAAATAAAATAATTTGTTTTTTCGTTTTATAGAAAAAAAAAGTATTTTCGTTTTACTTCGAAAAAGAAAATGCTCTTATTTCTTTAGGAATTTTCGCAGGGGAAGTTTATTATGCACTGTACTACTGTATACTTATCATAATTACATGCATGCGTCTCGGCTTAAAATAGACGATACATGTGCCTTGAATATAATATGGATAGATAGTTAGGCGTGCTCAATCATTCAATTATTTTTCTGACAGCATTGTTTTTATGATATTTCTATCATTAAAGTTACGTTTATCAATATACTGCACCTGTAATAAGCGACATTCAAATGCAATTGCTTTATACATTTTTTCCAATATCACAGCCAGCACAAGTGAACTTGGTGCTTTCCCGAGCTCTTTGATTGGAAGAAGACTAAATGATTCAGAGACGTACATTTGCACTTAATTTGGATGCAGTATATGCCCCTCGGGTAGATCCAACCCATGTTGAGGAGACCTGTTGTAAATAAACTATTCAAACGTTTCTGAGTGCGATTCCCACTTCACGTCTAAGTTACAGTCGTGTATCTGTTTATGTAGCGTTACGCTATATCGCGATCATTACATCGGGAGGAACTATTGACGTTACCACTTCATGTATCCAATAAACCTTCATCGATTTTGTCTGTATGCGCTTTATGAGGAAAATTTAAGTCGTAATATGTCACGAGTGTAAAAGTAATAGTAAAATAGTGCTTTAACGTCACAATTCGGCACTAATGGTCATTTAGGTGACATTGTAATACGTTAAAAAAGTGCAGTCCATTGATCGGATGAATAATGTTGGCTACAGATGATGGCGTGAGGGTGGGGTGATAGGGCATAGTGGGTTATTAAGAGTGTATTTTTTCACTTGCCCAATAAGGGGTTCTGGGCATGTCCAGGGGATTTACCCCCCCGACTTGCCAAGACGGGCAGAGACTTGGTTTAGCTATGCAAGTTAATGTGGAAACACCGGGTCCTTTCGCACAGCCCAGCTATCCTCGGGTCGGATAATCCCCAGAGTAATAATAGTTGAGGTAACTCCATTTATCTCAGGTGAGAGACCTAATGTTAACCACGCTATTCTATTGTCGGTAGTTTAAGGCTATACCACAGTCAGCATAAGTACCGGGAGCTGCATGGCACCACTGTTGAGTGGAGTAACCAGGGTAAGCCGCTGGCACAACAGACACGTGGAGGCTGCAGTTTCCTTTCGATAATCGCTGTAGACTGGTGCTTTCATAGCATGCCGTACAACATGCAGCAGACGGAGCAAAATTGATCGTCATTTCGTCAATATTGGGGCTATGGAAGTATGTGATATATCAGACTGGACAAATCCTTAATGACCTGCCCCAAGTGGGAGCGTAAAATACTATTACAAGCAACCATCCCAGTATCCCACGAGTGTATAAGAAAACCACACAAGCAAATGCACAACAAATGGCTGAGATTGCATCATGTGTGTAAGATTGTTCTCTTATACTTCAGTAGCCTAACAATGACAATGACACGCAAACCTCCGCCATGTGATCTGGATCGTAATCCGGATCCTGTACCCGGATCGTAATCTGATCATCCCCAAAATTTAATGCAAATCTGTTTTATTATTTTGCGTGTAATCCTGCTGATGGACAGATAGACAGACAAACAGACAGACAAACATACAGACAAACCAGCACGACTTAAAACATAACCTCCTTTGGTGGAGGTATTACAAATTTTCCTAAGTTTCTCAATTTATTTAGAGCCGTTATTTCAGTAACAAACATGTAGATATTGATTTAAAATGTTTTTCATAGAAAAATAATAATACGATTTACCATCTTGAAATATAAAATCGCCACCACTTGTTTACTTATTATTGTATCACAACACAGAGTTTTCGCGTATAATTAAAAACCTTAGTTTCCTCATATAGATTTATTTACTATTTCTCATATAATAATGTCTGAGGTTTGTTTCTATTATGTAATATTACGCTGAATTTAATCCACAACTTCAAGTGATTAAAATTATTCAGATTTGACAAATGGAGGTTAACGATTTTGAAATATTGTTGATTACTGTCACGTTTTATTTTTAACATGTTCAAAGCTGGTTTTCAATGTGCTAATAAAAAACACGTTTCAGCATTAAATTGTGTGGTCGTCTTAGCATGTCTGGGGGTGAATCCCATAGGCATGCCCAGAACTTTGTATCGAGTGAATGAAAGAAAGCACGCTCAATAACCCAGCGTGCCCCCAAAAAATAACTTTGACCAGTGTTCTCGGCCAATTAGATGAACTCGGCCAAATGTTATTGTAGGTAAAGTAATATCCGCCAAATATTATTTTTTTCAATACAGTGATCAGGTGATCACGTCCAGAGCCACGGACGAAAAGTGTTGTGAACGATTACCCCTTACAACTGTGACCGTTAATTTCTGGGTCTCTGGTCTGGACAGTTTCAAAACTGTTGCAATGACGACAATTTCGTTTATTTTTACCGGTACAGCAGTACCAATATGCCTGTTCTCAATACAGAACACTGGGGACGCGGTCTCGGTAAATGTAAGGTAAATGTCAACCCACGAGTGTGCTGAATGCTGCTCAGGGACGAGCAGAGATTTCAGCTGTAGCTGGGTAAATTATCTCTTTGGTCACATTGGTAGCAATGAGGCCTCTCTAACTCTGGGTCGATAGCTCGATTCCCGGACTGGGAAGTTTTATCACTGTTACAGAAGTAAAATTATATAACACCTCTTTGTGGACATATTTCTGCATACTGTAATCTGTAAGTATATATTTTTTTTTATTAAACCTTATGATAATTCGTTTTGTCTTGAGTGGAGGAATTACACTATGATGAGGCACTATCAAATGGAAAAAGTCAGCCTTTTTCACACACACACTAAGCTGGATTTAAAACCAGTCAACTGGATGGATGCAGATTATATTATGATTGTCTAACTATAACAGTTACATGAATACAATGTCAATGAGACCATGTTATAAATTGTGAGACACATGATTCCACACATGGGGTTGTCCTCTTAGTGTTATTAACGTTAGAACCTATGACGCTGATTTAAGGCTATTTAAGGCTAAAACCACACGTCTTTCTATTCGAATAAAAAATACCGGCAGTTATTAATTATCACAATGTTTGTGACAATCTAACCAGTGTCTTCTGCTCCAGAGAGAAATCCACCATACACTAGACGTTGGTTATATGTTGGCTTAATGTTGAACCAGCGTCGTAGACGTCGGTCCAACAATAAACCACTATAGGGCTAACGTACCGTGTGTATGGGGCATGGTCAGCCGTCTTGATATGACATAATTTATGGAAACAAATAGGCTAACTGATGTCTTCATGAAGAACAAACGACGGCACTATCATACTGATAGTTTTTTACGATAAAGACAATCTAGCAGACAATAAATTATTTGGGTAGTTATCTCGTGGTAAGCCACAAGCAGTCTCTCCATCAATTCACAGCGCCCATGTTCATGGAGAAGCTCCCCACGACCAGCGTCAGTGGCGGATCTAAGGGGGGGGGGATAGAAAATTCTGACCGCCAAATTATTTAATTGGAATTTTGACTCACTTGAAGTTGTGGATCGCGTCAATTTCAAGTCGGTAAAAATTATTCAGATTTGACGTGGACGTCAACAATTTTTCAAATTTTGCTGATAGATTTCACGTTTAAAAGCTAATATGCCTATGTAATCTGTTCATAAATGTTTAAAAAAACGAATAGATAAGAGTATAAGATATAGTCCCGACCTAAATTTGGGATTCCTTATGTCGCGATATTGCCATGATTGTGCAGAAAGCGACGTAAAGCAATATTGACTCACCACACTCACGTCATGTCCAGCAACGCGGTACGGGCTAATACAACAAGAAACGTAGGAATCAATATTCGGTATCCGTAATGTAAAATATAAAAAGAATAAGCTGCATTACCCGTGATGCATTATTAATGGCTCCGTTGACAGGATGATTCCTTTGAAAGTGCTGGTATTGTCATCTCAACCAAAAAATATGTACTTATATAAGACGACAACTTACTCTTCATTCACATATTCAAAAAATCCAACAGGTGCTGCATCTCGGATCATTTATCTCGGCTAATTCATCTGTTTTGGAGAGCATGCGAAAATACTATCCACCCAGTTTAGGCGGTTTTGATATTTAAATGTTGATTATTATGTACAGCTCTGGAGAATGTGAAAATGTAATCTGTTACAATTGCAAAAGTATCACCATGACCACCAAGCGATCGAAATTCATAAAACTCATATTTTGATAACTATAAATTGTGACAAATTCATAGAAAACTATACTTTGATGAACAAATCATAATAATATATGAATATATCGTAATATTCAAGATGGCCGCTGTCCTTTAACTTGTCACATCGCAATAAACTTCAATTAAACAGTTAAGAAAAAAATATCACAAATTACCTGCATGTGCCGCAAAATAATACGGCACCAGGGGGGGCGCACACTTGTATAAAATGTATATACTAGCAACATGGAAGATTCAACATCACTGGTCAACCTTCATTGAGAAAAATCAGCTTTTGGAGGCATGTAGACCTAACTTTATTAAAGTAACGTTCATATGATATAAATTATTTTTGTATTTTGAGAATTGCCACATTATATTGCCGACCCATTCAGCACAAAATTCCACTATTTTTAGGTTTATTCATAGCAAAAATGTGCACCATTATATGTGATTTGAACATAAAAATGAGTGTGCGCGGTCTCTGGTGCAGTGGTTAAAGCCTGGAAATCAGAGATCGCTGGTTGGAATCCTCCTCTGGCATAGGCCCATGTGCACAAGGCCTGGTCTAGAAAAAGCATTTAATTCCATTCATGCGCGCAGCGTGGCAATACTATAATGCGTGGAAAGGCAAAAGGCAGTATCTGAAATGTTTTTTGTTGAAATAGGAAAAAACAATTTTTTGTTAACTTTTTTTCAGAATTTCGGAACTTGAAGTTCTCGGAACTTGAAAATTGGGAACTTGAAGTTCCCGGAACTTAGGAACTTCCGAATTTGGAAACTTCGGAACTTGGGAACTTCGGAACTTGTGAACTTGCTTAAGGGTATCCCCCATTATATACTGAATTGGGGTTTAACTGCAATTTCCACAGTCTTCCATCATGACATAGCAATCTTGTTTTTAAACCTACAAAAGCCGATACGTATCTTCAATTGTCAAGACAAATCTAGGTTCAAGTGATGGAACGATATTTAAACCAGACTGATAAAATTCGTCCTGGAATGAGACTCGTGTGTTATCATTAGCGGTGGAAACAATGCGGGTTTCCTTTTGTAAAGCGATGTGAAGTGTAATCACTCTTTCTAGATATCTGTGTTGTGCTAAATCAATGTAATCATTCACTATACCATAGATCAACCATATTTGGTTAATCTATGACTATACTCAGACAATCAATCACCCACTATTCTCAGACCTAGTTCAGTTGATTTATAAATTTATAAGATTCTGTTGCAACATGGCGTAATTTGTACCTCCGACAACAACACAAATTACCATCACAAAGACATAATACCATGTATATTTTTCAAATGTATGCATTTCTAGTATCATACATCAGTTTCGAACAACTCATATTGCGACTGCAGTCGCAATTCGTCACTTCCGGTTGGCGATAATTCAAGTCTCTATTTAGAGGTTGGTCTCTAATCTAGTGAAACAAGGCAGGAAACTGTGCGTGCTCCACACGGATGTTTAATTAGGGGACATGTAGGTCTGGTCTATACAACTACGTGATGAGGGAGCCGACCTTTACCTACTCCTGACTCATCTTAGCTCATCCCACACTCTGCGTCCCGTGGAGTCTGACACTTTATGTCCTATTAATAGAATAATCCATTTGTGGTGATCCCGCGACCATCAGCTAGCATACACCCAGTCATATGATAGCATATATTATTGGTATTTATTTAATTGTTTGTACACCCATGCGCCCAGCCTTTATTCACATTGTTTATTAGTTAAAAATTTTCTTTGTTGTTTCTTCAGCTAATAATATATATTAGGGTAGTACAGAAAGAGTATTTTTTTTAACTGCTGCACAAGTGTTATACTGATTTAAATTATTTAATCAAAAATGTAACTTAAAATATATCTTGCAAAATATACATGACCAGGATGACTTTAAAGATAATTTAGGTAAAACAATCCAATTATTATTTTTTAAATATGTAATAATAGTTCATTATTTTGAAATATGTTGACAATGGTACAAGATCACATAGGACATACAGGAAATATTTACTCCACAACTTATCACTAAAACAATGTACGTTATTACCATCCTCTATAGAATAAAATAATCAAAATTATTCCTTGATCAGTTGATATTATATTTTTGGTGTGGCATGTCGTAATTGACCCGCTTGCAAAAATATCCGAAAAAAAAAACAATTTGAAAAACCCATGAAAGACACATATTGGCGTGAGGACACAGGTCATAGGGGAATCGCTTCTGTGGGTGACGGTGACTTTCCGTTTCCAGTGTTTTGAAAATGGGGAAAATGTGTTCTCAGCTAATATGAATGCAGTCGTTGATCAATGAGCTAAGTATAGGACATGTAGCTGTCATCTCTGAAAGTCCCGGGAACTGATGCTTTAACTAAACGTACCCATGCCGTCATCTTATGTCGTTGATGAATGAGTTGTCATGCTTGAAAGTAACGGGGACAAATGCTTTAACTATACGTACCCAGGCATCTTACCATTTATTTTTACAGTTCAGACGAGACACATTTGAGTTTTTATTCTATTTTTATTATACATGTGTCACTATTGCAAAAAAGTATCCAATGACAACTATTGATTTTTTTTTTAAATATAATTATGAAGCTTTTTTTAAGAAAAGATGGGGTATGTTAGAAATTACAACTTTACGTCATTTCAAATAAAAAGAGACAATTTCCAATATGAAATATGAATGACGAGGAACAGTAGAATGCAAAACACTTGATGAAATGATGTTCGTGACACAAAACGTTAAAACAATGTTGGTTTATTGCTGGCCCACCGAATACGACGCTTGACCACCATTAAACCAACATCAGTTCAACGTCTTGTTTTTACTGGGTAAACAGGTGGGTTCCGCAGGCAGCCAGCACCTTGTGTTTATCTCCGGATTTTGCGCACGGCTAGCTGGTAATTTGACGCCATTTTTATTGATTGTCGGACGTGACATCAATTTAAAAAGCTGACAAATCACATGACGTGTCTAACAGTGAGGCTGTCATTACCAATCAGAGGCCGAGAGGAGTACATGTGTCCAATTAATATGGGTTTTTTTCACCTGCCACAATTAATTACACACATCATCAGTAAAGATATTGGCCCCAAAGCAAGATGAAACTGCAGTTTAATTGGCCAGTGCCAGCCGAAAGCGGAAATATAATTAATATTATATTATGCTCAGTTTTATGATTTGAAATATCTTTTTTGTTGGGCTCACTCTTTATGTCCAAATATAAAACTGACTGAGCCTGACCCGACTGAGCATGTGACAAAGATTTGGCCCCAAAGCAAGACGAAATTACAGTTTAATTAGTCGGTGGCTGCCGAGAGCGGAAATATAATTACTATTATAATAGGTTCAATTTTATGATTTAAAATATGTTTTCCTATCGGGTTCACACTTAGAAAAACAAAATTTATGACTCTTCAGGTACAATATAAAACTGCACCCGAATGAGCGTGTGACCAAGCTTTGGTTTAGCTCTATATTTCAACATATTACCCGCTTAATCTTTAAAGCGCTACAATATTTTTGTATAAACCATGGAGACCAAAGAGTTTTATTCAATAATTGGAAATTATAATAAATGTCGTAGTTAGCTCTTTCTGCTTCATTTGAATACATTATGTTATGCGTCTACGACCATTATATATTTTTTTCAGTGTCGGATATATAGGCCTACGTCAGATTCTGACGTCTCACTGTCTCCGCGTGCTGGGATCGACTTTAGACGTCAGAATCTGACGTCGATTCTGACGTTTAAAGTCGGTCCCCGCGCTCAAAAGGTTAAACTCCGTCGCCACATTTATGCATTCATAGAATAAAAAACATTCAACCATAAAGGCATTCCGAGCTGTCATTTCAGACAGTGTACTCGGGTACATGTATTTCGTAAAATCGGGACTTTGTTATTCACCTTGAACATGACGAGGTGAATGATCAAAAGTGCTAGGATTGCTGAACAATACTTTATGTGAAACTTCAAGTATATAACAAGTAGGAATATTTTACAACACAGTAAGCAAGATTTATTGTCTATCTTAATCTGTTTATGGCTTACCCTTACAACGCTGAAATATTTTTGTGTAAAACATGGAAACCGAAAGGTTTTTTTCAATTTGAAATCATCATAAATGTCTTAGTTAGCTCTTTCCGCCTTATTTCAATACTTATGTCTTTATCCCTATGTTGTATAACTATTTTTTCATTTTTTTTCAGTGTGAGATAGACGTCAGATTCTGACGTCTAAAGACGGTTCCCGCGTTGATAGGGTCAAAACAGCGTCACAGACGATACCCGAGCATTAAACCAACGTGGAGTCATGAATAACTGATTTGATAGTGCACAGTTGCGAGGCAATAATTTCTCCGCTTTTTAAGCTTATTACCTTCGTGACAGTCATATGCATACCAAGTAACCACTATACTCGTGAAGATCCGATTTTTTTAGAGTGAGAATTAAACCACGCCAAGCTTGCGACCATGTAGCGACCTTGATGCGACAAAAAATAGCAATCAGTAACATCGCAAAAAGAGCGCACGTAGTCCTGAGCAAAACCTGATCTCAACACATTTTAAACTGTTCAATACTTCTGACCTGTGATTTGAGGTTACAAATAGGTCTAATTTTGTCGCAGCTTTGGTTTAAATCGTGCTACATGACGATAGGTTGTGCGATTATCACGATTCACGAACCGTTCAGGTTGGTTACACGACCTGACAACTGATGGCGCCAGACGTGCAATCAGCTGAGATCAATATATATGCATACCCATGGAGATAGTAAAAGCTATCTCCATGATATACCTTAGTGGTTATATACCTTAGTGGTTCCTAGGGCACAATACTTCCCTGCAAGATTGCTAGCTTTGAGGATGTAATGATACCACTGTACATGCATTATGTTCTAAATGAGTACGTTATAGTTCTTCTTCTGTAGGCCTAGCATGGCCTACTCCTCTTTGATTTTGCCTTGAATTAATTTACATTCTGTTGTAGAATTTAGGCTGTCGGCGATATTTTTATACCCTTGAGCAGTTTCTGCCACTATAGCTGCCACTACCTGGGATCGATTGTACAATTAGTCGTCAAATTGCACGATTAGTGGGAGCACGATTAGCTACGACTGGTGGCACCACGACTCGGTTATTGCACGTTTGCATGCACTAATCTTACTCTCGATCTTTGACGACGGTAAAACTACACGCACAACTGTGTAATCACAGGACGACTTGCGACCAATTCTTAAGAAAATTGTAGTCAGAAACTGATTATGACGGTCAAAGCAAACACGTAAGATTGGTCGTTTCTTTCAGGAATATATGTCAGTCGTATGACATAGAAATCGTACAATTAGGTGTGACTGTGGCTTAGCCACACAAATTTCTCCGTGCCAGATTTTGAAGCCGTGTTCTCAAATTACGTAAACACGCTTAACATGTCATATCGCAGAAAACAAGGTACATTGATTATAATTATTGTGGGTCAATGTTGGGCCACTATCTACGACGCTGTCCCAACATTACCCCAACATAGAATCAATATACCGTGTTTGTTACTGTAAATGATGTACAGCACAGCACCAATTGCGTGCGATATTTATCTACGGAGCCACAGTGGCTCCTGTAATTACCAGAAAGCGCATGGAATTTGCACAGCGTCCAATGTTGCGTGAGCGTCAAAGACGCTGGCGCAACATTAAGCCAACATTGCACCAACGTGTGCTCGCAGCTGTCTTCCCGCCAACAATCTGATGGATGATGAACTACAATTTTTTCCACAGATAATATTTACTGTGATATTTGCTGCGCCCACGTTGTGACATCCGATATTATTGCTCTGTGGTACATAATGTAGGATTATCTGAGCTTTGTCTGCCTGAACCGAGGCACCGTGGTAGTCCAACGACCTATGCGTCTGGGCGTTAAATATCAAGAGTTACACTGAAAATGTTGGAGCGGTGTGGGTGAGTTGTGGTTCCACGGTTTACACATCATAGCGTGTCCTGAACTGTTCAGATGTATGGAGTGTGTAATGATTGATGATGTGTGACGCTGAAGTCACGCTAGAGATCAGTTAAAAAATTAAACAACGGATGTTTTACTTTGCTGGTAACTTGTAACGAGCTTATTTTTAGATTAGGCTGGTGGTGTTTTACTTAACCTTTACAGCGCGGGGTTCGACATCGGACTTCAGAATCGGACATATACGTCAGATTCTGACGTTTACATAACAGTCGATCCCCTCGCTGAGAGAGTAACATATTTATAATGGACGTAGACCATAAGTATTCAAATGAAGCGGAAAGTTGAGACATTTATAATGACTTCAAATTGAAAAAACGTTTGTCCTCATTGTTTGTATAAACGAAATTCAGCGCTTTAATGATTCAACTGTATTATAACACCCAGAGGGTTAATCGCAGCGACAGTAATTGGCAGAATCGAAAATGCGGTAAATTAAAAATGTATCTGAACCAGGCGCGAGATGCAGCGCCAGTGTGAGAGCAATATGTTACGTCACTCTTAATCACGAAACCTTATAAAAATACCTGTGAAATATTCCTTCTCAGCGTCACCTTTTTATATTATCAAACATAAGATGGATGTTTTATAGGTTATCTGTCTGCTGGTGCTCCAGAAGACACGAGACAACGTTGGTTCAATAAAGTATTGGACCAACGTTGTAGTAATAGTTTTTGCTATAGTGGGATCCGTCTGTGTGTATCGGCTGAGACAATTCTGGTTTAATGTTAGGCCAGCGTTGGGTATCGCGTTAAAACACGAGACCTTTACCCAATGCTGGTTTGATGTTAGGCCATCGTCTACGATGGTGGCCCAACATCAAACCAACATTAGGTTTACTTTTCGTGCCATGTCTGCAATCTTTCCTGTTATATACAATATAATAAATATTACAATGATGACATTTACAATAATGAAATATTTGATATAATGTCTAGTTATTGTGTCTATAATATCGTGGTAAAACATATCTGAATGCACAGCTGATATGATTGGGAATTTATCAGCACAATGTGGTTAAGCTGAATATAAAAATACCAGGTCGATATAAACACATTTCATATAAAAAAGCAGTCGATGGGTCGACGTCTCCCTGTCTATACCATGCCATACTTTTCTCAAACAACTTCAAGGTTTTTTATTAAACACTGCACACTTTACACCTTTGAGTCATTTGGAGTATTGTATAAAATAAGGAAGGCCCTTGATACAGTTGATCATTGTATATTGCTAAATAAGTTACATAAATAGGTTTATAGAAATGGTTTAAATCATATTTGTGTAATGCGGAAACAATATGTAGCTTTCGAGGGCGCAGTATCCTCAGAAATCTGAATTACAAGTGGAGTCCCTCAAGGGTCAATTTTAGACCAAACTTTTTAGTGAATGCAAAAACTTTGTTTCCGCATTGTTATATGCTGAGGATATTAACGTATTTATTGACAGACAAAAACATCACGTTGATGATCAAAACTATGAATGACGAGATTAAGCAGATTGTAAAATGGCTACAGCCCAACATGTTATCACTAAATGTTTCAAAAACCCAGTTTATGATTTTTTTTGGTTAGATAAACGTATAGTAATATTTTTGAAATAAACGGATCTGCACTTTTACAATGCAATGGAAAGCATTTTTGGGAGTCATTGTTAGACTCACAAATGACTTGGTCCTTTCATATTCTCCTTCGTTCGAAAGTATCAAAATGTACAAAAACGTCGAATTAATATATATCTCGATGTCAAAGTCAAAGCATTGGGTCGTGAACTGGGCACAGGATGTCCCATCGACTGTGATAGCAAGCCTCAGATCAACAAGCAGTGAATTCCAAATGGAAGCAGCTGCAACTGTGCAAGCGCTTGCATCCCATTTTTTGAAAACACGGAACAGTTAACGTGTCGGATAATCTGAGCAGCCTATATTTTTTTTCTGTGGCATAATAAGTCAAATAGATATATATAGGTTGATGAAAAAGCAGGGCTTTAAAAGTGATGGTGCTCAGCTTAAAACGTATGCGATATTTTATGGTTAGCAAAGGAAGTGATCTCACAAGAGGCCTAGATCATCTACAACGAGAAGCCTTTGTCTGCAGACTTAACTACCCGTGCCAGACAATTTTAACACATGCAAACCGTCTACGCCTCTCTCTGCAAGGTTGTACAGTATTGTCAACGATTTAATTATAGATTGAGGAGAAAATATTTATTAATTTAAATATTCAATTCTTAAATTCTAACGAAAAACGCCTGATTTCGTTTGTAAATCTTGGTCAAAGGGAAAGGAATAATCACATTCTTAATATTTACATCTCTGTTTGGAAGGTTGTACAAAATATTCATCGATTTGATTTATATAAATTGAAAAAGAAAAAATCATTAAAATATTTAATTACAAAATTCATAGAAATTCTTGATATTTACCATCTCGGCACACTGTAAGCTGTTTTTGCTATTATATTATATCATATAAAGTGACATAAAAAAATATGTTGTATAGTGATATATATGTATGTCATGTTGTATATGAATATATATGTGACTATAATAATAAACTACTTACTGTCCCTTGATGCGTTGCCAATAGCAATTTTATTACTTCACACATCTCTATTAAAATTCACGAGACCATGGTGTTTTTTGTTATGTTGGAGCAGCGTTATCGCCACAGATGGGCTATATATCTGACATTAAACCACCATTGGTTCAACATCACTTATTTGCAGAGTTACTGTTCATTGTATGGCGCGTATATGAACTGTACTAGAAATTGCTTAATCTATATTCATTATAAAACAGGAAAGACATGAATGAAGACAAAGAATGGGAGAATGAAACCCAACCGCGCCCGGAAGACACAAGATATAAATAAATAAATAGTGTTATATAGGGCTATTTAGATATAATTGTACTGGCATATAGCACGTCAGGTAACGGAGTATGTTCCTGGGTAGAAACCCACACAAAATGTATCTGTTTTTATAAGGCTGTAAACATTACATTTCCACATCTGATAAATCCATAAAATATTATGAAATGATGCAATGGATCTCAGTTACCGGCAGACAAAACTCTCAGATCTAAACATTATATATGTCTGAAATACTTACCCAACCAGCATATTGATAAGATGTACACCCTATATGTTTGCTTAATGTTGGACCAACATTAAACCAACATAGAGTGATTTCATCGTGTTTGCTGGGTTGTCTCTTCATAATAATTATTATAATGATCAGGTATGATTTATTTTATATTGTAAGGTATAGGCTACATATACATCATACACAATAGTGAGATGGAGTCAATCCATCCAATTAATTTTACGAACAAGACGGACATATCAATATAACTAGGTTTACCAAACAGAGCCATGGTCATTGATAGTGTATATCGATATACACTCTAACGTAGCCTGCTAGGCCATACACGTTTTATTATCATTGTCATCAGAGAGGCATTATCATGACATTCCCTATGGTCGCAGCTCGCTGCAATCTGTGGGTATTACGTACCAAACAAACATTAGATAAAATGATGTCAAGAGAAACTAAGATTACTTATTTCCTGAAAGGATACTTTTAAAATAAAAGATAAACTTTGGTTGTTGACAAGGCAGGTGGAACAGTGTTTCCTGCCACACAACATAAACATAACTCACACAGCTTTCCGTTCACTAAAATATGGTATACACGTGAGAGCTGAGGCATTCAGTTCATCACTTGTGAATTGGGTGTTTAAAATCATAGATATATAACAGCATAGCTGTGTTTATTCGGATGAATGTCGCGGTTGTTATCTCAGTAGCCTGTCCATACGCAGTCAGTAGCTGTAGTGTGTTTATAAAGGGATGACGGTCCCTTCACTTGAAGCCAAGCGCTTTGGTATTCTTGTCACTAGGAAATGTCAGGTAGGACTATAGGATGGCACAATGGAACTGACAAACAACACAGTGTGTGACCCAATCGTTTAATCAGTGTTGGGCCAACGTTAAAGATGTTAGCTGAACACTGAGTCAACGCATGGCCACGTCTACTATAACAGCATTAGCAGATCTAGTCAGAGCGGCGTCACCGCGCGCCACCCGGGTTTCCCCGCAAATAGTCCGGGTGGAGATGGGAGAGCTTAGCTAATATTTGTCCGTCCCTCTGCGAGGAGGATTCTAGGCGGGTTGACAAGTCCGTGGCCGTGGCCTGGGAAGATTATGGCGTGGACATAGTGATGGCTGAACCACAGGTCTGGCATTGCATGCTGCAGACGCTCCTGTTCTGGTTCTGACTGTGACTGCGCGGCAGACCTAGCAGCAGTCCCGCCTGCTGCTGCGTGACCGGCGGCACTGAAACAACCGGTGCGATTAAACGCTCTCTCTCATTAGAGCTGGACGGAATCTCACGTGAACAGGCTGGGAAGTGCCGATACTTCCTAATCACAGGATACGCTCTGGTGTGACAGGCGGCATAAAGTGAATCGGAAACGCCGCTGAAAAGAGGAGCAGTGTGGGAGATTCAGAAAAAAGCCAACAGGATAGGCCCTGAAAAGAAGCGCGCCAGCACCGGCAGCTGTATTTGACACATGTCTTCTGGCGCTGTTAATCCACGTGGACTGCAGGTGACGAGCCGTGTCGCTCTGAGACCATTACAGTTGTCTCTGCAATTACAGTGAAGGCCACTCAACTTCTCCAAGGCACTCCCAAGTAAGCTGTTAAACAAACGTTTGTCTAGGGTAACACTGATCTTCACCTGGATTAGAATTGGGGCTATCATCCACGGTTTTGAGCTCGTTTGGCAAGTAATTACACCTGAAATGTATTGTTTGACCTTTTAAATTTTCTTCTATCTGCATAGCTATAAATGCCATTTGTACACTTGCTATATACACTACTGATATCAGTATCTTAGCCTGGTATCAGCCGGTCTAAGCCGTCTTCACGAAGAGTTTCCCATATTAAAATAAATTTTACTCAAGTTGAAATTTAAGAAATCACCCTATCACAGTCTGTACTGAGATAGATACAGTCTGCAACCTGTTACAGAAGAATATATAATCTGCGTCTTATCTACTGCCACACTGTGTCTTTTACATAATCTGCGTCTTATCTACTGCCAAAAACAAAACAATGGTTCAACGTTAGGCTAGCATATGTGATGTTGTCCTTAAGCTGAATAGGCGCGTAAAACACTACGGCGTTTACTATCGCCAAAATTACGAGTTCTATAAAGAGCAATTTTCTAATGAAGTGTAGTAGGTATACAGGTGTTGAGTAGAATTACTAAATATCATGCTTCAAAATCTGTCAACAACTGGGTACCATATTTTATTCGTACTAGTAGCACATACTCATAATTTTAATCATATAATGGGACACAATTTATTCTAAACCCTGTATGGGCATTACCTAGGGAAGCATTAGCAGACCCGGCGTAAAGTCTGGAAATATACCTCTGTCCCAGATGTATCCCCCCCCCCTTTTGCACAAGTATATGTTACGCTCCCAGAATCTACACCTCCCTCCAAAAATATATCCCACTTATCTGCGACATTCTCAAAATATATTCCTCCCTTTCAGAATATACCCACTTTTCTTTTCCACAACTATATGCGATACTTTGTAATTTACACCTCCATCTACCCCTGAATCTACCCCTCCTTCGCAGAATATACCCCCTAATGAACAGCCATATATACGACACTCCCAGAATCTACCGCTCCCTCTCAGAATATACCCCCTTTTCGAAAACTATATGGGGGTATATTCTGGGAGAGAGGGGTACATTCTGGGAACATCGTGTATAGTAGTGGTAATGGGGATATATTTAGGGAGGAAGGGGTTGATTCTGGGAGGGTTACACATAGTTGTAGAAAAGCGGGTATATTCTGGGAGGGAGAGGTAGATGCAGAGAGCCGAAGACACCTTACATAATCACGAACAGGGGGAGAGAGGGGTAGATTCTGGTAGCTCCCATGATCTACCCCGGGGAATAATCTATGATTAAGGAATCTTTCTGGGGTGTTACACTGGTATGATTGAATCCAGCAATAATTTTGTGCAGTAAAGTGGCAGCGGCGGAGTTTGAACTCACTACCTCCCACGTCAGAATGAGAGGCACGTACTCTAACTATGACCTATGACATATTCATTATCACTTTTACAATTATCTACTAATCAGTTACTGACAATATAATTAAAACCCATATGACGAATTTAATCAATTAAACAGAAACCTTTAGCCAAGGCAGACAAGTTTACAGAAATATTTTTTGTCAGTTCAGATTATAGACTGAGAGAAATAAACAATCATTAAAACATTTACAGAATAAATATGTTTTAAATGACATAGCTGTACGACTAAAATACTGTTTCTATCGTTTAATAGAATTGTTGTGACTGTTTGTGTTTCAGTGGTAATTCCAACTAGTACAACACTGTAAAGTTTACATCTACGACGTGCATCAAGCTATTACAAGGATAGTAAAAAACCGCGATGTTACGATGTGTGCTGATCATGCTTATAGCTGCTGTGGGTCTTACGGTTATCTCTGGCAACAGGATGCAATGTACCATCAAATGTGGTAAGTAATAAAATTTATACACTATTCTCACTATATACTGTCAGTTGTGGCATCACTAAATGCCACAATGCTGTTTTTACAGCATGACATTCTTAATAGCGACTTACAGATCAAGCATCAGCATCAAACCAGCTTAAATGCAATGTATCCTGTTTGCTGGTTGTCGCCTGGGGATTTGAATATTCTATCAGGCGTAAAACGTCATAACATTTTAAAAACGTAATGCATGGTTGAGTGTTATGCGACCATCTGCTTCGAGGATTGAAATATGCAACAAGTCACACAACGTATAAAACTATATGGACGACAATATTGTACACAGTTTCATAGAATGTATTATATAGTTATTTATAGAATAAGTGCTCAAAGTAAATGTGAAAACATTGATGTACAATTCTGCTGATGGTGACCTTCATTTGCACCACTGCTGAACGGTGTGACGGGACAGACATAGATGCCGGTTATACTGGCCATAGAGTACCTCAATTTTTTTTCGAGTCATTGACTTCGTACGATGCAATTAAGCTTCCAGCAGTCAGAGCGTCTCCTCGATGACCTGACCCAACACCACTATCCACCAATGATTGAGCATTTCAATTGTGATGTTTTATTCTACGCCGAGTTCTGTGCTCACTGCATTATTAACGATTTATATCAAACAGTGTGCATGTGAAGATTTATGGCTGAGATTCGCCACATTGGTGATATGTTAGTTAAGCCATCCTTATCATGTTCAAACACCGACGATCTTACGTGAAGCGGTCTTTCTTTTTGTAGATTGCGGTGGTGTGGATTCATTTTTATCAGTCATCGACTCAGTACTAGCCAGCCACCTAAACTTTTATGATGCATAACCAGTTTCCCAATTTTTGTGTTTTATTGTTGATATATCGTAAGACTAAATATTTCAATAATGAAAGTTAAAATTTATTGATTATTCATGCATCTGACAAGGTTTGAATTTGACTAATATTAGGCGGTGGACTATAGTCGTTTTTTTCCAAAAACATTTTTAGCGTCTAAGACATTGACCCAGCATTCAATCTGGATATTTGGAGTTTGCCTGTGCATAATATCACAATGTGCGCCGAAATCTGTCATAAACGTAATTGTATAATACCTAGTAGTCTATATTGTTATGATTATACTTTGAAATGGTTCAATCTGCGTTGCAGGAAGAATAAATAGAAAAAGTAATGTACCTCCTCCCATATTAATGAAGCAGGGTCGCCTACGTTTTAAGTGCAAAGCATTTCAACAAACAATAATTATTTCTGACATTATTGAGAAAGTATCTGGTGTATTTTATCAATCAATCAATCAATCAATCAATCAATCAATTAATCAATCAATCAATCAATCAATCAATCAATCAATCAATCAATCAATCAATCAATCAATCAATCAATCAATCAATCAATCAAAGCGCTGCTATTTTATGGATCGAATTGTCATTCCGGCGATGGAATTCATAGCGTTACCCTGGCGCCACCCACATTCCGTCACCCGTATTCAGTTAAAGCTAGATTTCCAGACAGTGTCTCTGCTAACGCGAGATGCTGGGAAAAGGTTGGGTGAGTCGTTGGCCGTTTATCCCAGCATTCATTCGTCATTGGGCCAGCATTGTCACTTCTCCCGGATTAGGGGAGCTGTTCGCAGAGCCATCTTGCTGTCATAATGGCCGGAGATTGGCACTCGGGCTGGGCATGTCGATGCCTGGCCTGCCTTGAGATCTGCCTCCAGGTCGATCCCGGTTGACATTGCAGGGATCCTTATCGTAAATCACCTTATCTGACATGTGTCCTTTAACCTAAGCACAAAAATAGAATTTAAGCAAAGTTTCACCGCTCGCTAAATCAAGAATGGAATGGGTTTTTTTTTGTAAGAATGGGACGTTCGTTGAAGTTTACTTATACTCCACCGTTAACTGGGGAACGGTTCCCAGCAGACACGAGACGTTAAATCAATGTTGATTTAGCGTTGGTCCAGCGTCGTAGACGGTGGACCAACGTAAAACCAACATTGATTCAACGTCTTGTTATGCCTACCTAGCTGTGAAATGTGTATGCGGTGATCTTTATACACTGTTTGCACGTTTTTGCTCATAAGCAGGACTCCCAACTAAATAGTTCAGTTTTAATCACTGTGTGGCGTGTTGTAATAGAAGTGTGACAGGACTCCCAACTAAATAGTTCAGCTTTTAGTCACTGTAGTGTGTGGCGTGTTGCTATTGGGAAAGGTGTATTGAGTTGCCTATGAGGCGATCTCAATAGATCTGCTTTGAGGAAACTTGTGAAGATTTTTTCGTTAAGCCAAGGTCTCCACACACTACATGATAACCCATAACTAACCACAGCCAATATTTCAGTGGACGGCAAGTGATACTTTCTGTTTCTGAATCGTAATAGGTGACATCAAAAATATATATTCTTGGTGGCATGTACTCCGCTGAATTTAATATATTTGATATAATTTGGTCGCATCAGTAGTAAATCAATTTAAACACATTTAAATGTCGATCTAAGAGTTTGATATAGAATGACGAAGTAGGCCTAAATTTTATCATAGGCCTACGTTCTCGATAACAATGACTATCCATGATTATTGTCAGTAACACAATTGCTTGTCAATTTATGTTATACATCTTGGCACGACCCTTTAATATATTAAGATACATTAGTCAATAACATATTTACTGGGGTAAAAAAATGATTTTATTCTGGCCAACCTCTCATTTGACATGACGGATGCTAAACATCTGAACTGTGATAGCCAGTCAGTGTTCCTGTGTGCCCACACTAATAATGGTCAAAAGTAAAACCACTGAACAAACGGACAGGCGCTTCGCCACAAGACGTCTTCTGAGTTTGTTGGGGAAAAAACACAAATAGAGCGCTCGCCAGTCGCTGGATGAAAGCTGGGCTTCTGTCGCAGATACTGGCCCAACCTTGTCCTGATAAATATGACTCGAGCAGATCTTTTCAGGAGGTGATGCGAAATGACCGCATGGGAGGCTTTCTCCAAGCTCTGGTTAAACGTTGGTACAACGTCGACGGCGTTGTACCAACGCCTAGCCAGAGGAAAGTCAGGGTGTCTTATTTGGAAAATCCTGCCGGACAAAACAGATCCCCTCGCGGATCGTAGATGGACGGCATAACCAAGGAGAAGACGCCGATGTCCAGCGTGGTCTAATTCTCTCTTTCTGGCTGAGTTAACTGGGTGGGTAGGTTGGGCTTATTCTCCGCTCGTGAGCGTCTTTCAATGCACATTGTCCCGTTATGGCGACCTCCTGGAGGAACGTGAAACTCATTACAGGAGACACCATGCAAAAATCTGAAGACGCAGGCTGTGTAATAACGGCACAGCACGTGATGCAGATCAAATTCGAATGATATCTTTAATGTTGTACTGCACGACCAACTGGTGAGCGGAGAGTAGACTCACGCCACTATCTGTCGTCACGTTTCTCATATCACCACACGCTTTCTCAAAACATGAGATGCAAGTATTACATTGAAAAATATTGTTTTTTGTGCGTTTTCCACCAGAAAATGCTTAACAAACTGATAACAAGACATGATGAGAATTTAGTGCGTCGCCAATATTAACAACTCATTATTTTAGGCCTAATCTTTGTTATATGGGCCTCTTTCACAAAAAAAACTATATCAACCAAATCGTTTACGCAACTATAAAATAACTAAAAAAACTTGTGCCTTAATTGTTTGAAAAGTAATAGATTTTGACAATTCGCGTTTTGACATGCTGAAATATTTCTGTATAAACCATCGAGACCAAAAGTATTTTTTCAATTTTATTTTTCTATATTCCAGGGACCGTCTTTAGACGTCAGAATCTGCGTCTAATGACGGTCCCCGCGCCTAAAAAATCAATATAAACAAGTCAACGCTAAATACTATGGAGTAGAAAGAGCTATTGGAGATAAATGTGTAGTCAGCAAATAATTATCTGGTTTAGCAGGTCCAGTCCGTGCACTGGATCCTACCGTGACATAGGCTGCACTCCACACTAGTTCTGGGTGGTATTCTGTTTGAGCTAGATATTGGGCCAGTGATTGGTTGAGATCGCGATCTCGACCAATCACCGGTCTAAGATCTAGTCACACTCTTAGCAGCGGCTCCCATGCAGAGGCACTCGTTACCATGCATGGTGCCAAACATACCAAAGACGCAACTGTTAGGATGTACATTTTACAAACGCGAATCTTTGACTATAATGTGGATGCTGAACCAACCTTTTCAATCCTGAATTTACCATTGTCATCTTCATTCACTACAAGCTGCAAAGTGCTGTCGCAATTCTCGACTTGTGGGAGATGAATATGACTTGAAGTGTGTTGAAAATTATTGAAAAAAAGATATTGTTATTATTAAAACATTTCCTCGAAATGTTTTGTTCTAAAATCCCTCTAGGTGTTGGAAATTATTTCATTCTTCAGAGATGCAAAATGATGCTTTCATGCATAGTGAGGGTTGAGAGGGTTAATAAGTCTAATGACCTGATTACGCATGACAAAAACATCAAATCAATCAAATCGGGGTCTTAGCTCAGTCCCTTAGCTCAGTCCCCCAAAGCATATGAGCCGTGATAGGTACGAATATTTAGCTTCACCACATTAAAAATGAATCGTTTTCATGACAGTGGCCTACATGACGTCACAGTGGATTTCCGTGTTTCGCTTGGAGCACTATTTAATTTCGAAAGCGCACTCATCACGATTCACCTACTTTAGCTGTCAGGCAGGGGAAATCTGATAATATGGGATAGCGTTCTGATGTTGGCGAGCTCGATCCGGTTGTGGCTCGAGACTAAGATGTACCGTGTTCGAATCCCGGCCGTGTCAGATATTTGTCATCGATCGAGGTTCTGTAAATACAGTGCTCCACAAAACTGTTCAAAGGCCTGGAGTGTACAGTGCTGTCTATAGTACTGTGCACTATAAAGAACCCTCAAATTCATTCAATAAGAGTAGGGCATAGTCACGACCTCGGGCTTCCTTCTGTCGCGATATTGCCATGATTGTGTAGAAAGCGACGTAAACCAATATTCACTCACTCGCTACACGTACTCGGGTAGTGCAAAGGAGTGTGAATAAAACACACACAGATGATTGATTGTAGGCATTTAATAAAAAGAAATGAGCATCGGTACGAGGCTTTTGACCTTCTCTCTATCACGACTTTGACTCTAAAAAATAAATCAAATCACTTAATTAATTCAGCAGTATCATGAATTAATAATGGCTGATCCATTTGTGATTAAACGCAAAGATCAGAACAGGAAATACAAGCTTTATATGATCCCAGTCACCCAAGTTGTTCAAAAGCCTAGAGTACATAGTCTACAGTGCACCACAACAAAAAATATGTCCAGATATTGCCTGAACTTTTACATATCTAAAAAAACAGTAATATGGGCAGTTGTACATGGTGGGATGCACGATCATGTGGTTTCTGGGATTTATTTGTCAATGTTTTTGGGAAACCCTATTCTAGAATCAGCATATTACGTCATTTCTCATGCGGGTGCCCTTGAATAATGTGTATTTTTTAAATCATGTTATGCCAAACCTATTTTGTCACCTGCCCAGTTAGTGTATTCTACTATTTTCTTTCACGCGGTCGAACCACCATACGAGATGACAGGGTCTCAATGAATAGTCTTTGTCATCGGGGTGGTGCATATACAGTGTTCCAAGCTGTTCAAAGGCCTGGAGTGTGTAGTGCTGTCTGTGGTACTGTATACTATAAAGAACCCTTGTACCCATTGATACGAGTAGGGCATGGTAATAAAAAAAATGAATGTCCTAAATATATCACAAGTGTATGAGTAGTAGTAAAATATTGCTTATTGACGTCACTTTTTGGCACTAATAGTCTTTCATTTAAGTGACATTGTATTATGTTTAAAACAGTGCAGTTCATTGATTAGAGGAATGATGTAGGCTACATATGATGGCATGAAGGGTAGGGTGATAGGGCATCGTGGGTTGTTGGTGGCTTGGGTTTTGCTATGCAAGTATATGGTGAGACAAAAAAATGAAATGAATCGGGCATTAGGCCACCTTTGTGCACATATAGGCTAAACTGGGCATGGTGGCCTTTGGCACATCCGTTATCCTCGGGTCGGATAGCCCCAGAATAATAATAGTTGATTCATCCCTAATGTCAAGCACTCTATTGTCGGTAGTTTAAGGCTATACCACGGATAACATCAGTGCCGCCTGCACTGATGCGGGGGCTGCATTAGCACCTCTGTTGAGCGGAAGAACAAGGGTGAAGCGCTCGCAATCCACCCGAACAATATAACCAAACACATGGAGGCTGCAGCTCCCTTTGATGATCGCCGTAGACTAGCGATTTCATACCATGCCGTACAACATGCAACAGATAGAACAGATCTCTAATAAATGGGCCCGTAAAGTACTACTACTAGCAGCCAGGGAAACCACAGAAGCGAATGCACAACAATTGGCTGGGCATGCATGATTCGATAGCATAACAATGCCAATAACAGTGACAACAAGATAGTCTGCCAGAGACTGCAAACCTTCACCGCATGATCAAGATTGTAATCCGGATCCTGATCACCCTCAAAATTTAATGCATTGTTCCTGGCCTGAGACACACCTGTGATAAAAGTTTCGTGTAAAACCGTCCATAACTTTGTAAGTGGCATAATTCTACCGACGGACAGACAGACAAACAGACAGACAAGTAAACAAACAGGACCGAAACACATAACCTCCTTTGGCGGAGGTGATAACAATGACAGCAACGATGGCAATTACAACGACAGTGGAAATGACCATTGTCAGTTTAGTTCCAGAAAAGTTCATAGGGTTTTATTTATTGAAACTGATAATACGATTTGCCATCTTGACATTAAAATGGCCGCCACTTGTTTAGTTATTAAGATATCACAACACAAAATTTTCCCGTATTTTTTTCAAAAGCTTAGTTTTTTTCATATAGATTTATTTACTATTTCTCATTCAGTAAGGTCTGGGGATTGCTTAGATTGCTGGTTTACGCTGAATTTGAACTATTATTTCTTAAAATGATTCCGAAGCAGCTTTTCAAATAAATTAAAGTCAAAGGGGAATACCCTTTGCGAAGAATAAAAAAATATGATAAAATGTTGATTTCACGGAACTATATTTCATATAATTTATTTTACTAATAATGTAGTTATCGACTAAAGACATTATACCAACAACATTTTTACTAAGATCTTAAAATACGTAATGACCGCCACTTATTTAGTTGCTAAGGTCTCCCAATACAAATACATTTGCGCATTTAATTAAAACGTTTCTTTTTTTCATACTGGTTTGCATCGACACAATTATGTCAAAATCATCAAATATCTGTATTTTTATTTTGGCTTTTTAATATGGCCATAATATGTGAACATAACCATAGACTAGAATTGTGTAAGTTTTGTTTAATTTTGTGTTGCGCATTTGCAGTGAGGCAAGAAATAAGGACGAATTTTACTTTATGACATGCATGTCCAAAATTAGAATACGGGAATAACTGATAAATGGGGCTTTCGGCACACTTGCTATGTTGCCACAGCAACCCTAAAGTAAAAAGACTTCGGCAACTCTTCCTTGGACATGTTCACATCATATAGCCATATCAGAAAGCCAAAATAAAAATACCGATTTTTGATGATTCTAGCCTGATTGTGTCGCTTCAGACTACCAGCAAGTGTTTGACATTAGATGAAGTGCTTGTGATGAATGAAGTTACCCCACAACTATTGTTACTGGAGATTATCTGACACAAATATAGCATAGCTAATCGAAAGGCCACCACGTTTCAGCATTAAATTGCGTGGTCGTCTGGGCATATCTGGGAGTAAATCCCTTCACCTTCAGCTATCAAGGTATCTGCTATTGGCAGACTCAGGCATGCCCAGAACCTTGTATCGAGTGAAAGAAAAAAAGCCACATTGGCAGCCATCAAGTCTCACTAACTCTGAGTCGACAGCTCCATACCCGGACTGTGCAGTTTCAACACTGCTACAAAAGTAATTTTATATAACACCCTTTTGTGGACATGATTCTGCATACTGTAATCTGCATGTATATAGTTTTTTTTTTGTTAAACATTATGATAAGTTGTCAGTAAATCACTGTTTGTTTTGTCTTGAGTGGAGAAATTACACCGTTGATTTGTGTGATGTAAAAGGCTATTTCACAAACACACTAAGCTGGATTGAAAAACTGGATGGATGCAGATTATATTATGATTAGCCAACTAGACAGGGATATATCCTAACCAATCTAATAAACATGTCTGTCAAACTTTTCTCAACGGTTTCTATTGTATTTTTTCCCGTAGATTTTAAATCTGCCAGATACCATTCGAGATTTTGCATATTTAATTAGCTAATTTGCATATTTCCAAAATGGCCGCCGAAAAAAAAGTAATCGGCTATCAATACAGTTCCGGCAATCCTAGAAATGTGTTTTTTGGCCCTAAGTTCGGGTTTTGGGATCCCATAATGCTATTTTGACGACAATATTAATTTTGGGGTCATTGGAAGGTCATAGGTCACGTGACCATTAAATACAATTTCCAACATTCACGTTTTAGCAAAACGTGCACAACCTAACCTTTTTTGGATAAAATGATGATTTGGATGCCTGAATATATATATTTATTTTCAGAGAGTTACATCCTATACACAATACTATATTTATTAATACAAGATGGCCGCCATAATTCAAAATGGCCGCCAGCCGAATCCAAAATCAAGATATCTTAATTTCTGGTTATCATATCTAAGCGATCTTAGTGGGCTTGATTAAGGTTTTTTGGACCAAGGAATACAATGCCTAACATCATTATACAGTCAAATGATATTTTAGAGGTTTTTGAAGTGTTTTTGATCTCTATAGTTTGCTATTTTGGCAAAATTGTGTGATCCATCTACGCCACCATAGTTAAATTTGGATGACTTTTTCCCAGAATGAGTTTATCATCCGCACACTGCTCTGAATTCACATACTAACATGATATAACGTTAAGCCATATAAATTACATGTGTATGACAGCGACAAAATAGGTAAATAAACATCATTTACATTATAAAACGACACTGTTATGTTGTAGAGTATGTAAAACTACTACCCAGGGGGTTAACATCATATTTTCTGGAAAACTGACAGTCTGACACGGCGTGTTGTAAAATGTTGGGCACCTGAAATGATATCTACATATATTTGTGATCACAACCTAGGTGCACAACCTTGCAAATCGACTACTGGAAATTGACAGGAGGCCAATAATGGCGGCCATTACCGAGAAACTTTAATTTGTCAATATCTCGGTCAATATTTAAGATAATTTGCTTTTAAAGTTCTCTAAACTTATCTTTTAAGGGTCAAGGATCAATATAGAGCCAACCCTGAAGTGATTTTATGTCTTCTTAACAAGATAGTACACAAAGCCATGCATTTGATAGTGTGAAATTAATGTTTTGCACTAGATATTATTAATCTCGTTTAATAAGAAAACATTTGACTGAACAGGAATCAGCTTGCCATTTTCTACAACCCATCCATAGTCCTAAGGCTTGAGGATGGCTTGGCTGCATGCTTTATATGCTGTTGGAAAGCATTTTCATTGGGTGGCAACAACTTCAGCAGTGTTGACTTATTATTATTATTTAAGAACGTTTTGTCCCTGAGCGTATCTCTATCACAGCCTTCTCTTGTTGAAATATGAGTTCACAAAAAGCTGTTGTGACTGGTCACACACATATATCGTGATTTCAATGGGAGCACCATCATCAGCAAAGTCTACCAGTGTAGTTATATCATTCAGCCAACTTTCACATGCCAGTAGAGAATGAATAGCCGATGGTATCTCGTCCGTTGACAATGTGAATAAATGACAGTGCCCTAAAGTTTGCATGACCCATTGGAGCGGCAAAACTCGTGAAAGGATAGCTGTCTTGAGGTGAACGACCAATTACCAAATATACAATGCAATGTATGTGACTGTAATTAGTACACTCTGTTTTATCCAACACCTAAGTGAAATTTAGTTGAACAAATGCAAGGATCACTTTGTTCCTCTTGGTACCATGTCTGACATAGAAAAGCAAGAAAGCGAGTCTTGTTGGAAAAACTCTTGAAAACCACTTGGATCGCTCCCTGTTATCTATTTTGCTATGTTCAGCAGAGCTTCTGGTCTTGATGTGAAAGAAATGGTGTCCAAAGCTGCCATTACTTTGAAGATTACAATTATACGAAGCTCTTGTCACCCGTGAATGACTAGACTCAGAACCAGAAACCAAAATACTATATAAGCGAAATTGATTCGTCGGACAAGAGTAATGACATTTCTACTCTTAGGCAAATAACACACAAAAAGTAAGTGGTGGAGACAATAACATTAATAACTTTATTGGTGATCATGAATGTAGCAATATGCCTCCATCATTGTTCGCAGAAAACGGAAATAGCATGATAGCTGATGATGCCATGGTGCTCACATTGAAATAACGGTAGATGTGTATGACCAGGCAAAGTAGCTTCTTGTGAACACATAATCCAACTTCGAAGGCTGTGATATAGCTATATATACTCCGATTCATCAAGTTTTATAATAACAAATCACTGCTGAAATTACTGCCACCCCCTTGCTTTAGAACATCATCTAAAGCGGGCAGCATTGGCAACAGCACTTACCTGCAAGCCTGAGGACTATGGACGGGTTGTATCAAATAATAAACTGATCCCAGATAAATCTACAAACCCACCAAGGCCACCATATATGACACACACAATGACACGTGGCTGCAAGAAGGGTTGCAACAAAAACTGCTCGAGTAAGAGAAGAAAAATCCCCTGCTATGTAGAAGACTGTCAGAGACATGCCCAGACGATCAAAGACTTAGGTTTTGATATGCAATTTAATGCTGAAACACCGACGCCTTTAGCACAGCCCCGCTATCCTCTGGTCGGATGGTCCTCAAGAGTCACAATATTTGAGGGTAACTCCATTCATCCCACATGAGAGACCTAATGTCAAGCACTATTGCCTGTAGTTTAGGCTCTAGGACGGCCAACATCAGTGCCTGTACTGATGCGGGAGCTGCATTGGCACCACTATTGAGTGGATGAAACAGGCTACCCAGCTGGCAATCCACCACAATATTATAGCCAGCCACGTGTAGGCTGCAGCTTCCCCACCATGCAACAGACGGGACAGAGCCCAAATGACCCTCCCCAGGTGGGTGCGAAAAGTACTGCTACTAGCAATCATCCCAGTACCCCTTAGACTGACTATGTTATGAAGTGATTATAATGCCTTATGTTATATCACTGCAAGGGCTAATACTTATTCTATTATAAAGTTTTTGATCAATAAACATTATCATTGTTATGACATCGAACGCTCATGATGTTTTCTTATCAAAAGTGATTATTCTTATACAGTGTGACACATTATTTCCAAAACATAAAAGAAGAGTTGCGTGTATATAGGCCTACTGGTATACATATTTACAAGACATAACATCACTTCAGGACTGGTTTTATATTGATCTTTGACCCTGAAAATATTGGTCTAGACAACTTTAAAAGCAAATTATCTTAAATATTGACCGAGATATTGACAAATTCAAGTTTTTCGGTAATGGTCGCCATTATTGGCTTCCTACCAATTTCTAATAGTCGATTTGCAAGGTTGTGCACCGAGGTTGTGATCCTAAATATATGTAGATATCATTTCAGGTGCCCAAACTTTTACAGCATGCCATGTCAGTTTTCCAGAAAATATGATGTTTACCCCTTGGGTAGTAGTTCTGGGTAGTAGTTCTACATACGCTACACAATAACAGTGCCGTATTATAATGTAAATGATATGTCTATTTATCTCTTTTATCGCTGTCATATACCTGTGATGTATATGGTTTTACTTTAGATCATGTTAGCATGTGATTTCAGATCAGTGTGCGGATGATAACCTCATTCTGGGAGGGAGTTATTCAAATATAACTATGATATAACACAATTTTGCCAAAATATGAAACTATAAAGATCAAAAAGACATCAAAAATCATTTGAAAGTATAATGATGTCCAATCTAGACACTAAGATGGCTTAAATATGATATCTAGAAGCTCAGATATCTTGATTTTAGGTTCTGCTGGCGGCCATTTTGAATTATGGCGGCCATCTTGTATTGATAAATATAGTCTTGTGTATGCGATGTAACTCTCTGAAATCAAATATATAATATCAGGCATTCTAATAATCATTTTATCCCCTAAAAGTCCATTTGTGCACTTTTTGCTAAAACGTAAAGGTGGGATATTGTATTTCAATGGTCACGTGACCTATGACCTTCCAATGACCCCAAGAAACACATTGTCGTCACAATGGCATTATGGGATCTCAAAACCCAACTTAGGGCCAAAAAAACACATTTCTATGATTGCCGTGACTGTATTCATAGCAGATTACTTTTTTGTGGCGGCCATTTTGGAAATATGCAAATTAGCTAATTAAATATGCAAAATCTCAAATGGTATCTGGCAGATTTGAAATCTACGGGAAAAAACACAATAGAAACCGTTGAGAAAAGTTTGACAGACATGTTTATTAGATTGATTAGGATATATCCCTGTCTAAACTATAACAGTTACATGAATACAATGAGACTATGTTATAAAATGTGTTCCACATGATTACACACATGGGGTTATCCTCTGATCCATTGGAAACTATGAAGCTGATTTAATGCTAAAACCACACGTCGTGTTTCTATTAGAATAAAAATTCTGAAAAAAATATCGGCAGCTATAAATTATCACAATGTTTGTGTCAAACTCACCAGTGTTCTGTATTCCGGAGAGAAATCCAGCATACACGAGGTGGTTATATGTTGCCTGTTATATGTTGTAGACGTTGGTCCAACATTAAACCAACATAGGGCTAACGTCCCGTGTTTATGGGGCATGGTCAGTCGTCTTGATATGACATAATTTATGGAAACAAATAGGCAAACTGCTGTCTTCATAAAGAACAAATGACGGCACTATCATACTGATAGTTTTCACGATAAAGGCAATCTAGCAGACAATAAATTATTTGGGTAGGTATCTCGTGGTATTAAGCCACAAGCTCCATCAATTCCCAGCGCCCATCGTCTTTGAAAAACTCCCCGAGAACAGCGCCATTGACGGACCTGAGGGGGCGGGGGTAACTTTTAACCGCCAAATAATTTAAATGGAATTTTCACTCTCTTGAAGTTGCGCCTAGCTGACGCGATCCACAACTACAAGTCAGTGAAAATAATTAAGATTTGACAAAATGGAGGTCAACCATTTGCAAATCTTGCTGATATATGTCACGGTTTATCTTTAGCATGTTTAAAAGCTGATATGTAATGTGCTTATAAACATATTTTTCAAAACGAATAGAATCAAGTCTTATCTGAGGGTTTCTTTATGAACTGGTGAGACACAAAGGGACAAACAGTGCGCAATATGCCTTATATTGCAAGAGAAAGGCTTTTCAATTCAAACATTTTCCCGGGGGCATGCCCCCGCCCCCCCCCCACCCCCGCAGTAGACCATTCCTTCATCAAATTCTAAAATTCCCCCCACCTATTCAGTGAAAAAGACATTGGATTTTGACCGAAAGTTTCATGTACACTTCAATGTATACTGCTAGAGCTCTTTGAATGGCCCTAAATGACCGGTATATTTTGATAAACGCACCCAGCCATTTGAACAGCTGAGATCTTTTCATAACTCCCCATCTTCTCTCGCGATATGAAAAATGTGCAGAAAGGGGCGTAGTCCTGTCCCTGCTCCATAGACCCGTAAACATTTTGATGTACCCGAAATTTCTCAATAGTTTCATGTAAAGGGACCAGTCCCCGATGAAAATGACCAGGGTAGACATTTGACCAGCGGGGCATAACTCAGTTACGAGCATTATTCAAAAGGGCCGCCAGTAGACATATTAAAAAACTGTATATTGAGCTATTTTTCTAAAAAATCTCAACTAATACCTCTTTTTCGACTAATTTAAGGCCCAGGAATTCATTTGTGAGGTTATTTTGATGATATAAGTAACCATTGACATATAAATCCAAAATGGCCGCCAAACGACATACTAAAAGTTATATATTGAACTATTTGTCCAAAAATCTCAACCAATACCTCTTTTTCGACTAATTTGAGGTACAGGAATTTATTTGTCAGGTTATTTTGACGATATAAGTAACCAATGACATATAAATCCAAAGTGGCCGCCAAACAACATATTAACAAATTATATATTCAGCTATATTTGTCCAAAAATCTCCACTAATACCTCTTTTTCGCCTAATTTGAGGTCCAGGAATTCATTTGTCAGGTTATTTTGACGATATATGTAATCATTGACATAGAAATCCAAAATAGTGGCCAGCTCTCATCTAACAAATAGAATTTACTACAACTTTTGTATATGCAATCCCACGACAATTGGTTAATTTTGGATTTTTCAGCTATTTGGAAACCCTAAAATATTTTACTATTGCTTTGGGGGATCTAATGGAACATCTTCAAGGTTTATTGTCAAAAAAGGGATGATACAATTTTAGTGAAAAAATAATATCACAGAAAAGACAACTGTTATAAAAAGGTAAATTGCAATGACATATATGTTACGTCATCATGTTACATCAATTCACCAACATATTTTCATCATTTGTTGACACATGTACTGATAGATCTCATTGGTACAACCAAAGTTTTAATGTGAGTTTCTAGTAGAGTGATAGCATTTCTGATCACACAGAAGCACCACCTAATGTGACCAACGAGGTTGGTGGTAAATCAGTTAGAGCTTTCCCATTCAAATAACAATCATGTCGAAGCTTGTCAAATATGTCTGCAGTGTTATTTGAACAGGCTCCATACAAAACCTTCACAATGTAACGTTCTACAACACTAATATCGACTGTAGTTAATGAGTTAGTTTCAGCAAAGTTAGTAAGAGAAAATGGATTGCATGTGAGTGCAGCATGTTTTGTGCCAACTTTACTGACAGCATCATTGCCAGAAAAAACATGAACTTTCACCAGAATGCTGCCCCGAGCCTGGCATGGGGTGAATGGCGAGTAATCTTTGGCTTGTGCTCCCCGCCAAACTCCACCCACACCTCCTCTAGTTCCATGTTGATGAGAGTTGTTAAGCATCTTGAAATCTACACAATGTCATGAAAATAGCAAAAGTCATTCCTCTGTATAAAAACTTCAATAATATAATGGTTAATAACTATCGTCCATTATCCATCTTGTCAGTGTTCTCTAAACTTTAGGAAAGATTGATGTATAACAGGCTAATAAGTTTTACAAATCAACACAAATTATTAAATAAGTTTCAGTTTGGCTTCCGCTCTCAACATTCTACAAACCTAGCGTTAATATACCGTGTTGATAAAATTGCAAAGGCAATTTATGAAAAAGCTACTCAAATATCACATGTGGAGTACCACAAGGGTCTATCTTAGAACTTCTACTTTTTCTTATTTACATAAATGATTTGTTCACCATATCTACACTGCTATTTACTATTCTCTTCGCAGATGATACCAATATATTTCTACAAGGTAAAAACATTGACGATTTAGTAAAATAAATGAATGTGGAGTTGTCTAAAATTGTAATGTGGCTAGAAGTAAATCTTTAAACATAAAAAAGATTCATTTAATGATATTTGCCACAGGAAATCATAGCATACACAAATATAATGACATAAATCAAGATATTAGAATTAATAATATTCCAATTGACAGAGTACATTCAACTAATACTATTATGTATGTAATATGTATATGTATGTTTCAGATAATAAACATTATAATTGTTTAAAAAAAATGTAATCCGTGTCGTTGAATACGACAACGACCCTTTCACACCCTCTCTTCACACTCCAATCAATGTGAGAAACCAACCTGCAATCAGCTTCATCTTGCCAGCTAGAAAGGATTGACACTTCAGTGATTGATCCGATCCGCTCCTGCACTTGTGTTTTAATAACTTCATCGTTCACTAACATTACACTGGCAATAATGTTACTGAGGTCCCAGAGAGCGATCCTATTGACCAACAGTTGTATGTTTTCTTAAGAAATTGGTGAGCAACTTTTCTAAAAGTACCGCAGAGAAAGATTTGTCTTGAAAACTGTGAAGCTGTCCTCAACCATCTCAAAAGTTAGACTCCTGTGCTTCGATAACCAACCTGCTTCAGCAAAGCACCAAACAAAACTAGTAAGCAAATATGACGTTTCTGCTAAACAAATTGCTGGTGTTATACAGCTGGTTGGAGTTGCCAAAGAGCGAGGCAAAGCCATACCAGGTTCGGGGCAGCATTCTGCATTCTGGTGAAAGTTCATGTTTTCGGGGATGATCCTGTCAGTAAAGTTGGCACAAAGCATGCTGTACTCAAATGCAATCCCCTTTCTCTTACTAACTTTGCTGAAACTGACTCATTAACTACAGTCGACATTAGTGTTGTAGAGCGTTACCTTGTGAAGGTTTTGGCTGGAGCTCGTTCAAACACCACTGCAGACACATTTGACAAGTTTCAACATGATAGTTATTTGAATGGAAAAGCTCTAACTGATTTACCACCAACCTCGTCAGCTATATGAGGTCACATTAGGTGGTGCTTCTGTGTGATCAGAAATGCTGTCACACTACTAGAAACTCACCAACACGACCTTCTCCCTCAAAACTTTGGTTGGACCATTGAGTGTTATGATTCCCACAGCATTGATTCAACCTATTCCACCTGAACTCCTTGTTTGTTGTCTGTGTGGTGGTAGATGTGAAATTCGAAAGTGCAAATGAAAAGCAAACGGACATATATATGCGTTCTTTTCTGTCACAAAGAGAAGAGATCTATCAGTACATGTGTCAACAAATGATGAAAATATGTTGGTAAATTGATGTAACTTGACATATATCACATTGCAATTAAACGGTTTATAACAGTTGTCTCTTCTGTGATATTATCTTTTTAAAAAAATTCTTTTTTGCGGCATTACAAATTCAAGATGTTCCTTTAGATCCTCCAAAACAACAGGAAGAGATTTTGTGCTTTCCAAATAGCTGAAGAATCTAAATTAACCAACAGTAGAGGGATTGCATTTGCAAAAGTTGTAGTAAATTATATTTTTAGGTGTCAGCTAGCCACCATTTTAGATTTATATGTCAGCGGTTACTTATATCGTCAAAATAATTTGACAAATGAATTCCTGGACCTCAAATTAGTCGAAAAAGTGGTATTAGTAGAGATTTTTGAACAAATATTTCAATGTATGTTTTTTTAATATGTCGTTTGGTGGCCATTTTGGATTTATATGTCAATGGTTACTTATATCGTCAAAATAACCTGACAAATGAATTCCTGGACCGCAAATTTGTCGAAAAAGAGGTAGGGGCCTATTAGTTAAAATTTTTGATCAAATAGTTCAATATATAATGTTTTAATATATCGTTTGGCGGCCATTTTGGATTTATATGTCAATGGGTACTCATATCGTCAAAATAACCCGACAAATAAATTCCTGGACCACAAATTAGTCGAAAAAGAGGTATTAGTTGAGATTTTTGGACAAATAGTTCAATATATATTTTTTTAATATGTCGTATGGCGGCCATTTTGAATTATGCTCGTAGTCGAGTTATGCCCCGCTGGCCAAATGTCTACCCTGGTCATTTTCATCGGGTATTAGCCCTTTACATGAAACCATTGAGAAATTTCGGGTACATCAAAATGTATATGGGGTTGTGGGACAGGGACTGGACTAGCGGAGAGGAACATACTCATTCCGGTCTCGGTCATTCAGTCCGGTTGGAGCTTAAAACAGATGTACTCGGTCTGAATCCCGGCTGGTCAAATGTTCGTCATCGAGGTTGTGCATATAAACAGTGGTCCAAACTGTTCAAAGGTATGGAGCGTATAGTGCTGTGGTGCTGTGCACTATACAAGTTAATACAAGCTATAAGTCAGAGAGCGACGTAAGTGCAGAGAGCGACGTATAGCAATATTGACTCACCACACTCACGTCATGTCCAATAACGCGGTCCGGGCTAATACAACAAGAAACTTAGGAATCAATATTCGGTATCCGTACTCTAAAATATAAAAAAATAATAAGCCGCATTACCCGTGATGCATTATTAATGCCTCAGTTGACAGGATGATTCCTTTGAAAGTGCTGGTATTTTCATCTCAACCAAAAAATATGTACGTATGTACCACGACCACTTACTCTTCATTCACATATCTAAAGAATCCAACAGGTGTTTTTGCATCTCGGATCAATAATTCATCTATTCGGAAAGCGTGCGAAAATACCATCAACCCAGCTTGGACGCTTTTGATATTTAAATGTTGACTACTATGCACGGCTCTGGAAAATGTGAAAATGTGATCTTACGATTACAAAAGTACCACCATGACCACCAAGCGAGCGAAATTATTAAAACGTACATTTTAATAACTAAATTGTGACAAATTCATAAAAAAACTATACTTTGATGAACAAATCATAACAATATATGAATATAACTTTAAATGTAGGATGGCCGATGGCCTTTAATTTGTCCAAGCGTAATGAGCTTCAATTAAACAGTTCAAGAAAACATCATAAATTACAGGCATGTGCCGCAAAATAATACGACACCTGGGGGACCCACACTTGTATAAAATGTATTTACTTTTTATCGCAACACTGGGCGATCTTCATTGAAAAAAATCAGCTTAGAGTGCCACCATTCAATTACTAGGGGGGGGGGGGGCTGGACTTTTTGAACTGAACGGATTATTCATTTCACCTCCTATTTATTTCATACACTGCCTCAAGCAAAATATTTAGTTCACTTTGTGAAAATGTATTTTTTGTGTCTACAAAGTTGGATCCCAAACTAGGCTTATTATTGATGTGGGAGCTAAGAAGGCGAGCGAAGCGAGGCTTCACAAAGTGAAGAGCCATTTAATTATGCCGAGCGAAGAGAGGCAAAATGTTTTTGAGGGCCATTTAATTATTTATTTACAGAAAAATCGGTCTCAAAATATTTCTTTCAAAAATACTCCAGCCCCCCCCCCCCTCTCTAGGAATTGAATGGTGCCGCCCTTAAGCCACATTTTTTGAGACATGAAGACCAACTTGATTAAAGTAATATAATCTATTTGTGTATTATGTGAATTACTTATTTTTAGGTTTACTCAAAGCAAAAATGTGCACCATTATACACTCAATTGGGGTTTCACTGCACTTTCCAAATTCTTCCATCATGACCTAGCAATCTTGTTTTTAAACCTACAAAAGCCGATACGTATCTTCAATTGTCAAGACAAATCTAGGTTCAAGTGATGGAACGATATTTAAACCAGACTGATAAAATTCGCCCTGGAATGAGACTCGTGTGTTATCATTAGCAGTGGAAACAATGCGGGTTTCCTTTTGTAAAGCAATGTGAAGTGTAGTCACTCTTTCTAGCGATCTGTGTTGTGCTAAATCAATGTAATCATTCACTATACCATAGATCAACCATATTTGGTTAATCTATGACTATACTCAGACAATCATTCACCCACTATTCTCAGACCTAGTTCAGTTGATTTATAAATTTAAAAGATTCTGTTGGCAACATGGCGTAATTTGTACCTCCGACAACAACACAAATTACCATCACAAAGACATAATACCATGTATATTTGTCAAGTTTATGCATTTCTAGTATCATACATCAGTTCAGAACAACTCATATTGCGACTGCAGTCGCAATTCGTCACTTCCGGTGAGCGATAATTCAAGTCTCTATTTAGAGGTTGGTCTCTAATCGAGTGAAACAAGGCAGGAAACTGTGCGTGTTCCACACGGATGGTTAATTAGGGGACATGTAGGTCTTGTCTATACAACTACGTGATGAGGGAGCCGACCTCTACCTACGCTTGACTCATCTCAGCCCATCCCACACTCTGCGTCCCGTGGGGTCTGACACTTTGAGCCCTGAGAATAGAATAATCTACTTGTGGTGACCACGTGACCATCAGCTCACATACACCAAGTCATATTGTAGCATTTTTTATTGGTATTTACTAATTGTTTGTAGGCCTACACCAATGCAGCCCAGCCTATATTCACATTATTCATTAGGTAAAAATAATAGAATGAAAATGTAATCTCAATTTTCTGTGTTGTTTCATCAGCTAATAATATATATTAGGGTAGGCCTATAGAACTGAAATAGTTCAACATTGTTCATATCTCCACAGAAATAATTATAGTTATTATATTTGTATCATTTAATATCGGAATGAATAATATATCTTCCTTATTTTGAAATGTATAGATATTGTTTTGTTTGTTATTTGTGCTAGTCATGATGCTTGTGTTTTTTGTTGGAGAAAAAGTTCACACAAAGACATCAAAGCGGTAATTCAGCAATGTAATTGATAATTGATACCCACTTTCAACCAAATTTACACTGTATCTTTTTTGATCTGATTATAACTGCTATATTGATTTAAATTATTTAATCAAAAATGTAATTTGAATTGTATTTTGAAAAATATGCATGACCATGATGAATTTAAAGATAATTCAGTTAAAACACCTTCACAACTCACCACTAAAACAATGTAAGTAATTATCATCCTCTAATGGATACAATTATCAAGATTATTATATGATATCACATCATTTGTCTGAGAAGTCGAAATTGGTGCGCTTTCAAAAATATCAGAAAAAAATAATTTGGAAAGCCCATGAAAGACACATATCGGCGTTAGGACACAGGTCACAGGGGAATCGCGTCTGCGGGTGACGGTGACTTTCCGTTTCCAGTGTTTTGAAAATGGGGAAAATGTGTTCTCAGCTGATATGAATGAAGTCGTTGATGAATGAGCTAAGTGTAGGACATGTAGCTGTCATGTCTAAAAGTCCCGTGAACTGATGCTTTAACTAAACGTACCCATGCCGTCAACTTACAGTCTATTATTACAGTTCAGACGAGACAGATTTGAGTGTTTTCTCTATTTTAATATACATGTGTCAGTAATGCAAAAAAGTATCGGATGACAACTATTAAAAACAAATAATATATATAATTATAAAGTGGCTTAAGAAAATATGGGGTATGTTAGCAATTATAATTTCACGTCATTTTAAATAACAAGAGACAATTTCCAAAGTAGAAAACATGAAATATGAAAAATAAGGAACAGTAGAAGGCAACAAACTTGACGAAATGATGTTCGTGACTACCTAGCAAACACAAGACGTTTAAACAATATCGGTTGAATGTTGGCCCACCGTCTACTACCCTGGACCTACATCAAACCAGCATTGGTTCAACGTCTTTACGTGTTTACTTGGTAAACATGCGGTTTCCGGGAGCAGCCAGCACCTTGAGTTTATCTCCGCATTTTGCGCACGGCTAGCTGATAATTTGTCGCCATTTTTATTGATTGTTGGACGCGACATCAATTTAAAAAGCTGACAAATCACATGACGTGTCTAACAGTGAGACTGTCATTACCAATCAGAGGCCGAGAGGAGTACATCTGTCCAATCATTATCTTTTTCTTTCACCTGCCACAATTAATCACACGCATCATCAGTAAAGATATCGTCCCCAAAGCATGATGAAACTGCAATTTAATCGGTCGGTGCCAGCCGAAAGCGGAAATATATTAATTACTATTATATTATGCTCAGTTTTTTTATTTGAAATATATTTTTTGTCGGGTTCACTCTTTATGTCCAAATATAACACTCCACCTGACTGAGCGTGTGACCAATATTTGGTTGAGCTCTATACTTCGACACATTAACCGTTTAATCCTTAAAGCTTGGTTGAGCTCTATATTTCATCATATTAACCGTTTAACCCTTAATGCGCTAAAATATGTTTGTATAAACCATGGACACCAAAGAGTTTTATTCAACTTGAAATCATCGTAAACACTGGTAAATGTCTTAGTTCGCTCTTTCTGCTTCATTTGAATACCTACAAGTATGTTATGGGTCTACCGCCATTATGAATATTTTACTCTTTCAGTGCGGGAAATCGACTTTTGACGTCCGAGCCTGACGTCTATAGACTAAAGTCGATACCGTGATGTAAGAGTAAATGATCGATTGAACCCACTCGCCACTTCCCAGTCCTAAAGTCCTAAAGTAGGTTCCCGCGCTGATAGGGTTAAGCTCCATCTTCACTTTTATTTTTATTTTATTTAGTTTTTGTGCAATACATATATTTAATACAGATACAAAAACATACTCATTATGTCATTATAATATTATATACAACATTGGTCGTGCTGCGCTAGAACAGGCTTTTAAAAACATCTGCAAGATACATAATATATGTTTCCCGCGCCAAAACCAAAGATAAAATAATTACATTTTTTTTATAAATAGTAGCAAAAAAACTCCGAAAAGCATAGAAACCTATAAAATAAATAGAGCAAGAAATAGAACACTTTTTTTTATCAGATAGCACATCTAGAATACAATTCATGGAATAAAAAACATTCATCACAATAAAGACATTCCGAGCTTTCATGTGAAACTTCAAGTACACAACAAGTATATTCAATATTTCACCACACAGGAAACACCAGGCTTTGTCTGTCTCTATGATGGCCTATGGTTAATCCATGCAACGCGGAAATATTTGTGTATAAATTATGAAGACCAAATATATTTCACATTTGAAATCATCATAAATGTCTTAGTTAGCTCTTTCCGATTCATTTGAATACATATATATTATGCATAGTCTACGTCCATTATATTTATTTATTTCTTTCATTGCGGAGATCATCTTTAGACGTCAATAGATGTCATATTCTGACGTCTAAAGACGGTCCCCGCGTTGATAGGGTTAAAACAGCGTCACAGACGATGTCTGGGCATTAAACCAACGTGGAGTCATGAATAACTCATTGATAGTGCACAGTGGCGAGGCAATAATTCTTCCGTTTTTTAAGCGTATTACCTTCGTGACAGTCATATGCATACCAAGTAACCACTATAGGCCTACGCGTGAAGATCATATATTTTAGAGTGATAATTAAATCCAAGCCACACCAAGCTTGCGACCGTGTAGCGACCTTGATGCGACAAAAAATAGCGCAAAAAGAGCGCACGTAGTCCTGAGCAAAACCTGATCACAACACATTTTTAAACTGTTCAAAACTGTGATTTGAGGTTGCAAATAGGTCTAATGTTATCACAGCACCAGTCGTACATGGTTGTGCCATTTGTCTTGCACGACTGTGCGTAAACTAATTGACAATAGATCTTGCAATATGGCGCTTTGGTCTGATCGTGCTGCATGACGATCGGTAGTGCGATTATCACGATTCACGAATCGTTCAGGTTGGTTGCACGACCTGATGGCGCCAGACGTGCAACCAGGTGAGATCAATATCTATATGCATACCCATGGAGATAGTAAAAGCTATCTTCATGATATACCTCAGTGGTTCGTAGGGCACAATACTTCCCTGCAAGATTGCTAGCTTTGAGAATGTAATGATACAACTGTACATGCTTTATGTTCTAAATTCGTACGTTATAGTTCTTCTTCTCTAGGCCTATCATGGCCTACTCCTCTTTGATTTTGCCTTGAATTAATTTACATTCTGTTGTAGAATTTAGGCGGTCGTCGAAATTTTTATACCCTTGAGCAGTTTCTTCAGGTAGTTAGCATTACCTGGGATCGATTGTAGGCCCTACAATTAGTCATCAAATTGCAGGATTAGTGGGAGCACGATTAGCTACGACTTTTGGCACCACCGCTCGGTTATTGCACACTTACATGCACTAATCTTACTCTCGATCTTTGACGACGATACAACTACACGCACGACTGTGTAATCGCAGGACGACTTGCGACCAATTCTTAAGAAAATCGTAGTCAGAAACTGACGGGCAAAGCAATCACGTAAGATTGGTCGTTTCTTTCAGGAATATATGTCAGTCGTATGACAGAAATCGTACAATTAGGTGTGACTGTGGCTTAGCCACACAAATTTCTCCGTACCAGATTTTGCAGCCGTGTTCGCCAATTACATAAACAAGCTTAACATGTCATATCCCAGAAAATACGGCACATTGATTATAATTATTGTGGGTCAATGTTGGGCCACCGTCTACTAGCTGTCTCAACATTGACCTTACATAGAATCATATACCGTGTTTGCTAATGTAAATGATGTACAGCACAGCACCAATTGCGTGCAATATTTATCTACGGAGCCACAGTCTCCACAGTGGCTCCTGTAATTACCAGAAAGCACAGGGAATTTGCACAGCGTTCAATGCGTCGAAGATGCTGGCGCAACATTGAATCAACAATGGACCAATGTGTGCTTATAGCTGTCTTCCGGCTAAACAATCTGATGGATGATGAACTACAATTCTTTCTACAGATAATATTGACTGTGATATTTGCTGAGCCCACGTTGTGACATCCGATATTATTGCTCTGTGGTACATAATGTAGGATTATCTGAGCTTTGTCTGCCTGAACCGAGACGCCGTGGTAGTCCAACGACCTATGCGTCTGGGCTTTGAATATCAAGAGTTACACTGAAAATATTGGAGCGGTGTGGGTGAGTTGTGGTTCCACGGTTTACACATCATAGCGTGTCCTGAACTGTTCAGATGTATGGAGTGTGTTATGATTGATGATGTGTGACGCTGGAGTCACGCTAGAGATCAGTTAAAAAATAAAACAACGGATGTTTTACTTTGTTGGTTCCACATTTTAATAGCCATCACTTGTAACGAGATCATTTTTAGACTAGGCTGGTGGTATTTTACAGCGCGGGGTTCGACATCGGACGTCAGAATCGGACATATACGTCAGATTCTGACGTATACATAACTGTCGATCCCCTCGCTGAGAGAGTAACATATTTATAATGGACGTAGACCATAGGTATTCAAATGAAGCGGAAAGTTGAGACATTTATAATGACTTCAAATTGAAAAAACCGTTGGTCTCCATGGTTTGTATAAACGAATTTCAGCGCTTTACTGATTCAACTGTATTATAACACCCAGAAGGTTAATCGCAGCGACAGTAATTAGCAGAATCGAAAATGCGGTAAATTAAAAATGTATCTGAACCAGGCGCGAGATGCAGCGCCAGTGTGAGAGCAATATGTTACGTCACTCTTAATCACGAAACCTTATAAAAATACCTGTGAAATATTGCTTCTCAGTGTCACATTTTCTTATCAAATACACGATGGCTGTGTTATGGGTAATCTGTCTGCTGGTGCTCCAGAAAACACAAGATGTTGCGACAACGTTGGTTCAATACAGTATTGAACCAATGTTGTATTAATAGTTTGTACTATACTTGGGACCGCTTGTGTTTAACGGCCGGTTTAACGGCCGGTTTAATGTTGGGCCAGCGTCGGGTATCACAGTAAACACAAGACAGTTTCCCAATGCTGGTTTGAAGTTAGGCCACTCTCTACTACGCTGGCCCAACATCAAACCAACTTTAGGTTCACGTTTGCTGTGATATGTACCAGCTGCAGACACTCCCACAGAGACACCTTTATGTCTGCAATCTTTACTATTATCCTTAACAATCCTGCATTCTATTTTATGTTAACCATAAGAAACAAACTGGTTTTTCAATAAAATTATTTGAAGTCATCATAAATCTCTTAGTTAGCACTTTGCGCTTCATTTGAATACCTATGTTATGTGTCTACAGCCATTATACATATTGTTACTCTTTTCGTCTACGACGTTGGTCCAACATTAAAACAACATTGGGTCAAAGCGTCGTGTTTACTGGGGGAAAAGACATCGATTCTGGAGCAGCACTTGTCCAGATTTTGTTTCCAGCGATGGATCATCACGAAATGTTACAATGATAATGATATTTACAATAATAAAATATCTGACCTTCATTAAGACCACAAGGTCGCTAGGATCGAGGCCACCCATGATGTCATCTATATAAACGTATAACATTTTGAAATTATGAGTAGTATGCATATGGGCTATACATGTGAAGTGAGCGAATATAATGAGTTTACTATAAAGTTCAACCTATAAACGTAGCAGTTATATACAAATAAAGTTGGCAAAATAAACTTTGATTCTGCCGTAAAGAGCCGAAAGGCAGCATCTGCCTACTATGCAAACGGGCAGATCCTGCTGTTCGGCCCCGCAGAGCAGAGTTCACTAGTTAAAATACTGATACTGCATACATAACAGTTCACTGATACTGCATACATAACAGTTTGAGATAATACAATCAGTAGCATATGTGTCTATAGTTTTTAATTTGACATACGTAGAAACATGTTAAGACTATGAGTGTGTACTTTATCGGTTATTGATCGTGACATGATAATTATTTACAGTTTTTGGCAATTGATAACGAACACACGCTTTGGCAAATTTATGTTTTACAAAAGGTAAGCGTAATTTATGTTGAGTTCTTGTATTATGAGCATGAATTTCAGAATTAAGCATATGATTAAATACATCATATTTCGAGAGTGAATTATGCTCATATTTAAAGTAACATTTTATTAGTTTGAGGCGATATATGTCGTTTATTTTTAGAAGGTTCAATTCTTTAAATATCGGATCTGTGTGAGACAGGCGAGATTACGTATTATTCGTACTGCTCTTTTTTGTAATTTAGAAATGCGATTGTTTTCGCTGCCTCATAAAATAATGCAATAGTTAATGTGTGGTATTATTAGAGAGTTGTAGATATTATTAAGAATATTTTGAGGGAGTGCGAATTTTTATTTATTGATTACACCTATTAATCTGGCTATTTTATGTGAGACTTTGTTTAAATGATTTTTCTAAGTAAGATTCTTGTTTATGATCACCCCTAAAAAGTTTAAATTATCAACACGTTCAATTTGTATTCCATTAATTTTAACAATTGGTAATTTAATTTGTTTCTGTGGTTTGAGATTGCTGGAATTAGCGAATAATGTAGTGTCATCTGCGTATATAATGAATTTAAATAATTTACTTGAAAAAGAAATATCGTTTAAATAAATAATAAATAATAGTGGGCCCAAGATAGAACCCTGAGGAACTCCCGTGCTAATTGGTATGTATTCCGACTTAATATTCTACATATTGTAATCTATTTGAGAGATACGTTTCCAGAAGTTTTAATTAACAGTGTTTAATACCGTAATGATTTAGTTTATTTAAGAGGATTGTGTGATTCAGGGTATCAAAGGCTTTATATATAATGTGCAGTCGTTGTGTCTAATATCGTGGTAGCATGAGGGTTGGGGCAAGTACAAGTACATTATAAATGTTCAAGTACAAGTACATGGTTTTGCGAAATGTACTTGGGTACTACCCAAGTACAGTACAGATGTACTTGGGTACAATTACCAAGAACCAAGTACAGATATATAACATAACGTATAAAGAATATACCTGTAAATGCATAAATAAAAAAACAAAGGTCATACTCATTGAATAACTTGTTTATTCATTGTATACTGGTGTATTGAATGATATTAATAGTCAATGTGAGCTCAATAAATTGTTTATTTATTGCATATTCATGTTTTGAATGATATTAACAGTCAATGTGAGATCAATAAATTGTTTATAATTTATTGCATATTGGTGTATTGAATGATATTCACAGTCAATTTGAGCTCAATAAATAGTTGTGTATTGAATGATAGATAGAAAGATATTTATTAACATAAAGTAAAGTCATTACTGTCTTATTTTTCATAAAAATGATAGAAAATATGTACATGTATATACAATATGGTTAATTTGCTAGAATAACACGACAATTTACAATGGTATCACATACAGCGTTAAAATCACGTTAAAATGCATTGTCATAGTAAAACACTGGATATAGCGATAAAATAACAGATACTTGATTACTACTTGGACAATAACGTTTCCCGCACTAAAACCAGAGATAAAATAGCTACTATGTATGATCCATTAATCATATATGACAGCAAAATAGAGGCTCTGGAAAGACAACGTCTCGTGTTCGCTGGGTGCAGTACAATTGATTTTAGTAACTAGGGTATGTCTGTTGACATTAGACATAATGACCAATGTATTGCGAAAAAATATTTATTTCCTTTAACTAGATATTAATAAACATTATTTGTTAGTATTCTTAATTTGCCAACAAAAACACCATTATGGTCAACCACATTTTCCACTCAACTAAACACATCAAATATAAAGTAATTCAAAAGAGTATAATATTCCATAACTTTAGAATAATTAACTAGAGGATATAGTACAATTATTATAATGCCAAAATTGTGTTTAGTGCTGAAATGGTTTGGTGTGGTAAATTCGAATGATCAGAAAAAATCAGCGTATATATTTTCATATATATATATATATATATATATATATATATATATATATATATATATATATATTCCCATTTATTTAATCCTAATGTGTATTTATTGTAGTTTGACACTTACTTGAATGTAATCATGATTAGCTCCATTAACATAGAAACAAAGTGTTATTCATAGAAACAACCTAGGTTTTAGCTGTTGATTCACCCTAGCTGTTATACCTTTGAACTGAAACAATAACGCCAAATTGTGTGAGCCATGTAGTTATGACCCCTTAAGTGTAAGTTCCAGGTAAATTTAATTCAGCTGAATATGTCCCAAACAAAAAGAAAGCGTTATTATAGCTAAATCGCTAAAGGACGCTTTTATGGCGCATCAAGTTAATAAACATGTATGCTATGATTTTTCTTTGAATGTGTGTAATTTCCCGTAGCAAAAGGAAAGTGCTTAAACTGCTCTATTCCTAATAAATCATGTTATCAATAACCAATTTACACCATCTACGGCCCTACATAAAAACTTTTCCACCATGAAAAAGTGTTGTTTTTTTCACGATCCCGTCGGTACTGTTAACTTTAAAAAAGTGATACTTTGTAAAAGTGTTACTCTGTGATCTCTCCAATACTGTTGGCTTTAAAAAAGTGTTACTTTGAACAAGTGTTACTTTTTCATCCCACCATTACTGCTGACTTTAAAAAAGTGTTACTTTGAATAAGTGTTACTTAGTTATCCCGGCAATACTGTTGACTTTGAAAAAGTGTTACTTTGAACAAGTGTTACTTTTACATCACAAAAAAAAAAAAAAAATCACCACCAAATAGAGTGAAATATATCGTAAATAAATAATAATCTTTAATTATTTTTACTTGTAGAAATAGCTGGTTACATTAAGTAGCAAACGCCGGATATATAATAATGCAACAATAATAAAATAATTACACATTTTTTGGTCAATTTTGACCATTTTATATTTTATCTTATTGATCATTATTAAACAGTGGACAAAAAATGAGAAATCGATAAATTTAACATTTTATTTTAGCATTAATTAGCAACTGTTACTTTTTATCCCTGTTACTTTTTGTCCTAGTGAAACTGTTTCTTTCTGTCCGTTACTTTTTATCCCTGTTACTTTCTGTCCGCACACCTATGCGAATTGCCCTCCGCACTAAAATTGTTAATGAAGGCGTGATTCTTAACGCAGCTGTCAATTGCTCTCACGTGCGCCCGGCCAATCTGACACTTAACCCTTCCAACTGTAAGATGTCTGCAATTAAAATTTTATTTTTATTATGCGGCGTGTGTGTAATCATTTAAGCACAACAGGAGACAATATATATTTCCTAGACCAATTAAAATATAATTGTAATGCTTTCATGTTACAATATAGATTGAACAGTACTTTCGAAACGTGAGCATAGATGACCCTCGCAATTATAGGGTTTTATAAGAGGTAATCGCTCAAACAATATGACAGCGCACCCCTTCTGCAGCAGAGACGAGACGTTAATCCAATGTCGATTCAATATTGAGCCACCCTTTACAACGCTGCCCCAGCAATATACCAACATTAGGTTATAAATGTATCTCGTTTTTTTGCCGGGTCAGGCTTGCGCATAGCTGTGTTAGATGACGATGGACAATAACCATTGCTGTTACGCCTGAGCGTTGTTGTTTTAGCAATTTTAGTCTGAATGAAAGATCAAAGGGACAATATACAGCTAACCGAGAACAAGAATGTGTCATACCGCTTTAGATAGATACATTTAGATAAACTAAATTTGTATTGCGTTCAACAATTGAATTATTTGAAAATTTATATTCTCGAAAATATTACACTGAATAACTGAAAAAGTAAATTATAACAAAACGGGATGCACATGCAATTTACCAAGTACTGCGTAATGTACTTGGGTACAAGTTCATATTTGAAGCTCAAGTACAAAGTACAAGCAAGTACACGAAAAAATGTACTTAAGTACAGGGAAGTACAAGTACCGATGTACTTGGCCCCAACCCTGGGTCGCACATATATGCTGATGATACTAGCTCATTTTCAACAGACAAAAACATCAATTTGATGATTAAAACTAAAAATGACGAGCTTATGCAGATTGTAAAATGGCTACAGCTCAACAAGTTATCACTAACCATTCTAGAAGCACACTTTATAAAAAAAATCTAGTTAAAAAAGCGTACAGTGATTTTCTTGAAATGAACGGAGCTGGCCCAACATTATTCCAACATTGTTTTACTGCCTAATGAGTATATGCTATCAACATTGGGCCCATACCTTCTGTTTGTTTGTTAGGCATACCAGCATAATATCCCATACCTTTTGTTTGTTTGTTACGCATACCAGCATAATATCTCCAATGACGGTTAAACCGTTAAGCTCTAATCACGAATATAATCGTAATTATATTTTTTCTTCATACTTTTGATAACACATTTTCAGGATTGAACGTCGCACCAAAAGTTTCAAGTACACTGTCATGACTGTCATGACATGATTGTAGACCGCGATTGTAGATTTATCCAAAATCATGCGAACAATTATAGTCAGGCACAGAGTGGGGGGACTCAAATATATTAGATAAAAAAAAATCACTGCAAGATTTGACATTAGCACTAGTGTCTAATGCTGGATTGAGAACTTTGATTTTAATGCCCCATTAATGAGTGCATCATGTTCATGGCAAATACATATCAAACCTTTGAGCAGTTGAAGAAATATGCTATATTGTAAATATTTAACAGAGGCATACATAAACGTGTAATTATACATTTTAGTTTTCAATTTTAGTTATTTTGAATGCAGGAGAGTGTTGCGTGTTTTGAAAAGGTCAATCTCTTGAAGAAAGCTTATCTACATCAATTTATACCATTAACATTATGAGGAAAAAATAATAATTAGTCGAGAGAAATAGCCAACCATCAAAAGCTTTTCTCTATTATACAATATATCTACAGCGAGAGGGAGTGAAGTCGCATCTGGCATGATTTGTCTACTCCCACAAATCATTGCTATACTTATTCTGAAACATCCCAGCTCTTCCAAATAATTCCTGTAAGTTTGTATTTTTCCTGTTTATTTACACGTTTCGGTGATTTACGTATGCGTGTAAGTCCCGTTTATTGACATGATCTAGTCAATAAAATTTATTTACTTCTATAGGTAAATACAAAGTCAAAGCATTGGGTCGTGAACTAAAAAAATGAAATGAATCGGGCTTTAGGCCACCTTTGTGCACATATAGGCTAAACTGGGCCAGGAGAACCTCCTGAGGATGGTGAGATGATTGAGATGACACTGTCCTCCAGACACAAGATTCGAAATTCGAGTCCTGGCGGTCTGAGGCCGAGCACGCTACCTCTCGGTCACGGAGGCTCCCCACAATACTAACTTTCACACGTGGATGGGGAAGAAACATTTTTGTTTCTTTCAAACCGCCGAGACCGGGAACCGAACCCCGGACTCTGGCGTGAAAGGCAGCGGTGCTAACCACTACCCTAGGGCCCCCGCCCTTTGTCTGTAAGTTTGTATTTTTCCTGTTTATTTACACGTTTCGGTGATTTACGTATGCGTGTAAGTCCCGTTTATTGACATGATCTAGTCAATAAAATTTATTTACTTCTATAGGTAAATACAAAGTCAAAACATTGGGTCGTGAACTGGGCGCCCGATCTCCCATCAACTGTGGTAGCAAGTCTCAGACCGACATGCAATGACTTCCAAATGGAAGCAGCTGCAACTGTGAAAGTCCTTGCATCCCATTTTTTCTAAAACGCGGAACAGTAGCTAGAGTCGCATAATCTGAGCAATATAGAATTTTGCTGTGGTATAATAAATCAAATAGATATATAGGTTGGGCTTCAAAACTGATAGTGCTCAGCTTAACACGTATGCGATATTTTATGGTTAGCAAATGAAGTGATCTCACAAGAGCCCTAGATCAACTAAAACGAGACGCCTTAGTCTGCAGACTTAACTACATGTGCCAGACAATTTAAAAATTCATCTAAATATTCAATTACTAAATTCTAACAAAAAACGCTTAATTTCATTAATAAATCTTGGCGAAGGGGAAAGAAATATTTACATTTTTGATATTTGCATCTCTTTCTAGAGGGTTGTACAGTATTTTCATCGATTTTATTAATATAAATCAAGAAGAAAATGATTAATTACAAAATTTAATGATATTCTTGCTATTATATTATATAAAGTGACATCAAAAATTATGTTGTATATGGATAAATTTATGTATGTCTTGTTTTATGTGAATATATATGTGACTATAATAATCAACTGCTTACTTGATGCGTTTGCAAAGTAATTTTATTACTTTGCATATTTTTATTATTATTCTAGCTAATACGAGACCATGGTGGTTTTTAATGTTGGACCAGCGTTCTCGTCGCAGACGGACATTAAACCACCATTGGTCCAACATCACTTATTTACCCAGTTATTGTTCCTTTTATGGCGCGAGTGTGAACTGTAGGCCTACTAGAAATTGCTTAATCCATATTCATTATAAAACAGGAAAGACATGAATGAAGACAAAGAATAGGCCAAATAAAACCCAACCGCGCCCGGAAGACACAAGATATAAATAAATAAATAGTGTTATATAGGGCTATTTAGATATAATTGTACTGGCATATGGCACGCCAGGTAACTGATCAGAAACCCACAAAAAATGTATCTGTTTTTATATGGCTGTAAACATTACATCTCCACATCTGATAAATCCATAAAATATTATGAATAGACGCAATAGATCTCAGTTCCCGGCAGACAAAACTCTCAGATCTAAACATTCTGTCTGAAATACTTACCCAGCCAGCATAAGATGTAAACCCTATATGTTGGCTTAATGTTGGGCCGGCGTCGCAGACGGTGGCCCAACATTAAACCAACATAGGGTGAACTTATCGTGTTTGCTGGGTTGCCGCTTCATAATTAGTATTATAATTATCAGAAATGATTTATTTTATATTATTATGTACAGGTTATATACATAATACACAATTGTGAGATAGTCAAAACAGAGTCAAAACAAATAGTCAATATCAGAGCAGAAGCGTCTGCAGCATGCAATGCCAAACCTGTGGCTCAGCCATCTCTATGTCCACGCCATAATCTTCCCAGGCCACGGCCACGGACTTGTCAACCCGCCCAGAATCCTCCTCGCAGACTTTCACTAAAAAATGATATACATGTGCGAGCTGGGGTCTTCATTGACTTGGATAAATCAGTTCAGTACTTGTAAATTAGGTGTTTGTAATCATAGATATAGAACAGAATAGCTGGGTTTATTCGGATGAATGTCGCGGTTGTTATCTCAGTAGCCTGTCCATACGCAGTCAGTAGCTGTAGTGTGTTTATAAAGGGATGACGGTCCCGTCACTTGAAGCCAAGCGCTTTGGTATTCTTGTCACTAGAAAGGTCAGGTAGGACTATAGGATGGCACAATGGAACTCAAAAAAAACACAATGTGTAACCCACTCGCTTAATCAGTGTTGGGCCAACGTTAAATATGTTAGCTGAACACTGAGTCAACGCATGGCTACGTCTACTATAACAGCATTAACAGATCTAGTCACAGCGGCGCCACCCGGGTTTCCCCGCAAATAGTCCGGGTGGAGATTGGAGAGCTTAGCTAATATTTGTCCGTCCCTCTGCGAGGAGGATTCTGGGCGCGTTGACAAGTCCGTGGCCGTGGCCTGGGAAGATTATGGCGTGGACATAGTGATGGCTGAACCACAGGTTTGGCATTGCATGCTGCAGACGCTTCTGTTCTGGTTCTGACTGTGACTGCGCGGCAGACCCAGCAGTCCCGCCTGCTGCTGCGTGACCGGCGGCACTGAAACAACCGGTGCGATTAAACGCTCTCTCTCATTAGAGCTGGACGGAATCTTACGTGAACAGGCCGGGAAGTGCCGATACTTCCTAATCACAGGATACGCTCTGATGTAACAGGCGGCATAAAGTGAACCGGAAACGCCGCTGAAAAGAGGAGCAGTGTGGGAGATTCAGAAAAAAGCCAACAGGATAGACCCTGAAAAGAAGTGCGCCAGCACCGGCAGCTGTGTTTGACACTTGTCTTCTGGCGCTGTTAATCCACGTGGACTGCAGGTGACGAGCCGTGTCGCTCTGAGACCATTACAGTTGTTTCTGCAATTACAGTGAAGGCCACTCAACCTCTCCAAGGCACTCCCAAGTAAGCTGTTAAACAACTGTTTGTCTAGAGTAACACTGATCTTCATCTTGATTAGAATAGGGGCTATTATCCACGGTTTTGAGTTCGTTTGGCAAGTAATTGCACCAGAAATGTATTGTTTGACCTTTTAAATTTGCCTATATCTGCATACCTATAGTTGTACACTTATTATATACACTATGGTACACACATGCCTAAGTAGATATGTGTTACATATGTATTACCTTGCTTTTCCATCTTGCTGATACCAATGTCATAGCCTGGTATCAGCCAGTTTAAGTCGTGTTCCCATATTAAAATATATTTTGTTCAAGTTGAAATTTAAAAAATCACCCTATCGCAGTTGTACTGAGATAGGAACAGTCTGCAACCTGTTACAAAAGTACTATATAATTTGCGTTTTATCTACTGCCACACTGTGTCCTTTATATAACCTGCGTCTGATCTACTGCCACACTGTGTCCTTTATATAATCTGCGTCTTATCCACTGCCATACTGTGTCCTTTATGTAATCTGCGTCTTATCTATTGCCATACTATGACCTTTATGTAATCTGCGTCTTATCTACTGTCACACTGTGTCCTTTATATAATCTGCGTCTTATCTACCGCCACACGGTGTCCTTTATATAATGACTGGTGAGGCAGTCAGGCGCTCTACCAAATCAAATCAAATGTTACAAGACATGTGAGATATAGGTGAGATATATACATTTGCATGTGTTTACCAGGAAGGCATACAGTAAAATTACAACTTTTTTTTTTATCCGTTCACATTCTTAACGATAATTTGTATAAGTTTAGATAGTTTTAGTAAATTAGTTCCACTAGCATTCATAACATGATTGAAGTAAAAATCGGGGGATGTGTAAATATGCGTTTGCCTAATAATATCATTCTCTGCTCAGCAAAGAAAGGACATTTTAATACGTAATAGAACTCGTCTCCCACTTCATTTATGTGGCATAAAGTGCAGTATCTTAAATTTCTGTCCTCTGAATTTTGTCTGAATTTTTCAACAGGGAGTTTATGATTTCGACACCTAAGTTTACAGAGCGGAATCCTCAGTGCTGCTGGTAGACTGATTAGGTAATCTTCTCTTTCAAAATTTAGTTTGAACATTCTGAAGTTAAGGGATTTGGGGCTATTATTAATATCGGAGCTCCATTGTTGTATGAGCTGATCTCGGAGGCGCTGTAAAATATTATTGTTAAAAAGCTCTATCCCAGTGGGAATAGTTTGGGTTTGCCAGACCCCCGGGAAACCACAATCACATAGTATTTTCTTAACAAATAATATCCACGGAGAGTGGTAGATAATATTTGTGTGTAAACTATATATAAACATGTAGATAAAATATGACAACTTCTTAGACTGACATGTGATTAATCTACTCTAGTATTTAACAATTCTACACTTAACACGTAAAGCTGTATTTCACCCGTTTCACCGTATTCCGTATTTGTGTATGTACATTTATTCAAAGATCATATATAGTTACAATATTTTAAGTGCAGTCGTATAATTACTGTACAATATTCAATTCCCCACGCTTCTGCCCCGTACATAACTACTGGGGTCACAAGCGTGTGGAATAACTGCAGCTGGATGTCTATGGGTAGAGCTAACGTTCTTGCCTTACGCAGTAATGAGAACATTGCTCTACATCCATTGGAGTATCTAAATTGTTTTTCTTTTACAAATCGACCATTAAAATTAAATTTCACACCCAGGTAAGTATAATTATCGACTACATCTAGTAATTTAGGGCCGAAGAATAAATTTGGAATTTTTCTGATCTTCCCTCTTGAAAATACTACAATTTTTGTTTTTTTGACATTTACCTGCAGCTTCCATGTATTACAGTAACTAAACATTGCAGACAATGCGTCTTGTAAATCATCCTTTGATTCCGCAAGTAGTATTGTGTCATCAGCATACATCAAAACAAATAATTTTAAATAGTTTTCCATTTCATTGGGTAAGTTGTTTTGGTTTTGAATGTCACTGAGTAGGTTTAGTCCTTTGTATTTATCTTGTAAAAATTGTTCTAAATCATGTAGGTATATTGCAAATAGTAAAGGTGACAGGTTGTCACCTTGACGTACTCCAGTCTGACATGGAAAACTATCTGATAATTTACCATTCATAATAACGGACGACTCTTTTCTGTATACGTTTTGCACCAATCTTAATATATTACCGTTAATGTTACAAATGAGTAATTTTGTCCATAATTCATATCTTGGTATTGTATCAAATGCTTTACTGTAGTCTATGAAGCAACAATATATATTTTTTTCTTATACAAATACAGATCAATTAGAGATTTTAAAGTGAAAATGTGATCTATTGTTGAATGGTCTTTTTTGAATCCTGCTTGCTCGGCACCAGCAATGTTATATTTTCTAACAAATTCATTTAACCTACTTGTAAACAATTTGCCCATACAACTTAAGAGGGTTACACCTCGGTAGTTTCCAGGGTCTTTGTCATCACCACTTTTAAAAATCGGTGTTATATAGCCCATACACCAATCATCTGGGACTATACCTGATTTTAAAATAATATTGAATAGTCTCAAAATAATGATTAGAGTCATATCGTTAGCGTTGATTAAAAATTCATTTATTATTTGGTCACAGCCAGATGCTTTATTTGTCTTTAGTTTTTTAATAGCATTTTTTAATTCAAGAAGTGTAAAATCTGTGTTAATCTCTTCATTGTTGTAGTTATTACATTCATTTGTTCTATTTTGTTTATTTTTTGTTTCACATTTATTTAATTTTTCAAAATGTTTTTTAAACATTTCCATGGGGATTTGGGGGATGTTTTTATTGTCTTTCTTGTCTTTTATAATGTCCCAGTAAGCTTTCGGGTTTGTTGATTTTAATCCCCTTATTTTCTTTATCAAATCATTTTAATATTTTTTAAAAGTTTTATTTATTGATTTTTTGTACAATCTACCTGCGGAGTTCATAATATCTTTATTTTCGTTGGTTCTCCTACGCCTGTAGTTGTTTTTACATTTGACATAGTGTTTTCTTTTTCCAAAACAGTCACTATCGAACCATGGCTTGTTATCTTTTTTATATTTTTTCTTGTCATGTGCTTTCTTGTGGGTTTTAAAAGTTGTACCAGAACGCGTAAGTGTGTCTTTCAACAATGTACTTATTTCAGATACTAGGTGGTTAATTTTTAGATCATCTATTTCACCAAAGCGCCACGTCCCCAGTAGGGCTGTCTAAGCGATGGTTGAATTTATTGCAATGTTGGCCCAAAGTATTTTGTACACAATCCTAGAAGACAAGGAATGCATAATCTACATTTATTCAAATATGGTTTTTTTCTAAACAGAGTACGTCGCTACAACGATTAGTGACATTAACTGAAACATCTCACTGAAAGCGATTTGCTAAGATATTGATCATTTGATGGTGACTGGCCTGCAGGAGACATTAGACCTATACTGGTTGTACGATAGACCACTGTCTGCGATACTGGGCCAACATTAAACCAGCATTGGTTCAATGTATCGAGTTTGCTGTGGACTGGCCTACAAAAAAACAGATGATATGTAATAAATTCTGCAATACAGCCTGCACATGACTGGTCGCACCAGATGTGATGGCGTACAGGGATACAGATGGATGCTCTAATATCCAGTAGCCGTCTTCCTTATAAGTAAAATCCCTGCTTCCTTTTGCAGATGAGCAGTCTTTGCAATTTTAGCCTGTTTACAATATTATATATATCTCTTAACCCTCCATAAAGCGCTAGATTAATTCATTACAATTTTCACCAATTTGCAGTTGTGTCTCGATACTGCGACACACAACTTCAAGTGGGTGAAAATTACTCATATTTGTTTATTTGAGACTAAACATTTGCAAATTTTATTGTTTAAACACGCATATCATTTCCAACAACAGTGATTTTGATTGGACAATGAAACCGATTAAAAACGACTATAGTCGCGCTTAAGTGTTGTCCGTTGGTTGCTGAATCACCTCAATAATTATTATTGGCTGTGGCCGCTTTTTCGTTTACCATTTCTACAATATCCCAACATTTTTATCAGCTAAGTAATACATTCTGATTATGTTTTTAATGCTCCACTGCCCAGAAACAAAAGGTGTTGGAGCGCGTTTCTGGACGTTTGCCCAGCATTGCTCTGTATGTGTACTTCTCCGGTGACTAGCCATAATCTCGACTGGTGACGTCGTAACAATGATTTATCAAGATCTTGAACAAGAAAAGAGGGATGTAAAATCATTTTATCAAATACATCATGGCTGCCAATGCCAATGCATGGTAATTAATAAATCACAAGTGATTTATCAATTAACATGTACTGGTGCATAATTATTAATTAATGGTAATGGGTAATGACAGATAAATGAATTAAATTCTAATCTCGATTGATTCCATCATGTACATTATGTTGTACAGCGTTCTGGCATCAGTTGTGCATAAGACTTTTGAACTTTAAAAAAGTGGTTAGGACACCATTGCAATGACTATTCTAGTCCGCCTGTTTGTTGATTGAACAATAATTAGAATGTATGGCTTTTCTATAAACATCAGGTTGCCATTCCACGCTGTATGAGAATATTGGGACATGTCATTGAAGACTTGCTGACTTGAATACAGTTGGCATTGCTCGAAAATACTGGCCTTAGCGGCTGCCTCTATGTAGATGACACACACATTTACATACTGGTCAATCCAGATGACACAGCTAGTCTAATATCAGTCCATACAGAATATTGCAGCTCGTAAAACGCCAATCTCGAAGAGCTTACATTAGTTTCCCAATGGTGTCACTTATTAGCTGAAATATAATGTCGTTAAGGTATATTGTGTCATTAACAATATTACGCGCGATGTCCCGCGCGTATGAGATTCGGGGATACCATGGTTACTTGTATGTGCCTTCATGCTCACTCTGCTCTCCAGCAGAATGCAACGTAAAATCCTGAGACGTTAAAAGAATTCGTGTTTTAAATAGTATTTTGGACGAAACAAACATAAATTATGTACAGTGCATCGAGTGATTTTGTACCAGATATTCGAGCTTTAAAGTAAGCTTCTTATTTGTATTTAGGCATTTTTTTATTTCACGACAGTAATGTGTATACATAGGTGTAATTGTTGGTATTATTAATTTGTAATCATTGTTTTCTGTATTTTTATTTGCCAACTCATTTATTGCACAAATAACGTCATGTCAATAATTAGCGGCGTTTTATCTGTGTTTATTTCCACTTCAAACAGAGGATTTTCATAGAGGAATAGATGAATGAATGAATGAATGAATGAATGAATGAATGAATGAATGAATGAATGAATGAATGAATGAATAAATGAATGAATGAATGAATGGATTAATGAAAGAGTGAATGAATGAATGAAAAAGAATAATGAATGGAGCTTTGTGCCACTTTTTAGAGATAGAGGCTAAAATGGACCAGGAGAACATCCTGGGGTGTGATGATAATCAGAAGCCACTCACACTGATACAAAATTCGAACTTCGAATTCTAGCTCTCTCAGGCCAAAAGCTCTATCTCTTAGTCACGGAGACTCACCACAATATTGATTTTTAATACACGAGGAAGAAACCGTTCGTTTCACAGCAAACACAGGACATATCGACCTAATGTTGGTTTAATGTTGGCCCGCCGTCTGAGACGTCGGCACAACCTTAAACAAACATCGGGTGAACATGCAAATGAATGAATGAATGAATGAATGAATAAATCAATGAATGAATGTGGTTTTAGGCGACCTTTTGCACATATAGGCTAAACTGGACCAGGGTGAACATGCAGAGAGCGTGGAACGAGCCCTGGAGGTTGGGCTAACCACTGTATCAGGGTCCCGCTGCTTTGGGCCAACGCAGGGCTGCGCTGATTTTTTATACATTTATTTCTTGAGGGGGCCTGGCGCATTGGTAGAACGACTGAATAGCACGCCAGCTGATCATACCTGTTTTGTTCGGTGAAAAGGCATTGCTTCTCGTCTCGCCATGTGACCAGGCGACTATCACTGACTATAGGTTAATCACAGTATTACGCTACACAATGTATCGCATATAAACAATTACATTATTTAGATGTATTCTGATATGTTCATACTCTTGGCAAAAAAACAGCCTAATTCACAGCTTTGCACAAATATACGCGGGTCAGTCACAAGTGATTGCGCCTTTACCTCACACCTAGATTTGTCACCAGTGCAATATGGCGTCGTATCAATGCGAGAGGAAATGGCCTCGTGGACAGATTGTCATTTTATGGGCTGTTACATTGCCCTCTGTTGCACTATACAGAAGACAGATCGTTGTCTTGGATAGTCGGCGGGGCGCGCCCCACGTATTATTCAACAGTCCCCGGCCGAGAAATGCGTTGCCAATTATCATTGTGACGCGCCTGCCTGACTCCGCGTCCTCTCATTCCGATACGTTATCTGGACAAAACAATGGCTCAACGCTGGGCTAGCATATTGTGATGTTAGCATATATATGTGATGTTAGCCTTCCACTTCCACGTTTACTATCGCTAAAATTACGAGTTCTATAAACAGCGAACTGTCTAATGAAGTGTAGTAGGTATGCAGGTGTTGAGTAGGATTAATATCATGCTCCGAAATCTGTCAACAACTGGGTACCGTCTTTTATTCGTACTAGTATCACGTTGGATATAATTTATTATAATTAACTTATTATATGCCCTGTTTGGGCATTATCTAGTGCAGCATTAATTTAGTAGAACCAGAAATGTTATGCATTTCTGGTAGAACCAGTGTAAGGTCTCGAAATATACCCCCTCTCAGATGTACTCCCCCTTTCCACAATTATATTCTACGCTCCCAGAATCTACACATCGCTCCAAGTATATTATCCCCCCTTGTCTAACCTATATGTCTAACCTATATGTCTAACCCTTTTGCACAGCTATGTATGCGACGTTCCCAGAATGTAATCCTCTCTCTCAGAAAATACCTCTTTTCCACAGTAATTGTGGGGGGGGGGGGGGGGGTATATTCTATGAGGAAAGGGTAGATTCTGGGAGCATCGCTTGTAGTATTGGAAATGGGGGTAAATTCTGAGAGGAAGGGGTCGATTCTGGGAGAGTTGCACATAGCTGTTGAAAAGAGGGTTTATTCCGGGAAGGAGGGGTAGAATCTGGGAGCTCCCATGATCCACCCCGGGGAGATTTCAGATTCTGCTCCGGGTATAACTATTGTTTCAGGGGGGGGGGGGTATGGATGATTTTCTAATTACGACCAGACATATTTATTATCACTTTTACAATTATCTACTAATCAGCTACTGACATCATATAATTAGAACCTATATAATCGGGTGCTTGTATTTGTATGACGAATTTAATCAATTAAACAGAAATCATCAGCCAAGGGTAACATATAATAAGTTCACATAAATAATTATTTTCAGTTCAGATTGTAGACTTACAGAAATGAACATTCATTGAAACATCTACAGATTAAATATGTTCTAAAGCAAGTAACTGTACCACTAAAATGCTGTTTCTATCGCTTAATATAATTTTTGTGACTGTTTGTGTTTCAGTGGTAATTTCAACTAGTACAACACTGTAACGTTCACATCTACGAAGTGCATCAAGCTATTACAAGGATAGTAAAAAACCGCGATGTTACGATGTGTGCTGATCATGCTTATAGCTGCTGTGGGTCTTACGGTTACCTCTGGCAACAGAATGCAATGTACCATCAAATGTGGTAAGTAATAAAAATTATAACCTATTCTCACTATATACTGTCAGTTGTGGCATCACTGAATGTCACGATGGTGTTTTTACAGCACGACATTCTTAATAGCGACTTACAGACCCAGCATCAGCATCAAGCGAGCTTAAATGCAATGTATCGTGTCTGCTTGTTATGGCCTGGGGATTTGAATATTCTATCAGGCGTAAACCGTCATAACATTATAAAAACGTAATGCATGGTTGAGTGTTATGCGACCATCTGCTTCGAGGATTGAAATATGCAACAAGTCACACAACGTATAAAATTATATGGACGACAATATTGTACACAGTTTTATAGAACGTATTATGTAGTTATTTATAGAATAAGTGCTCAAAGTAAATGAGAAAACATTGATGTACAATTCTTCTGATTGTGACCTTCATTTGCACCACTGCTGAATGGTGTGATGGGGCATACATAGATGCCGGCTATACTGGCCGTAGAGTACCTCATTTTTTTGGAGTCATTGACTTCATACGATGCAATAAAGCTTCCAGCAGTCAGAGCGTCTCCTCAATGACCTGACCCAACACAAACAATTTCAACTGACAATAAGTATTTCTAACATCAATGAGAAAGTATCTGGTGTATTTCATCAATCAATCAATCAATCAATCAATCAATCAATCAATCAATCAATCAATCAATCAATCAATCAATCAATCAATCAATCAATCAATCAATCAATCAATCAATCAATCAATCAATATATTATGGATTAAATTGTCATTCCGGCGATGGAATTCAAATCGTTACCTTGGCGCCACTCACATTCCGGCACCCGTATTCAGTTAAAGCTAAATTTTCAGACAGTGTCTCTGCTAACGCGAGATGCTGGGCATAGGTTGGGTGAATGGTTGGCCGTTTATTCCAACATTCATTTAGCATTGGGCCAGCATTGTCACTTCTCCCGGATTAGGGGAGCTGTTCGCAAAGCCATCTTGCTGTCATAACGGCCGGAGATTGGCACTCGGGCTGGGCATGTCGATGCCTGGCCTGCCTTGAGATCTGCCTCCAGGTCGATCCCGGTTGACATTGCAGGGATCCTTATCGTAAATCACCTTATCTGATATGTGTCCTTTAACCTGTGCACAAAAATAGAGTTTAAGCAAAGTTTCCCCGCCCGTTAAGTCAAGAATGGAATTGTTTTTCTTTTAAGAATGGGACGTTCGTTGAAGTTTACTTATACTCCACGGTTGACTAGGGAACGGTTTCCAGCAGACACAAGACGTTGAATCAATGCTGCTTTAGCGTTGGTCCAGCGTCGTAGACGGTGTACCAACGTAAAACCAACATTGATTCAATGTCTTATTATGCCTACCTAGCTGTGAATTATGTATGCAGTGATCTTTATTGAGTTGCCTATGAGCATCTTCCACCACAAGTTATCTTACCCAGGAGCACGCAGTGCCATACCTTTCTTTATCAAGCATAGGCTCCAACTATTTTAAATAGTCAGATACCTTGAATGTCGCGCGTCGCAAGACCGGCCAATCAGAGAACCCTCGACCAGGCGTTGACAGCTGGCTGGAGAATAGCTTGATTGTTATCGCTGCTATGATGGATCAGATAGATAGATAAGTTTGGAATCTCACGCTGATGTCATTGTGTTCCCAGCTCCCTGAATGGCGACCACTATATGATTACTGGCCGCCACGACGAAATTCGGTACACGTCACTGTCCAAATGAGAGATTCCTAGCTTGTCTATATAATACATCTTGCAGCGGAAACATGTGACTGTGTATGAGAGATGAACAAGAGGTTAATTCTTCGCGACCTGTTATGACTATTTATAAATTTGAAACACCCAATGAGGTTTGAATCTCAGACACACCCTCAAGATGACCACGTAGACAGAATAACTGATTGTAGTACTCGATACGGCCAGGCTCCTGCCGTATGCGTATGCACTCGCATGTGACTGGCCAAGGGAAGATGCCTATGAGGGGTTCTCAATAGATCTGTTTTAGGGGAACTTGTGAACATTATTTTGTTATGCCAAGGTCTCCACACACTACATGATAACCCATAACTAGCCACAGCCAATATTTCAGTGGGCGGCAGTGATACAGCTTTCTGTTTTCAAATCGTAATAGGTGACATCAAGAATATATATTCTTGGAGGCATGTACTCCGCTGAATTTAATATATTTTATTTAATTTGGTCGCATCAGTAGTAAATCAATTTAAACGAAGTAGGCCTAAATTTTATCATAGGCCTACGTTCTCGATAACAATGACTATCTATGATTATTCTCAGTAAAACAATTCATTGTCAGTGTATGTTATGCATGTTGGCACGACACTTTAATAATTGAGATATTTACTGGGATAAAAAACTGATTTTATTCTGCCGAGCCTCTCATTTGACATGACGGATGCTAAACATCTGAACTGTGACAGCCAGTCAGTGTCCCTGTGTGGCCTCACTAATGGTCAAAAGTATAACCACCGAACAGACGGACAGGCGCCTCGCCACAAGACGTCTTCTGGGGTGTTGGGGAAAACACAAATAGAGCGCTCGTCAAGCGCTGACTGAAAACTGGGCTTCTGTCGCAGATGCTGGCCCAACCTTGTCCTGATAAATATGACTCGAGCAGATCGTTTCAGGAGATGTGCGAAAAACCGCACGAGAGGCTTTACCCAAGCTCTGGTTAAACGTTGGTACAAGCGTTGGTACAACGGCGACGGCGTTGTACCAGCGTTTAACAAGAGCTGAGTCAGGGTGTCTTATTTGGGAAATCCTGCCGGACAAAACAGATTCCCTCGCGGATCGTAGACTGACGGCATAACCAAGGAGAAGACGCCGAAGTCCAGCGTGGTCTAACTCTCTCTTTCTGGCTGAGTTAACTGGGTGGGTAGGTTGGGCTTATTCTCCGCTTGTGAGCGTCTTTCAATGCACATTGTCCCGTTATGGCGACCTCCTGGAGGAACGTGAAACTCATTACAGGAGATACCGTGCAAAAATCTGAAGACGCAGGCTGCGTAATAACGACACAGCACGTGATGAAGATCAAATTCGAATGGCATCTTCAATATTGTACTGCACGACCGACTGATGGGCGTAGAGCGGAAGCACGTCACTATCTGTCGTCACGTTTCTCATATCACCACACACTTTCTCAAAACATGAGATGCAAGTTTTACATTGAAAAATATTATTTTTTGTGCGTTTTCAACCAGAAAATGCTTAACAAACTGATAACAAGACATGATGAGAATTTAGTGTGTCGCCAAATATTACCAACTCATTATTTTAGGCCTAATCTTTGTTATATAGACCTCTTTCACAAAAAAAAACAGTATATAACAGCCAAATCGTATACGCAACAATAAAATAGCCCCAAAAGCTGGTGCCTTTGTTGTTTGAAAAGTATTAGATTTTGACAATCCTCATTTTGACATGCTGAAATATTTCTGTATAAACCATGGAGACCAAAGGTATTTTTTTTAATTTTAAATCATCATAAATGTCTTAGTTAGCTCGTTACCTATGTTATGGGTCTACGAACATTATACTTTTTCTATTATTCCAGGGACCATCTTTAGACGTCAGAATCTGACGTCAATAGACGTCAATAGACGTCCGATTCTGACGTTTGATGACGGTGCCCGCACCTGAAGAATCAAAATAAACAAATGAACGCTAAATATCAAGGAGTAGAGGAGTACTTAAAGAGCTATTGGTGATAAATGTATAGTCAGCAAATAATTATCTGGTCCGTGTACTGGATCCTATCGTGACATAGGCTGCACCCCACACTAGTTCTGGGTGGTATTCTATATGAGTTTGACCTAGATCTTTGACCTGTGATTGGTTGAGATCGCGATCTCGACCAATCACCGGATCACACTCTTAGCAGCGGCTTCCATGCAGAGGCACTCGTTGCCATGCATGGTGTCAAACATTCCAAAGACGCAACTGTTAGGATGTACATTTTACAAACGAGTATCATTTGACTATAGGGGGCCTAATGTGGATCCTGAACCAACCCTTTCAATCCTGAGTCTACCATTGTCATCTTCATCCACTACAAGCTGCGAATTGCTGTCGCAATTATCGACTTGTGGGAGATAAATATGACTTGAAGTGTGTTGAAAATTATTGAAAAAAGGATATTGTTATTATTAAAACATTTCCTCAAAATGTGTGTAGAAAATTATTTCATTCTTCAGAGATGCAAAATGATGCTTTCATGCATAGTGAGGGTTGAGAGGGTTATTAAGTCTAATGACCTGATTACGCATGACAAAAACATCAAATCAATCAAATCAGGGTCTTAGCTCAGTCCCTTAACTCAGTCCCCCAAAGCATATGAGCCGTGACAGGTACGAATATTTAGCTTCACCACATTAAAATAGATCGTTTTCATGACAGTGGCCTACATGACGTCACTGTGGATTTCCGTGTTTCGCATGGAGTACTATTTAATTTCGCAAGCGCACTCATCACGATTCACCTACTTCAGCTGTCAGGCAGGGGAAATCTGATAATGTGGGATAGCGTTCTGATGTTGGCGAGTTCGATCCGGTTGTGGCTCGAGACTAAGATGTACCGGGGTCGAATCCCAGCCGTGTCGGATATTTGTCATCGATCGAGGTTCTGCAAATACAGTGCTCCAAAAAACTGTTCAAAGGCCTGGAGTGTACAGTGCTGTCTATAGTACTGTGCACTATAAAGAACCCTCTAAGTCATTCAATAAGAGTAAGGCATAGTCACGACTTCGGGCTTCCTTCTGTCGCGATATTGCCATGATTGTGTAGAAAGCGACGTAAACCAATATTCCCTCACTCGTTACACGTACTCGGGTAGTGCAAAGGAGTGTGAATAAAACACACACAGATGCTTGATTGTAGGCATTTAAAAAAAAGAAATGAGCATCGTTACAAGGCTTTTGACCTTCTCTTTATCACGACTTTGACTCTAATAAAGAAATCAAATCACTTAATTAATTCAGCAGTATCATGGATTAATAATCGCTGATCCATTTGTGATTAAACGCAAAGATCAGAACAGGAAATACAAGCTTTATATGATCCCACATATGATTTACAGTGCACCACAACAAAAATTATGTCCAGATATTGCCTGAACTTTTACATATCTGAAAAAACAGTAATATGGGCAGTTGTATATTGTGGGATGCACGACCATGTCGTTTCTGGTATTTATTTGTCAATGTTTTTGGGAAACCCTATTCTAGAATCAGCATATAACGTCATTTCCCATGCGGGTGCCCTTGAAAAATGTGTATTTTTTTAATTATTTTATGCCAAACCTATTTTGTCACCTGCCTCGCGATCGCGACCCGCGTGTCGCCCAGTTAGTGTGTTTTAATATTTTCTTTCACGCGGTCGAACCCCCATACGAGATGACAGGGTCTCACTGAATAGTCTTTGTCATCGGGGTGGTGCATATACAGTGCTCCAAGCTGTTCAAAGGCCTGGAGTGTGTAGTGCTGTCTGTGGTACTGTATACTATAAAGAACCCTTGTAGTTATTGATACGGGTAGGGCATGGTGCCGACTTTGACTTCCTTCTGTCGCGATATTGCCATGATTGTGCCAAAAACGACGTAAGCCAATATTCACTCACTCACTCACTGAATCGTCTGTAACTGTGGAAGAGGGGACAAAAAGCAAGTGCGACGCTGGCCCAACATTAGTACGACATTGGTCACCGTGGGAGTCATGTTTTTTGTAGGATTAGTAAAGTAATACACATAGCCTTGGAAAGAAATCTCTACCAAGCTTATGTAATAAATCTTTATTATATGAATATCATCGCTGTTGATGCATGCACTCAATAAGATATGTTTTCATTAATGCCACCTACTCTCTTACATAAGACTTAGTGCCAATGTTGTCTGCTTGTTGTATTAAAGCTAAACAAGTTGGACAATATTCATCCAGCGTTGCCCCATCCTTGTGCGTGCTGATGCTGTATAATTATGGCTGATATAGCGAGGGAATAACAAATTCATATTTTATTACCCTGCGGGCTGATATAGCATGGGGCTAGCCATAATCTAGACAACATTGTGTACATAGTAGTAGTGTGTATCATGTGTAAACCTCAGACAAGGTAAACATGATATGATGCTCGTTCACAACAAATATAGCACTTTATTAAGGCAGTCAACGGTGTTTTGTTTTATCGTCATATCTATATCTACCTTTCATTTCATCGGATAATAGTCTGATGGTTTTTTTTGCAACAATAGAAGTCAGAATTCGATCAACTGAACCACAAGGGTCCATTTTAGGACCTTTACCTTTTCTTATTTACATCAATGCTCGATAAAATGTTTGATTATCATATTAGTGAACAAATATTATTTCTTTAATACGAAAATAAAATCTAGGCCGCTCTCTCGTTTTGGCTCATGTTCTAGTTTGAGCTACTAGATATATACTTTTTTCTGGATCTGCTGATCCTAACTCTGTTTTCAGGCATTAACACCAACTCCTCGACTCGCTTCTACAATGCAGATTTTCTGCTACTGTTCCTAAATGTCCTTGAAAATTCACAAAATTCTCTGTACTTGCTTGACCCTGGCCTTGAACTCCCGTGACTTTTTCTATGGATACTAACTAAAGTATAACGTTCTTTATAATGTGAAGCATCTGGTCAACAAAGGGATATAATACCGCTGCAGCATGATAACTAGGACATATCCCTTACTGCCAGATAATCTAGTCGTTGGAGAGGGAATGATCATTCTACATTACACGCCACGCAAATATCTCATCGGCAAAAACTAAAGACCGATCTCATGGCCTGGTAAGTGGAGAAGATATCTGGGCTATCTCTGATGTACCGTATAATCAATGTGATGTTATGTTCATTACCATACCTCACCATGTGGCCTGCCATGGCAGGGGTGGAGGATTGTGTCCGACAAATAATCAGCGCATACGATAGCAGTTTGCTATTTTAGAAAAATGTATACTTTTTATTTCCAACAAGATGACATGAATTGCTTCAGCACTTCATATTTTGTTGGCATTAAAAAATGATTTAGCACAATTTATTATGATCAGAGCATAATAATTTTGTCTTTATAGCCTGTGTAATCCCGGATCACAATAAACGCGGGGAATGAATTTCGCTGATTTGTCTGTCAATTCTTCATCAATTTTCTTTTGCAAACACTATCTTGCATATTTCTCTAGATGTTAGTAAGTATTTTAGAAGTTAGCCAATTTGGCATGTAATTTAATTCTGAGATAAGTTAATGGGTTTATATAGAGAAGCGTCTTTTATCAAATGTTATTGTAAAATTTTCAGAGTAGTTACCGCAACATTAGAAAAAAATGCTCGTCAATTTCGTTATAATTGGTTTAGAATTTATTAAAATCCAGTATAACATGTCTAACTTTTGCTAGGATTTACAAATCACACGGCGGAACGTTAAAAGCCCCACCAAGTACATTAATTGGTCGTCTATATTTTGACTTTTCTTTGAGTATTTCGCCTGATGTAAAACAAAGGCTCATAATCTGTATTGGGTATTATAACTATTCGATTAAGAAATTCCGTCCATAACACAGAAGACAAAATAACACAGAAGACAAAACTACAGTACAATGCATAATAAACTTCCCCTGAAATTCGTGAAGAAAGTCCGGGGTCTTTTCGTGAACAAAAAAATTTCGTAAAAATTCTTTAAAAAATATTTTTTTCAAACGAATTTTTGTCCTAGACTTTTCTTTTTAATTCTTGACCAAAAAAATAATTTCCTTTTTGACAAATGTTTTTTTGATAAATTTTCTTTTTCGTTTTCAAGAATTGTCGTTCCCACGAATTCTTTTTTTCGCAAAATTTTGTTCTGACGATTTTTCTCGTCCAGAGTGGGGTTCGAACCCGCGATCTCCGACTTTCCATGCAGGCACCTTTATTATGCACTGTACTACTGTATACTTATCATAATTACATACATGCGGTCTCGGCTTAAAATAGACGATACATGTGCCTTGAATATGATATGGATAGATAGTTAGGCGTGCTCAATCATTTAATTATTTTTCTGACAGCATTGTTTTCATGAGATTTCTATTATTTAAGTTACGTGTATCAATATACTGCACTTGTAATAAGCGACATTCAAATGCAATTGCTTTATACATTTTTTCCAACATCACAGCCAGCACAAGTGAACTCTGTGCTTTCCCGAGCTCTTTGATTTGAAGACGACTAAATAATTCAGAGACCTACATTTGCACTTAATTTGGATGCAGTATATGCCCCTCGGGTAGATTCAACCCATGTTGAGGGGACCTGTTGTAAATAAACTATTCAAACGTTTCTGAGTGCGATTCCCACTTCACGTCTAAGTTACAGTCGTGTATCTGTTTATGTAGCGTTACGCTATATCGCAATCATTACATCGGGAGGAACTATTGACGTTACCACTTCATGTATCCAATCAACCTTCATCGATTTTGTCTGTATGTGCTTTATGAAGAAAATTCACGTCGTATTATGTCAAAGTGTAAAGTAATAGTAAAATGGTACTTTAACGTCACTATTCGGCACTAATGGTCATTTAGGTGACATAGTAATACGTTAAAAACAGTGCAGTCCATTGATTGGATGAATGATGTTGGCTACATATGATGGCGTGAGGGTGGGGCGATAGGGCATAGTGCGTTATTGAGAGTGTATTCCTTCACTTGCCCAATAAGGGGTTCTGGGCATGTCCAGGGGATTTAACCCCGGACTTGCCAAGATGGTCAGAGAATTGGGTTTTGGTATGCAAGTTAATGTTGAAACATCGGGGCCTTTCACACAGCCCCGCTATCCTCGGGTCGGATAATCCCCAGAGTAATAATAGTTGAGGTAACTCCATTTATCCAGGTAAAAGACCTATTGTCAACCACGCTATTCTATTGTCTGTAGTTTAAGGCTATAACACTGTCAACATAAGTGCCGGGAGCTGCATGGCACCACTGTTGAGTGGAGTAACCAGGGTAAGCCGCTGGCACAACAGACACGTGGAGGCTGCAGTTTCCTTTCGATGATCGCTGTAGACTGGTGCTTTCATACCATGCCGTACAACATGCAGCAGACGGAGCAAAATTGATCTTCATTTCGTCGATATTGGGGCTATGGCTATTGGGGCTATGTCCCGTCTGTGATATATCAGACGGGACAAATCCTTAATGACCTGCCCCAGGTGGGAGCGTAAAATACTATTACTAGCAACCATCCCAGTATCCCACGAGTGTATAAGAAAACCACACAAGCAAATGCACAACACATGGCTGAGATTGCATCATGTGTGTAAGATTGTTCTCTTATACTTCAGTAGTCTAACAATGACAATGACACGCAAACCTCCGCCATGTGATCTAGATCGTAATCCGGATCCTGTACCCCGATCGTAATCTGATCATCCCAAAAATTTATTGCAAATCCGTTTTATTTTTTTGCAAGTAATCCTGCTGATGGACAGATAGACAGACAAACAGACAGAAAAACATACAAACAAACCAGCACGACTTAAACATACCCTCCTTTGGTGGATGTATTACACATTTTCATCAGTTTCTCAATTTATTTAGAGCCGTTATTTTAGTAACAAACTTGTAGATATTGATTTTAAATGTTTTTTCATAGAAAATAATAATACGATTTACCATCTTAAAATATAAAATCGCCACCACCTGTTTACTTATTATTGTATCACAACACAGAATTTTCGCTTATAATTAAAAACCTTAGTTTCCTCTTATAGATTTATTTACTATTTCTCATTTAATAATATCTGAGGTTTGTTTCTATTACGTAATATTACGCTGAATTTAATATACAACTTCAAGTGATTAAAATTATTCAGATTTGACAAATGGAGGTTAACGATTTTGAAATATTGTTGATTACTGTCACCATTTATTTTTAACATGTTTAAAGCTGGCTTTCAATGTGCCGATAAAAAACACGTTTTAGCATTAGATTGTGTGGTCGACTTAGTCTGGGGGTGAATCCCATAGGCATGCCCAGAACTTTGTATCGAGTGAATGAAAGAAAGCACGCTCAATAACCCAGCATGCCTCCCAAAAAATAACTTTGACCAGTGTTCTCGGCCAATTAGATGAACTCGGCCAAATGTTATTGTAGGTAAAGTAATATTCGCCAAATATTTTTTTTTTAATGCAGTGATCAGGTGATCACGTCCAGAGCCACGGACGAAAAGTGTTGTAAACGATGACCCCTTACAACTTTGACCGTTAATTTCTGGGTCTCTGGTCTGGACAGTTTCAAAACTGTTGCAATGACGACAATCTCGTTTATTTTTACGGGTACAGCAGTACCAATATGCCTGTTCTCAATACAGAACACTGGGGACACGGTCTCGGTAAATGTAAGGTAAATATCAACCCACGAGTGTGCTGAATGCTTCTCAGGGACGAGCAAAGATTTCAGCTATAGCTGGGTAAATTATCTTTTTGGCCACGATGGTAGCAATGAGGCCTCTCTAACTCTTGGTCGATAGCTCGATTCCCGGACTGGGAAGTTTCAACACTGTCACAGAAGTAAAATATAACACCTCTTTGTGGACATATTTCTGCATACTGTAATCTGTATGTATATAGTTTTTTTTTATTAAACTTTTTGATGATTTGTTTTGTCTTGAGTAGAGGAATTACACTATGATGAGGCACTAACAAATGGAAAAAGTCAGCCTTTTTCACACACACACTAAGCTGGATTTAAGACCAGTCAACTGGATGGATGCAGATTATATTATGATTGTCTAACTATAACAGTTACATGAAGTCAATGAGACCATGTTATATAGACTGTGTTCCACATGATTCCATTCTTGGGGTTGTCGGCTTAGTGTTATTAACGTTAGAACCTATGGCGCTGATTTAAGGCTATTCAAGACTAAAACCACACGTGTTTCTATTCGAATAAAAAATACCGGCAGTTATTAATTATCACAATGTTTGTGACAATCTAACCGGTGTTCTCTGCTCCAGAAAGAAATCCAACATACTCGAGACGTTGGTTATATGTTGGCTTAATGTTGGACCAGTGTCGTAGACATCGGTCCAACATTAAACCAACATAGGGCTAACGTCCCGTGTTTATGGGGCATGGTCAGCCGTCTTGATATGACATAATTTATGGACACAAACAGGCTAACTGCTTATAAAGAACAAATAACGGCACTATCATACTGATAGTTTTTCACGATAAAGGCAATCTAGCAGACAATAAATTATTTGGGTAGTTGTCTCGTGGTAAGCCACAAGCTGCCTCTCCATCAATTCCCAGCGCCCATCATCTTGGAGAAGCTCCCCGAGACCAGCGCCATTGACGGACCTGAGGGGGCGGGGGTAACTTTTAACCGACAAATTATTTAATTGGAATTTTCACTCTCTTGAAGTTGCGTCTAGCTGATGCGATCCACAACTACAAGTCAGGGAAAATAACAAAATGGAGGTCAACCATTTGCAAATCTTGCTGATATATTTCACGTTTTATCTTTAGCATGTTTAAAAGCTGATACGTAATGTGTTTATAAAGATATTTTTCAAAACGAATAGAATCAAGACCGCCGGTAAAGAGTTTAACCCTCCATTCGAAATCCATAGTCTTATCTGAGGGTTTCCTTATGAATCGGTGACACACGGAGGGACAAACAGTGCACAATATGCCTTATATTGCAAGAGAAAGGCTTTTCAATTTAAACATTTTCCCAGGGGCATGCCCCCCCCCCCCCACAGTGGACCATTCCTTCATCAAATTCTAAAATTCCCCCCACCCATTCAGTGAAAAAGACATTGGATTTTGAGCGAAAGTTTCATGTACACCTCAATGTATACTGCTAGAGCTCTTTTGAATGGCCTTAAATGACCGGTATATTTTGATAAACGCACCCAGACATTTGAACAGCTGAGATCTTTGCATAACTCCCCATCTTCTCTCGCGATATGAAAAATGTGCAGAAAGGGGCGGAGAGGAACATACTCATTCCGGTCCCGGTCATTCAGTCCGGTTGGAGCTCGAAACAGATGTACTCGGTTTGAATCCCGGTTGGTCAAATGTTCGTCATCGAGGTTGTGCATATAAACAGTGGTCCAAACTGTTCAAAGGTATGGAGCGTACAGTGCTGTGGTGCTGTGCACTATACAAGCTATACAAGCTATAAGTCAGAGAGCGACGTAAGTGCATAGAGCGACGTAAAGCAATATTGACTCACCACACTCACGTCATGTCCAATAACGCGGTCCGGGGATAATACAACAAGAAACTTAGGAATCAATATTCGGTATCCGTAATGTAAAATATAAAAAATAATAAGCTGCATTACCCGTGATGCATTATTAATGGCTCCGTTGACAGGATGATTCCTTTGAAAGTGCTGGTATTGTCATCTCAACCAAAAAATATGTACGTACATGTATGTACCACGACCACTTACTCCCCATTCACATATTCAAAAAATCCAAGAGGTGTTTTTGCATCTCTATTCAATAATTCATCTATTTGGAAAGCGTGCGAAAATACCATCTACCCAGCTTGGACGCTTTTGATATTTAAATGTTAACTATTATGCACGGCTCTGGAAAATGTGATCTTACGATTACAAAAGTATCACCATGACCATCAAGCGAGTGAAATTAATAAAACGTACATTTTAATAACTAAATTGTGACAAATTCATAAAAAACTATACTTTGATGAACAAATCATAACAATATATGAATATAACGTTAAATGTAGGATGGCCGCTGGCCTTTAATTTGTCCAAGCGTAATGGACAGTTATTAAGAAAACATCACAAATTACATGCATCATGTGCATGTGCCGCAAAATAATACGACACCAGGGGGACCCACACTTGTATAAAATGTATTTACTTTTTATCGCAACACTGGGCGACCCTCATTGAAAATAATCAGCTTAGGGTGCCACCATTCAATTACTAGGGGGGGGGGGCTGGAGTTTTTAAACTGAATTTTTTTTTTATTTCACCTCCTATTTATTTCACACACTGCCTCAAGCAAAACATTTATTTTACTTTCTTAAAATGTATTGTGTCTATGTGTCTACAAAGTTGGATCCCAAACTAGGCTTATTATTGATGTGGGAGCTAAGGAGGCGAGCGAAGCGAGGCTTTACAAAGTGAAGAGCGAAGCGAGGCAAAAGTTTTTTTGAGGGCCATTTAATTATTTATTTACAGCACATCCTTCAGACAACTATTTATTTCATGAGAAATCGGTCTCAAAATATTTCTTTCAAAAATACTCCAGCCCCCCCCCCCTCCCTAGGAATTGAATGATGCCCCCCTTAAGCCACATTTTTGGAGACATGAAGACCAACTTGATTAAAGTAATATAATCTATTTGTATATTTTGGGAATTACTTATTTTTAGGTTTACTCAAAGCAAAAATGTGCACCATTATATACTGAATTGGGGTTTCACTGCACTTTCCACATTCTTCCATCATGACCTAGGAATCTTGTTTTTAAACCTACAAAAGCCGATACGTATCTTCAATTGTCAAGACAAATCTCGGTTCAAGTGATGGAACGATATTTAAACCAGACTGATAAAATTCGCCCTGGAATGAGACTCGTGTGTTATCGTTAGCAGTGGAAACAATGCGGGTGTCCTTTTGTAAAGCGATGTGAAGTGTAGTCACGACATCGTGTAGTCACTCTTTCTACAGATCTGTGTTGTGCTAATTCAATGTAATCATTCACTATACTCAGACAACCATTCACCCACTATACTCACACATAGTTCAGTTGATTTATACTTTATAAGATTTTGTTGGCAAAATGGCGTCATTTGTACCTCTTACAACAACACAAAATGAAATTTACCATCACAAATATATAATACCATGTATATTTTTCAAGTTTATGCATTTCTAGTATCATACATCAGTTCAAAACAACTCATTGTGCGACTGTAGTCGCAATTTGTCACTTCCGGTGAGCGATAATTCAAGTCTATATTTAGAGGTTGGTCTCCAATCGAGTGAAACAAGGCAGGGAATTGTGCGTGCTCCACATGGATGTTTAATTAGAGGACATGTAGGTCTGGTCCATACAACTACGTGATGAGGGAGCCGACCTTTACCTACTCCTGACTCATCTCAACCCATCTCACATTCTGCGTCCCGAGGTGTCTGACACTTTCGGCCCTGATAATAGAATAATCCATCAGCTATCATACACCTAGTCATATTGTAGCATTTATTATTGGTAATTATTTAATTGTTTGTACACCCATGCGGCCCAGCCTTTATTCACATTGTTCATTGCTTAAAAAAAATAGAATAAAAAAAAGAGTCCTTGATTTTCTTTGTTGTTTCTTCAGCTAATAAGATATATTAGGGTGGTACAGAAAGAGTGTCTTTTTAGACCTGATGTAGAAGTGTTATATTGATTTAAATTATTTATTAAGAAATGTAAATTAAAATATATTTTGAAATATATACATGACTTTGAAGATAATTTAGGTAAAACGATCCAATTATTATTTTTTTAATATGTATTAGTAGTTCATTATTTTGAAATATGTTGACATTGGTACAAGGTCACATAGGAAATGCACTGATTCAGGACATATTTACTCCATAGCTTATCACTTAAACAATGTACGTAATTATCAACCTCAATACAATAAAATTATCAAGATCATTCCTTGATATCACATTTTTGGTGTGACATGTCGCAATTGACGCGCTTGCAAAAATAGCAAAAAAAAAAAAATTAAAAAACCCATGAAAGAGTCTTTCATGGGGTTTTCAAATTGTTTTTTTTTCAGAAAGACACATATGATATTGGCGTGAGGACACAGGTCACAGGGGAATTGCTTCTGTGGGTAACGGCGACTTCCCGTTTCCAGTGTTTTGAAAATGGGGAAAATGTGTTCTCAGCTGATATGAACGAAGTCGTTGATGAATGAGCTAAGTGTAGGACATGTAGCTGTCATGTCTGAAAGTCCAGTGGACCGACGCTTTAACTAAACGCAGTGACTATTGACAGGGACATCTCTGTCAATAGTGCATTTATACGCGTTATTCAGAATATTGGCAGCTAAGCTGTAAAAAAGAGCTATTGACTAAATATGTATGTGTCTTAACTCGTTGCGTTTTGACTTAACACAAATAAAACTGTTGTGTCTATACGGTGCCTGAAAACTGAACAAAACAAATCACTGGTCACGGCTGATTTCACAAACCTGAGACAGGACAACAAGCTACTCCCTTAATCTCAGGGCGTTTACGCCTACATAAAAAATACGGTACTTGCAATCACCGACAGTGCCCCTCCCCTGTCATCGATATCTGGAAAAACGATGACATTCGTTGTTGGTGACAACATGCATTCAATTTAATTGGTCACAGAATGACCAGCCTACTGACGATCACCAGCATTGCCCCTCCCTTGTCACCGCCATTAGAAAAGTATGTTCACTCTCTATTTAGGTACAACATCTCAATATTTGATTGGTTACAAACCACGGCCGCCATCCCTACCCCCACCCTGCCCTGCCCTAACCCTAACCCTGACACCTCTACCACTGGTGCAGATTGTCAACTTAACAATAACTATGCAATTAACCCTATCGGTGCTGGAATCGTCTCATTAAACCACATTTTATTTTCTAGAATTATTGTGCACAAAAAATAGCCCTATGCATTATTCACCTAAAACAATATAAAATATATTTTTATGTAATAAAATAATACAACGAATACCATAACTGTATAAATGCTGAGCTATATATATTTATTCATATGGAGCCTGAGATGTCACGACTAGTAAACAGGCTCCAATTTAATGCTGTATCTATGCAATGTTGCACCAATATATTGCCAATGCATAACAACACACTATTTCTACAAATTATATATTTTATCTTTGTTATTTATTCCCAAACTTGTACCTTAATCTTTGCGGTTTTATGTACCAATTCCTGAAGCAAGTTAGTATACAGCAAAATACAAGCATTTGAAAAGTGTCATATAATAAAACGTAATACTGAACATTTTAAATGATTACGGGAGTGGTAATTTTACATGCTTTATAACAATTGAAGACTTAATAGAAATCATATTATTTCAGTGATATTATACACATACTGAATATATGTACATATATATATATATATTTATATCACTTATGACATTTTTAAATTTTAAATGTATTCGTATTCGTATTCGAATACATTTGAAAAGTAATGTATTCGTATTCGAATACATTTTTTAAATGGAGTATTTGTATTCGTATTCGTATTCATGACTTTACAATGTATTCGTATTCGATTACATTTGTATGTATTCGACCCCATGTCTGCGTTATTGACAGGGAGATGATTAGCCAATCAGTGCTTTCCACACATCACACCTCCATCTTCTCAGCAAAAGGCACACGTGTTGTTAAAATAGCTGCGAGAATAGAGGCTGGTGTCTCCTTCTCAAAGTGGGAAATGTGGAATAAGACGTTGGAAAACTTCAAATCTGGCCATTAAGTAGAATTTAGTGTACTCTGCAGCAAAAACGTTGCTGCTGAAAATAGAAGGCTATCGCTGAAGGTTGTCCATCACCAATATGATCACAAATACGCTCACGCTCAATACGGCTGCATTCATTCGGGCAAACCGAGGAGCCGAAGTTCAGGACTGCGCCCCAATCAACCGAAATTAGGGCTAATCAAAACTGTCTATTGTCACCCATACACTAAGTATCCTATGACATAAACACCCACTGCTGCCAGGGTCACCCTGTCCAAATTACATCAACAACCACTGCTGACAGGGGGACACTGTCAACAAGACATCAACACCCACTGCTGACAGGGTGACCAACCCCACTGCTGACAGGGTGACCCTGTCAATAAGACATCAACACCCACTGCTGTCAAAATGGTCAATAAGACATCAACCCCACTGCTGACAGGATGACCCTGTCAATATGCCATCAACACCCATTGCTGACAGGGTGACCCTGTCAATAAGACATCAACACCCACTACTGACAGGGTGACCATGTCAATAATACATCACCACCCACTGCTGACAGGGTCACCCTGTCAATAAGACATCAACACCCACTGCTGACAGGGTCACCCTGTCAATAACACAATCACGTCCACTGCTGACAGGGTAAAACCGATGTAAGACAGGATCTAATCGGTTGCATTTCTTAGCTCCTGATTGGTTGTTATTCACCCTGTCAACAACATATTCTGATGCACTGTTGACAGGGTCACACTGTCAATTATGTATAAATGATCAATATTGACAGGGTGACCCTGTCAGCAGTAGTTCTAAATGCACTATTGACACTGACAGGGTGACCCTCTCAATAACAGTTGAAACTGCAGTATTGACAGGGTCACCCTGTCAATAGCTTCCGCCTTAACTAAATGTGCCCCTGCCGTCATCTTACAGTTTATTTCAATGCCGGTCAATCATCTACGCCGCTGGCCCAACACTAATCTAAAACTGGGTCTGCTGTATACTTTGTGCCAGAACATCAGCAAACACATGGCATTCACCCAATGCTGTTTCAATATTGACCAACAGTCTTCGACGCTGGCCCAACAGTGAAACAGAATTGGGTGATTGTCCCGTGTTTGCTCTGACTGCCATGCGGGTGAGGCTTTATTCCCCCGAAAGGCCACTACCCAGTTAACACCATACATTGGTCCAATTGTGAAATAATATTGGGCCATCGTCTGCGACGCTGGGCCAAAACACTTTAAGCTTAAACCACGACTTTTTTAAACATGAAAGTACTTAAAGGTGATCTATCACCCCTTATATAGTATGAATAAATTTGTGACAAATAAATCGAAGTTGCCACAAGATGGGGCACCAGTGTTTCCTTATATGGGGTGATTGGCTATCATGTGACCCTTTGAGAGGGTCACATGATAGCCAATGATACCCATATATGGGGTGATTGGCTATCATGTGACCCTCTGAGAGGGTCACATGATAGCCAATCACCCCATATAAGTACATAATTATTCATACCATATAAGAAGTGATAGATCACCTTTAACTAGGGTCCTCAAACGTTATATACACATATTTCATTAACAACACGCCACACGGTGAGCAACGCTGAACTGTTTTAATCAGACAACTGTTACACACTTTTCAATGACAACACGCCACACAGTGAGCAACTCTGAACTGTTTTAATCAGCCAATTGTTGACTGCGAAAACTCGTGCAAGCAGTTTATTGCACATGTTCATAAGGACTGGTATACAGAAATGTCAACCGTTTCCTACACAAAGCACCCTCTTTCTCGTAAATAGGGCACAAACTCAGGCAAAATAAACCTAATAGTTTCCTGGCCTACGGCCAAGCCTAATAAAGAAGTAATTTTCAATGTAGAAAGATTGAAATATCAAATATACGGAGCAATAGAAGGCAAAACGCATGGCGAATTGATGTTCGTGACTACCCAGCAAACACAAGACATTGAAACAATGTTGGTTTAACGTCTTGTATTTACTGGGTAAACAGGTGGGTTCCGCAGGCAGCCAGCACCTTGTGTTTATCTCCGCATTTTGCGCATGGCTAGCTGGTAATCTGACGGCAATTTTTATTGATTGTTGGACGCGACATCAATTTAAGAAGCTGACAAATCACGTGACGTGTCTGACAGTGAGGGTGTCATTACCAATCAAAGGCTGAGAGGAGTACAGCTGTCCAATCATTATGTTTTTGTTTCGCCTGCCACAATTAATCACACGCATCATCAGTAAAGATATTAGCCCTAAAGCAAGACGAAATGGCAGTTTGATCGGTCGGTACCTGCCGAGAGCGGAAATAAAATGAGCATGTGACCAAGATTTGGTTGAGTTCTATACTTCGACATATAAAGCCTTTCAGCGCGGGGATCGAATTTAGACGTCAGAATTTGTCGTCTTTGAACGTCATATTCTGACGTCTAAAGTCGATCCTCGCACTGAAAGTGTAAAATATTTGAAAAGGCCGTAGACCCATAAAATAGGTATTCAAATCAAACGGAAAGAGCTGAATAAGACATTTATGATGATTTAAAATAGAAAAAACTCTTTAGCCTTCAATGTTTATACAAAAATATTTCAGCTTTGTAAGGGTTAAGCTCAATCTTCACAGATATGTATCACATAGCACATCTACAATACAATTCATATAGAATAAAACAACTTTCATCACGATAAATACATTTAGAGCTTTCATTTCAAATACTACACTTGGGTGTATTTCATCGAACCAGGACATTTTCTTCACCCTTGAACATGACGAGATTAAGGAAACAAAGTGCTATGATTGCTGCACAATACTTTATGTGAAAACTCCAAGTACACAACAAGTATATTCAATATTTCACAACACAGGAAATACGAGGCATGATGTATCTATATGGTGAACCCTCACAACGCTGACATAGGTTTTTATAAACCATTGAGACCGGCGGGTTTTTTTCAATTTGAAACCAACTTAAATAAACATTTATATTGGTTTCAGCTCAGCTCTTTATTTCAATACCTATGTTGTGGGTCTACGGCCATTACATTTTTCTTATTTCTTCAGTACGGGATAGACGTCATATTCTGACGTCTAAAGACGGTCCCCGCGTTGATAGGGTTAAGGCAGCGTCACAGACGATGTCTGGGCATTAAACCAGCGTGGAGTCATGAATAACTCATTGTGCACAGTGACAAGACAATAATTCTTCCGCTTTTTAAGCGTATTACCTTCGTGACAGTCATATGCATACCAAGCAACCACTATACTCGTGAAGATCAGATTTTTTTAGCGTGAGAATTAAGCCACACCAAGCTTGCGACCATCTAGTGATCTTGATGCGACAAAAAATAGCAATCAGTTACATCGCAAAAAGAGCGCACGTAGTCCTGAGAAAAAACCTGATCGCAACACATTTTTACACTTTTCAAAACTTCTGACCTGTGATTTGTGAGATTGCAAATAGGTCTAATGTTGTCGCATCACCAGTCGTACATGGCTGTGTCACTTGTCTTGCACGACTGTGCGTAAACTAATTGATAATTGATCTTGCAATTGAGTGCTTTGGTCAAGTGACTAATCGTGCTACATGACGATCAGTTGTGCGATTATTACGATTCACGAACCGTTCAGGTTGGTTTCACGACCTGACAACTGATGGCGCCAGACGTGCAACCAGGCAGGTGAGATCATATATGCATACCCATGCATATATATATGCATACTCGTGGTTCCTAGGGCACAATACTTACCTGCAAGATTGCTAGCTTTGAGGATGTAATGATACCACTGTAGGCCTACATGTATATTAGGTTCTAAATGAGTACGTTATAGTTCTTCTTCTGTAGGCCTATCATGGCCTACTCCTCTTTGATTTTGCCTTGAATTAATTTAGATTCTGTTGTGTAATTTAGGCGGTCGTCGATATTTTTATACCCTTGAGCAGTTTCTGCCACTATAGCTGCCATTACCTGGGATCGATTGTACAATTAGTCTTCAAATTGCACGATTAGCGGGAGCAGATCAGCTACGACTGGTGGCACCACCTCGGTTATTGCACGTTTACATGCACTAATCTTACACTCGATCTTTGACGACGGTACGACTACACGCACAACTGTATAGTCGCAGGACGACCTGCGACCAATTCTTAAGAAAATCGTAGTCAGAAACTGATTATGGAAGTCAAAGCAAGCACGAAGATCGGTCGTATCTTTTAGGAATATATGTCAGTCATATGACATAGAAGTCGTGCATTTAGGTGTGACCGAGGCTTAACCACAGTTTTCTCCGTACTTTGAAACCGTATGTGGCCATTACGTAAACAGCATGTCACGAAAACATAGGATATCGACTTTATGCTGGGTCAATATAGGGTCACCGTCAACGACACTGTCCCAACATTGACCCAACATAGAATCATATACTGTGTTTGCTAATGTAAAATGATGTCCACCACAGCACCAATTGCGTGCAATATTTATCTACGGAGCCACAGTCTCCACAGTGGCTCCTGTTATTACCAGAAAACACAGGGAATATGCACAGCGTCCAATGTTGGTGTAATGTTGCGTCAGCGTCAAAGACGCTGGCGCAACATTAAGCCAACATTGGACCAACGTGTGCTCGCAGCTGTCTTCCGGCCAAACAATCTAATGGATGATGAACTACAATTTTTTCCACAGATAATATTTACTGTGATATTTGCTGAGCCCACGTTGTGACATCCGATATTACTGCTCTGTGGTACATAATGTAGGATTATCTGAGCTTTGTCTGCCTGAACCGAGGCACCGTGGTAGTCCAAGGACTATGCGTCTGGGCGTTGAATATCAAAAGTGACACTGGAAATGTTGTGACGGTGTGGGTGAGTTGTTTCCACATTATAGCGTGTTCTGAACTGTTCATATGTATGGGGTGTGTTATGGTTGGTGAAGTGTGAACCAAAAAGTAACACTAGAGATAAATTGAAAATTAAAACAACGGAGGCTTGACATTGTTATTCCCCCACTGTAATAGCCATCACTTGTAATGAGCGTATTTTTAGATTAGGCTGGTGGTATTATGGAGCAACATCTTGAGAAATCTTGTTCATATAATGTTTATTCTTTTAACCCATTAACCCTTTCAGCGCGGTGATCGACTTTAGACGTAAGTCGATCCCCGCGCTGAAAGAGTAACATCTCTGTAATGGACGTAGATAATAGGTAGTCAAATGAAGCGGAAAAACTAACTAAGACATTTATGATGATTTAAATTAAAACAAAGCCTTTTATATCTATGGTTTGTATATAATTTCAGCGCTTTAAGGGTTAAACTGTGTTCTAACACACAGAGGGTTAATGACACTGACACTAATTGGCAGAATCTGAAATGCGTTAAATTAAAAATGTATCTGAACCAGGCGCGAGATGCAGCGCCAGTGTGAGAGCAATATGTTACGTCACTCTTAATCACGAAACCTTATAAAAATACCTGTGAAATATTGCTTCTCAGTGTCACATTTTTATATTATCAAACACAAGATGGATGTGTTATAGGTTATCTGTCTGCTGGTGCTCCAGGAGACACGAGACAACGTTGGTTCAATATAGTATTGAACAAACGTTGGCTTACTAGTTGGTACTATACTAGAATCCGGCTGTGACAATGCTAGTTTAATGTTGGGCCAGCGTTGGGTATCGCAATAAACACGAGAGCTCAACCAATTGCTGGTTTGATGGTAGGCGATGGCACAACATCAAACCAACATTAGGTTCACGTTTCGTGTTTGCTGTGATATGTACCAGCTGCAGACACTCTCACAGCGACACAGTGTGCCATGTCTGCAATCTTTCATATTACTCCTCAAAACCCTCAATAATTATTATATCAACCATGGAGAACAAACGGTTTTATTGAATTTAAAAAATCATCATAAATCTCTTAGTTAGCACTTTGCGCTTCATTTGAATACATATGTTATGTGTCTACGCCCATTATACATATTGTTACTCTTTCTTTTCTTTATTAGACGTCAGATTCGTCAGATTCAGACGTCTAAAGTCGATCCCGCGCTGTAAGGGTACATATTAAAAACCCACGTACCTGCTGCTCCAGGTACCAAACATTCTGTGAAATAATCAGATCAAAATTTAATTGAGTGATACAACCTTTATTCTGTTTAGGACATTTATCAACACTGAAGACCAAGTTATATAATACGGACCAATACCACATGTCTTCAATACAAAGGCATCGCTTTTTCTTTACATCTTACATCTATTTTAAGGCTATAGAGAAGCGGGTAACAGATTTGACGGAAGGTTTCTATTGACAGGTGAATGCTTGGTGGCTTCCACCGTATAACATCCGTTAAAGGCGCAGATAATGGTTCCCATGCAGATTTCGCAGGAAATACTTTTGTTATTAGGGCCTAATATAAAAAACGAATCCGGTCTAGGGCAAGACGCGTTGCCATGAAATTTTGTCAGAATCACAGTGTGTTGGCCCAGCACCATGACAACGTCTTGTCCATAGCTAGCCCTCTTCAGACGACAGTCCAACAAACAAGAGACATGGACCCAATGTTTTCTCGATGCTGATCCATCGTCTACGACGTTGGCCCAACATTAAATAACATTGGGTCAACGCGTCGTGTTTACTGGAAGAAAAGGCATCGATTCTGAAGCAGCACTTTTCTAGACTTGGTAGGTTTCCAGTGATGGATCAGCACTTGGTCAACGTTCGAAAAGTAATCCCAGTATTAAAACAACGTTGATCAAATGCTAGCGTGAGATACGTTTTAACCCCTATAGAGCTGAAATGTTTTATATAAACCAAGGGAACAAAGAGGGTTTTTTTAAATTTGAAATCATCATATATGTCTTCGTTAGCTCTCTCCGCTTCATTTGAATACCCTTGTTATGGGTCTACGACCATTAGAAATAGTTTTACTCTTTCAGTGTGGGGATCGACTTTAGACGTCAGGATCTGACGTCTACAGACGTCAGATCCTGACGTCTAAAGTCGATCCCCGTGCTGTAAGGGTTAATGATCGATAGAGGCCACTTACCATTCCCAGCCCTTCAGGGCTTTTCCATCTGGAAGTGGGGATTATTCGCCTCGTATTGATTGTTCTCTGAATACTCATCTGATATCTCAATAATGAGAGTCCCCGGCAAAAAAAACAGTTATAAGCTAACTCCACAATTATGACACCATAGTAGCGAAGGAGCTGCTCATCAAAAATAAATATATTTTATTTTCGGTTTATAATAGCTTCAGCTGGGATTTATGTTCCTGTTCACGGTATGTGAAAAATGACTTTTACCAGTCCTAATAGTGGATTCTGATAAGTTTTATTGTTATGGACAAATGTAAATTTGAGGAGGAAAATATATTTTTTAATCCGTGTATCTGGATTTGCATGTAATTAAGCTCATCAAATTAACATGACAAAACCATTTTAATGGCTACGCCTACATTTTCGAATCCAGCAAACCCAACTATAAAGTGTTTAAATATTCAATATATAGACATACCTGATTTGCATAAGATCAAATCAGATCTAGTATATATTAAATACCAAGACAGTTAAATGTTGGGCCATCGACTGTGACGCTGTTTCAACAATAAGACTACATGGACAATGGCTAGTATTTTCTGTGATGATGTACGGCCATATTCTAGAGGAATAGGTTCTACATCTAAACAGAATTTGTTACGACTTTGGGTGTAAAATCTCTGCTTTCGATCTACCATTTTGTTGTTTATTGCGTCATAAGTTAGTATGAATCATTTAAAAAGGACGACATTTCAAAATCATCATGGCCATAATTATAATTATGTTGACACCTTCTTTTAGGTATGACCTATAATACAAAACTATCCCTATTGAATTTAACGTTACTTATCTGCTATAATATATGTAGCCTTTATATTGAGGAACATCACTCATGTGTTCATTGTCATCAGAAACCTTTATTTTGATGTGCCGGTAACCTGTTCAAAACATGGTTACACCCAAAATGACCGGTCACCTTGATCTTTGCCACATCCATGTGACCTCTAAACATCATTAATGGGCTTACCGCCACAAAAAATCTGTAATTGTAAAGAAATATTGTGACAGTGATTGTCAGTCTGTTCACTGGTACAATACATGGCTATGTTGTGACATTCAAGATGGTCACGACACATCTTTCATCACATATGTGTGACCTTAGTATTGAACAATTAATAAAATGTCACAAGCCGATCGCGCGCATCAAAATATATCCTTGACGAAGACGTATGTACTGCTTTACTGATTGACATAGATATATTTTTACGTTCAATATGGCAGGTGACCTTGGCTTCAACATTGGTGGCATCTTTCATGTGACCTTTAGATCGAACATCGGCAACACCATCACCATGAAAAGCATACTTGGATTAAAATAAAATGGAAATGATTTAATAAATTAGCAATATCATACGAAAAACAAAGTGAGATTTGAAATAGTTAGAATGACTGGTCATCGTAGCCTTAAACAGTAATATGTGACCTTTACAATATTAAAGCAAATAGGCTTAGCACAATTATTTGAGAACGACAAAAAATATGGTTTGTAACCATGGTAACGTTATCAAGCGATGTTAAAATAATTTAATTCTGCTTATTTATGCATTATTTGTGACACATCTACAATCACTCGCAGAACGAAAAAAATGTATTTTTATTCCGTTCAATGCATTAGGAATTACCCTTTTATCAAATTATGCATTATTACACGCAGACAACCATAATTAGCATTCATCAAATTAATAGATAAAATCAAATAAAGAAGCTATCTCGTATTATTATTAATTAGATTTCATCAATACGTGTAAGAATGCGATGCGACACAGTGTAGTGAGCACAGAAAAAAATTACAATTAATTAAATTAATGAAGAAAACAATGACATTTTTTAAAAACATTGACCAACAATAACAATGAAGGTCAATATTGGCTACTATGTGGGTTATTAATCTTTTAATCGCCAATTTATTTAATTCGAATTTTCACCCACTTAAAGCTGTGTCTCGCTGACGCGATCCACAACTTCAAGTGAGTGAAAATTATTCAGAGTTGACAATATGGCGGTAAACGAGTTTTCAAATATTCCTGATTGATGTAACGTTTTATCATTAACATGTCCAAGAGCTGGCATTTAATGTGCTAATAAAAAACTGAAAACACGCATATACTCGAGACCGGCGGTTAAGTTAAGCATTTACAAATTACAATCACTAATGAATGGTAATAGACATTTTTTTAATAAAAGTGTACAATCATGATAATAGGATAAGCAGTTATACAGTGGCAGTCTGATAGCTACCTTACCGATATCATTGTTGACAAAAGTCCAGCAAAAATAACAACAATAAGGAGCTCCAACAACAAATTTAAAAGTCCTGCCACACATACTTTAACTAAATAACAAATTTTACGCATCAGCATTATTTTTAGTCAGTCAGTCAGTCAGTCAGTCAGTCAGTCAGTCAGTCAGTCAGTCAGTCAGTCAGTCAGTCAGTCAGTCAGTCAGTCAGTCAGTCAGTCAGTCAGTCAGTCAGTCAGTCAGTCAGTCAGTCAGTCAGTCAGTCAGTCAGTCAGTCAGTCAGTCAGTCAGTCAGTCAGTCAGTCAGTCAGTCAGTCAGTCAGTCAGTCAGTCAGTCAGTCAGTCAGTCAGTCAGTCAGTCAGTCAGTCAGTCAGTCAGTCAGTCAGTCAGTCAGTCAGTCAGTCAGTCAGTCAGTCAGTCAGTCAGTCAGTCAGTCAGTCAGTCAGTCAGTCAGTCAGTCAGTCAGTCAGTCAGTCAGTCAGTCAGTCAGTCAGTCAGTCAGTCAGTCAGTCAGTCAGTCAGTCAGTCAGTCAGTCAGTCAGTCAGTCAGTCAGTCAGTCAGTCAGTCAGTCAGTCAGTCAGTCAGTCAGTCAGTCAGTCAGTCAGTCAGTCAGTCAGTCAGTCAGTCTGTCTGTCTGTCTGTCTGTCTGTCTGTCTGTCTGTCTGTCTGTCTGTCTGTCTGTCTGTCGGTCGGTCGGTCGGTCGGTCGGTCGGTCGGTCGGTCGGTCGGTCGGTCGGTCGGTCGGTCGGTCGGTCGGTCGGTCGGTCGGTCGGTCGGTCGGTCGGTCGGTCGGTCGGTCGGTCGGTCGGTCGGGGTCAGTCAGTCAGTCAGTCAGTCAGTCAGTCAGTCAGTCAGTCAGTCAGTCAGTCAGTCAGTCAGTCAGTCAGTCAGTCAGTCAGTCAGTCAGTCAGTCAGTCAGTCAGTCAGTCAGTCAGTCAGTCAGTCAGTCAGTCAGTCAGTCAGTCAGTCAGTCAGTCAGTCAGTCAGTCAGTCAGTCAGTCAGTCAGTCAGTCAGTCAGTCAGTCAGTCAGTCAGTCAGTCAGTCAGTCAGTCAGTCAGTCAGTCAGTCAGTCAGTCAGTCAGTCAGTCAGTCAGTCAGTTAGTCTTGTTGGTGAGCATGGTGACTCTTTCGTAACTCTTTTTACTAATCAGAATAATATTGACTAGATTTTCACTTGATATTATTGGTATTAAGTTAGTGGAATAGCCGAGTTAATGGACCAGCTGAGGCTACAAAAGGATGTCAGAACTGCTTAGTCAATTAATTCTCTCTGAGGCCCAACAGGTTTTCGCTCCCATTTTAGGATACAAGATGGACATAACATAGTCAGACAGAGAGAAAAACATACATACATACATCCAGGCATACTTTTTTTTTGCATTTGATCTGCTAACTCTGTATGTGTCCTGCTACTCCAAAGTGTTCGAAGGACCTGAGGTGTGCAGGGTTGGTCACTGTTGGTAATTTTGAACAATGTAGTATTGACCAATTCTGGTGATCCCAACCAACTCTCAAAATGTGACAACGGCTAAAAAGTATCCATGTTTGGTGATTTCGCTCACTATTTTTAATATTTTCATTTTTTCATAAATTCGTAAATTTGTTTAAGAGATTACAGTCAATTTTGAATCAGAAAATTTGCTAAAAATATTCACTGGTGATAACTTTAGAATGAATGTGGCTGCAATCAATCACAATGACCGAAATCACTCATTAATGAACAGTAACGACTCGAATGAAAATTTTGGCCAAAATCATTCACATATCGGACGAAATCGCTACCTACACAACTTCCTTCGGCAGAAATTGCGATTTACCGAATTCATCATGTATAAACCAAACGTAAAGGGTGGTGTAAAGCCATACTCACTCGCTATGATCATTGAGCCAATCGCCATCATTATTGGCACATGTAATTAAAAACTTATCTGTAAGGCAGGGCCTATCTGTAAGGTAAGGAATCCTGACGGGCCAGCTCTCACGAGGCATCACCAGGTCACGTGACAGCCGAGATAAGCGGTAACCATGGTGATAGCTGTGTAAGGTCAAGGAGGTTGTCACAGAGGTGGCGTATCTGAAAGCCAGCCTTAGCTATCTGAATATCCCACAACACACGAGGCGATGGCACAACATTGGTTTACCACTGGTCTGAGATGCTCACCCAGCATTGTAACAACACAGAGACTGATAAGCCCATGTTTGGTCCTTATAGTCATCTGTCTAAGGGGTCTTGTCAAGTTAAGAAAAATACAAAAAAATACGAGAAAAACTTGGAAGTGGGTTTCAAGCTCCAACTCTGGCCAACGCAATTTTTCTCCTTTTTTTTATTTTTTACATTGACAAGACCCATAAGCATTCCCCACACTCATTGTAAAATCTGAAGTTGGAATGGTGTCTAAAATGACCTCAATCTCACAATCAATAAGACCTCCATAGCGCCTAAATCCCCAGAGGCCCGAGCTCAGAGGCGTAATATACATACGAGTACGCATCATAATCGAGGCCAAAGCAACTTCGCCACATGCAGGCATACATTTTTATTTTTATTTATTTTACATTTGATCTGCTAACTCCAAACTGTTTAAAGACCTGAGGTGTGCAGAGTTGGTCACTGTTAGTAATTTTGACCAATGTAGTACCGACAAATTCTGGTGATCCCGACCAGCTGAAGTGGTTAAAGCTGCCTGCTTGGAAAGTCGGAGATCGCGGGTTTGAACCCCGCTCTGGCATTCAAGTTTCATAGGAACGAAATGTTTCTTCTCCGCTCACACGTAAAGATTCAATTTTGTGGGGAGCTTCCGTGACCGAGAGGTAGTGTGCTTGGCCTCAGACCTCTAGGGCCCAAATTTCGAATCCTGTGTCTGGAGGATAGTGTCATTTCATTCATCTCACCATCCTCAGCAGGTTCTCCTGGTCCAGTTTACGCTACATGTGCACAAACATGCCTAAAACCCAATTTATTTCATTTGGGTATAGAGCTGACAGGAGCGCTGTATAAACGTCACTGTGTGGTCTGTAAAATGAAACACTATCGTCAAAGCAAGCGTAGTCAGCGTTTGGCAGGGAAAAGTTCAGCTGAAGGTATGTGTTCAACTCTGCGTCAACGCCAAAGCTGCTTGTACAGTATTCAACCAACATTGATCCAGAGTTACCTTTATCAGGACAAAACCCATTCTTTAAAACACATTAGTGTAAGGTTGCCTTTCTAAAAGAAGCAACGTCGCGTAGGCCCTACTAAAACATGAGAGATCATGTTACTAATATCAGATATGACTATGTTGCAGGCAGCGCATCATTTACTTCCATATTTAATCAGATGTATGATAAGGTCAAACAGCCCATATTTGTCATGATGTAGAGGCACACTCAGTACGGAAGAAAATAGTCAAAGGTCACATGCTTTTTTAAAGGGTAAAGTATCAAATGCGGGCATAGTCACCACATATTAGACTGAACATGACGTACGTCTTACAGGAATATATGTATTGTAGAACATATATACACGGATGTTATTTATCATTATCTATGTTTAGCACAAAATGGGTGGCTTATGTATCGAACCTATGACATGTAGCCAATCTGCCGACTGGTCACCTATTCAGCTAATCCCCACCTATCTCCATCAGCTGTCATCACGTAAAAGGTGAACTTTGACATGGATTAGATGCATTAAATCTGCTAAAACAAATGTGATTCATCTCAAACATCTAAGGGTATACCCTGATGACATCACAAACATCTAAGGGTCTACCCTAATGACATCTTAAAGTCTAACGCAAAGGTCACCAAATTGCTGTAGTCATTGCTGTAATGAATATGTATGATTGTGCTGTAAGCGCAGAGGGTATACTGTATAATTGTTTTCTTGTATAAGACATGTTGCTAGTTTTCTTTAGTGTTCACACAAAATGTAATGTAGACTGTGCCATCAAGGGGGGGGGGGGTGAAGACAAACCATGCTTTTTTCAGTTGGCTGCGCTCAGTTTTCAGTTGCATACCTTATTGTCTTACAACACTGAGGGTGGCGCAGATGGAAAAAAGATAAAATTGGTCATTAACACGCAGGTCAACGAGCGTCAATAGTTAATTGCTGGGACCTCTTTTATCTGGAAAATGTATCACAAATTATCCACTCAGACTTATAAGGTCCTATTTGCCACTCAATTGGTGGCTAGCAAGCCATCTCAGGAGGAATGAGGGGAATCTATTTTACTAAACCTCTGTAATAATTCAAATATTGAAATAATTTTTGTTATGGCTCCTGTATGCAGCTTGATCACGCCACCTATTACGAACCGTCGACTCAGTATATATATTTCGATTCATGAGGTGAATATACAAAAATCAGTCGTTCCGATCCTGCGCATGCGCGATAGTAAGTTGCTTCACCTTCCAATTAATATACTAAAACATTATCCATGAATCAGCATCATTGACGATGTACAGATTTAAATACAAGTGGTAAGCCAGTACTTTTTTATTGCTCATTTATCCCTTTATGAATTAAAATGCCTGTAATGCCTCCTTTATTATGTCACACGAACAAAAATATACAAACATATATACTGCCGTGCAAAGCCAATCTGCTTACTTTACAAGTAAGCAGATACTTTACAAGTAAGCAGTAAATGCATTTGGCTTTGCAGAGCAGACAATGCAGTATACATGAGGATGCGGCTAAGCAATTTTCAAATAACCTGAAAGTTATAACGATGTCATGTTACGTATTAACAGATTAACGCATTCAGATACTATCAATGGATCTCTGAGAGAAAGAAACGACTTAACAAGTTTATCAGCAATGTGGGCTCCTCTTGTTGTTTATGGTGCTCACGAGATTTGATGTATTTAAAAATTCTACAGTCTTGTCTGATGTGCTTGGCCGATAAAGTCTTAGTGATAATTCGCCTTTGACCAAATTGCAGAGACAATACATTACAGAATGTGTATCATCACTGGGATCACCCCTCCGCAGAATGTAGTTTCCTGCGGAGACAATACATTATAAAATGTGTATCATCACTGGGATCACCCCTCCGCAGAATGTAGTTTCTTGCGGTAACAATAAATTACAGAATGTGTATCATCACTGGGATCACCCCTCCGCAGAATGCAGTTTCCTGCGGAGACAATACATTACAGAATGTGTATCATCACTGGGATCACCCCTCCGCAGAATGTAGTTTCCTGCGGAGACAATACATTACAGAATGTGTATCATCACTGAGATCACCCCTCCGCAGAATGTAGTTTCCTGCGGAGACAATACATTACAGAATGTGTATCATCACTGGGATCACCCCTCCGCAGAATGTAGTGTCCTGCGGAGACAATACATTACAGAATGTGTATCATCACTGGGATCACCCCTCCGCAGAATGTAGTTTCCTGCAGAGACATTACATTACAGAATGTGTATCATCACTGGGATCACCCCTCCGCAAAATGTAGTTTCCTGCGGAGACAATACATTACAGAATGTGTATCATCACTGGGATTACCCCTCCGCAGAATGTAGTTTCCTGCGGAGACAATACATTACAGAATGTGTATCATCACTGGGATCACCCCTCCGCAGAATGTAGTTTCCTGCGGAGACAATACATTACAGAATGTGTATCATCACTGGGATCACCCCTCCGCAGAATGTAGATAGGCTCTGTATGATAATAGAGATGGGGAATGTAGCGAGGGCAAGGCGAGGAGGGACGCCAGACAATAAATTACACAGCAGTGGCAAAAGCTTCAAGCTTTGAGTTGGCAACCAGTAATTCTTCATGATATCATCTGTATTAACAGTGGTTGTTCCTGGAAGAGATATTGTGTTTATGATAATGCAAGAGGTGGCATCCTCTATGGATATAGTGACTACACCTGAAGTGATGGCTAGCTCGTAGTACATGGAGATTTAGGTTGGTCGGGACATCTCGAAAAGAGTGAAGACTCCCATCCCCATCTGGCACATGATTAATGGCTAGAATTTCCACAACAGTGGGCCTTAACGCTTTAAAGGGACTGCCCAGGCTAAAATCATCAAAAGATCGGTGATTTTATTTTGGCTTCTGAATATGACCATATGATGTAAACATGTCCAAAGACTAGAACTGCGATTTTTCTGATTTTTTTCTGCCGCGCATTCACCAGTTAGGCTAGATATAGAGACGAATTTCCTGATTTATAATTATGGACAACCATGTCAAAAATAAGAAATACGGGAATTTCGTCTCTATATCTAGCCTAACTGGTGAATGCGCAACAGAAAAATTAAAAAAAAATTGCAGTTCTAGTCTATGGACATGTTTACATCATATGGTCATATTAAAAAGCCAAAATAAAATCACCGATTTTTTTATGATTTTAGCCTGGGCCAGTCCCTTTAATCTCCAAGTTATTTAATTTGAATTTTCACCCACTTGAAGTTGTGTCTCACTGACGCGATCCACAACTTCAAGTCGGGGGGGGGGGGAATTAAGCATATTTGACAAAATGGGATCAACAATCTTGCAATCTTGCTGATTAATGTGACAGTTTATCTTTACCATGTTCAAAAGCTGGTATTTATTGTGCTGATAAAAAAAAAGAAAAAAACATGATATAATCGGGAGCGGCGGTTAATGGATTAACGCAGACATCCACTATAGAATAAAAACGGAGGAATATTATTTATCACGCGGTAACACTTGGATTGACAAAACCTCATGCCAGTGACATAATCTGTTGACATTGCCCTATCTAGCCGAGCTTCACTCTCATCTGATTGAGAAAATCCAGATGAGGCTCGCGATAATCCAGGATGAGAGGCTCATGCTTCCTCCGTAATAGAAAACCTAAACTTATTATCATGGTTGGTGACACTATGTCTCCCATTTTTATACATCCCCCAGAAATAGTTAGTGTTCCATACCGTCACAAGTTCACAGAGACTATCTCGATGAAATCCTGAAACATTATCCCAAATACAAATATTCATTATCCTGAAATTAACAAGATAGTTAGTTGCCCGAGTCCGACATATTGCGTGACGGCATAAAATAAAACCTAAATCTATTGACTAAGTCTTATTGCCACCGTGATGACTTCCCTTATTTCAGAGATGTAACAGCTCAGAATAAACAGCAGGCTGCTAAACTTTCACTGCTCTTTGACCTATGCTCCATTTTCGCGCGGCCACTTTGCCATATATGGCCTGTCCTATGCGCACATGAAAAATAACATTTTTGATTTCAGAATAAACTTAGCGATTTTCGCCGTCCGCGCGTTGTTCAACGCACGATCAACAGCTTATCTCGTTTATGGAGAGGCGATGGGAGGGAATTTAGATTTAGCTAAGTTGAGCTCTGCAGCCTCAGCTAGGAGGCCACCTGTCGCATGATTAATGGGCAGAAGACGTGACACTTTGTCCTTTTATGAAGATCCCAGAGTTTCTGGAGACGTAATACCCGGCTGGCAGACCCCCCGCCAGGCTGGCAGACCCCCCGCCAGCAATTTAACTTGCCGAGATTGCCCCACCCCATTACGAAACTGTCTCACCGTCTACGGGTCCCAGCCGGTGAACGAAAAACTGACTGTTTATTCTGTTTATTAAATCCGCAGAAAGCACCCCTGGTTTTATTGCTACCGTGGCTTTGTTTATGAGTCTGTTCTCTCATCTATGGGTTTATATGACTGTACATGTATGGTGTCTCTGGAAAAGCGACATGCTCAACTTCCGATGCCTTCTCAATGGTGGAATTTTATAATATCGAATCAACGTTGGCATAGGGTCTTCGTAGTAGAGCAATATAAGTAGGCCTATCTGCTTCAGACTCTTCAAAGTAATTCTCACTTTCTGTGTGCCAGTGGTTTTCACCATGAGACGTATCAGCCTTACTCTAATGAGCTTCCGTACGAATACATGCTGGCGCTTCGTACTGAGCCACCACTTGGCAACCATTCGTCCGGCCAGACCCCTGGTTAAGTATCATCCCATATCGCACTCCAGCTGTAGTGTAAAGTGCAATGTAGGCCTCCATTGCGATTATGTCATGTGTGACTTGATCGTATGAGATAATATAAATGTTGTTCATTTTTTTGTGTGATATAAAAAAATACAGAAATGTTCAATAAATAAGGCACACTTTATTCATTGAACAAGTGTTGTATTCCCCCCACATCGCTCTCAAATGCACACCGTTTGCATATCCTATCTTCTGCAACTTGTTGGTCTCCGACGTGATCATTAAATTGAACAATATCGTAATTCTCCTATTGTGCTGCTGAATGGTGTGTTTGTATTCCACATTCATTTATAGCCAGAGTTAACGTTGCCAACGCAATGTTCAGCTTAAAATGACGAAAAATATTTATATTTAGGAAAAATATACTATACTTATCCTGGTCAACCCATCTTTCATCAATTCTGTCAACAATTTTTTTCTGCCTACATTTTTCAACATACCTTTTCCTGATTTTGTGGCGACAAACTTTTTCTTTTATATTTAATATACCCCCCTCCCCGTAGATGCACCATTAGATATCGGTGGGGTAGGAGGCACCTACCCTACCGATATCTAATGGTGCGTCTCTATCTGAGAGTTAACCTATCATCGACTATTCCTGTCGTGATTGCCCACCATACCCGTGTATCCTTATGAGGGGATCAGTACGGGTATAGGTGAGAAAACCGCAATTATGGCTCTAATTATAAACCCAACAAACACGAAACGTTCAACAAAGTTGGCTCAATGTTCAGACAGTGTCGCATACAGTGGCCCAACATTGAGCCAACATTGTATGAACGTCTCGTGTTTGTTGGGAATCTGGATAGCAGGTTTGCAGAATGGAGATAGGCCTATATAGGTAAGAGGTCAGCTCGCAGCTTGAACAAGAAATATGCTACATTTACCCATCTTCACTGCCATACATGACGGAAATTTCCGTCGTCATTCGTCATGTTCCGTAACCATACATGACGAAAATTTCCGTCGGATTTACTATAATTAAACCAGTATCTTTGGATCCTGTCATGCACCTCGGCCTGGAAGTGAAGTGGTAAAGGCTAGGCTTCGCAAGATCGAACACCAAGATCTGCGACCTCGAGAAGCCTAGCCTTGCTGAAGGGAAGATGAATTTACTGTGTTTGGAAATGACAGGAATCGTCTGTGATTATGGTTTTTCTTACATTATATTAGGGCCAAACACTTTATTTGTTATCTCTACAGATTTGTTAAGTGATTTTTATGGGATAATGTCAGAACGTCGTATCTATTGTCTATGGCCATTCTGCTAGTGCGAATTGACAAAGGTGACCAGGTTGTCGTGACCGAGCTGTATTGCAATCGCGCTCGTGACATTTGTAATTCCCGGGGTTTTAGCATAAAATAGCCGCAATTGTGCGTTATTAGAGTTGCTTATAGGACTTCAAATGTACGATTTAGCAGAGTGAGTGAGTAAATATTGCTTTACGTCGCTTTCTGCACAATCATTGCAATATAGCGAAAGAAGGAGTCCCGAAGTCGGGACTGTGCCATTCTCTCTGTTCGAATGACTTCAACTGTTCATTATAGTGCACAGTGTCATACACAGCACTGCACACTCCAGACCTTACGTTACAGCTCTTCAGATGGAAATGCGGATCCTGGTGAGAAGGCGCAATAATACGCCACTTCCACAATGCACAAAATAGGTTTATGTTGTACTGCTGTGACAGGTAGGCTACGCGAAGACGCTGGAGACAAGGGGAACCCCCCCCCCCCCTCATGCAACAAAAGAAATACAGACCATATATTATGTTTTATTAAATCCGCAGGAGCCGTCTCTGATGATATTAGGGTTAGGGTTTTGTTTATGACCCCACATCCTCACCTATATTACATGTAGCATCCTAGGGAAAGCAACAGGCTCAACTTACAATGCCTTCTCACATGAGCCCATTATTCTTGACGAGATGGTCGGGCCAATGTCTCACAGAAGACAGAGCCGTAATATATCAAGGCCTATAGGGCAACGCGTCTGCTGGCGGGGGGGGGGGGGGAAGGGGGCGTCCTCACTATACTCAAGAAGTTGCATCAATGTTTGTTGTTTTGGTTGGCTCTGTCGCGAGTTTTACATGAGTCGGTTACGGCCAGCAGGCACGAGTCGCACAAACGCTGGTACATCTTCTGCAATGGTGATGATATAGCCAACAGAGAATCAACAATAATTTAAACCACACCCCTACTTTGGAATTTATTGTTGCACCTCCCAGAATAAATTGTCAAATATCTTTACCAGAGTGACTTGTGTATCAAGTCCCCCTTGATTGACAATAGCCAAAGAGCGATATCAGCCCAACTTAAAGTCGTACGCTCACTAATATGAATTGAGATTGATTGTAATTGTTGGTATTTTATTGTACATATTATATTTAGACGTCACCTCCCTCCAGTCAGGTCACTCATCCTCCACAATTTAGTCGGCAATCAGCTTAGCTGGAAAAAAACTATATATACTTTTTTTTCTGGGCTATATAATCATCTTTTCTCCTCTCACCCAGTCTCTGTCTAGCCCTTCTTATCCCATCAGGATGATCTCTGTCCATACCATAACTACAGTATTACCCTTTAACCGCCGGCCACGATTATATTCCTTTCTGATTAGTCATCTATTTTTAGCGTTTAAGCATAAAGCGTGACAATAATCAGCAAGATTTCAAAATCGCCCTGTATTTTGTCACATCTGAATAATTTTCAATCTTATTAACTTCAAGAGAGTGAAAATTCTTATTAAATAACTTGGCAGTCAAAGGGTTAACAATTGTTTTCATTGTGGTGTAATACAATATACTCTAACGAAAACATTTTCTTTTATTTCAGTTTAAGTTTTTGTTTTAGTTGTTTAATGGGTTAATCTAATAGAAGGTGTACAGTACTGCTCTGAAAAGCCGTAAGGCAGTATCTGCTTACTTGTAAAATAAGCAGATGCTGCCTTTTGGCTTTGCAGAGCAGAATACATTATATGCAGCATACATACCGTATATAGAATATACATGTAGCAAGTCATCTGTGTTAATCAAACATGCGAACCATATAACTATATGGGTGCATTATTTCTGATTGGCTTGGCCGTAAAAACCCTCATCAAAGCTAATTAGCTAATTAATTAATTACTTTCATCAGCAGGATTTCTGCGCAGAGCCGCTTGGTGGTTAAAGCTTATTGAAGGAGAAAGCGAACGTTAGCCGGGAAACGAACAATTAATAGTGCAATAATATCTTTGATATCGACATATACATGTATACTGAGTGCACATCAATTGGATATAGCAACACGAAACATTTAGCATATTTCATGAGCAGATATGGTCGTCGCCTAGTTGGTGCATTGTTACACGATACTGTACATATTATGGAAATTCCGCTTAAAATTCAGGTAAAAAAATAAGACTAGAAATGTAGACCTACACACTTTCTGGGCTGGGTGGAGTTTCAATACACCACATCACACACAAATCCTCCAATCAACATGATTAATTCTATACACATATTTTCACAATTAGCCTGTATTGAAACCGAGTTAATGTGTGACTTCGGCCAGGAGCTGGAGCAGTGACTGGCCAGAATGTTTAGTGTTATTTCGGCATCACAGCATCGCTTGCCCGACTTTCGTGTTGACTGGGGTCAAAATGTTGAAAATACGTTGTACATTATAACAGCCACTTCACATGTGCATGTAGGTTACTCAAACAAAACCGAGAACAATTCCACCACCTGACGTCAGAAAAACCGTCCTTACGTCAAAAACCATGCTAATCTCAGAGATTAAGCGAGAGTAATACTGAGCGACATCTACATGTATGTGTGGAAAAGGGCGGGGGCCCCAGGGTAGTGGTTAGCACCGCTGCCTTTCACGCCAGAGTTCGGGGTTCGGTTCCCGGTCTCGGCGGTTTCAAAGAAACAAAAATGTTTCTTCCCTACCACGTGTGAAAGTCAGTATTGTGGGGAACCTCCGTGACCGAGAGGTAGCGTGCTCGGCCTCAGACCGCCAGGGCTCGAATTTCGAATCCTGTGTCTGGAGGACAGTGTCATCTCAATCATCTCACCATCCTCAGGAGGTTCCCCTGGCCCAATTTAGCCTATATGTGCACAAAGGTGACCTAAAGCCCGATTCATTTCATTTGTATGTGTGGAGAATGGTAAAAAACAAACCCTATTTTCGGAACCCGGAAATCGATCCCGGTGGGCTAAAACGTACCGATGATGCTGTGTCGCATTAAAACTTTAAACTAGAATGGGTAATTACTTTGTTCAGAGTAGTTCTATACATGTATATATTTACTTCTATTAATTGTTATTAAAACATATGTTTTCGAAATAACACTTTTTTAGCTTTCAAATACGCTGTCATGCTATTTCCCAAATAGAAAAATATTAATGCTATTAGCCTATCGTGATTTTCTTTTTTTTATAAGCAAAATGTTCTTTATGTCATTGGAGTATTAGTCTAAGATTAGAAACTTTCACTGTGATAATAATCGATCACTAACTTGACAGGCGACGGTGTAATAACATTTTATGTGAAAAACTACATTCCACGGTGGGTGAGATTCTAAGCCAAGTGATCAACCAAGTCGTCACCCGCCGTGACAGCTGTAATATTGATCACCTCATTTTCCTCCAACTCTTCAGCTCGTAATCAACGAGTTGAGAAAAGACCATGTGATTCTGGTAATAGAGAGTTTCTGGTGAGTCTGGTCACTGCAGATTGTGCCTTCCAGACGTGAGGATTTACCGAGTGACTGAGTGACATACCTCAGTCACCTACACTGCTCTTAGAGTCAAAAGGCAGAATCTGCTTACTTTACACTGCCTTTGGCTTTGCACTTGCAGACGTGAGGCTTTACAGGGTGACTGGGTGACACACCTCGGTTCTACACTGTTCTTCAACGCCGAAAGACAGTATCTGCTTAATTGTAAAGTAAACAGATAATGCTTTGTGGCTTTGCGCGGCAGTACAGGATTCTCGCAGCAGGGGTATCACATGGAGATAAAATGAAATGAAATGAATGGGGTTTTAGGCCACATTTGTGCACATATAGGCTACACTGGGCCAAGAGAACCTCCTGATGATGGTGAGATGAATGAGATGACACTGCCTTCCAGCCACATGAATCGAAATTCAAGCCCTGGCGGTCTGACCGCTGACCGCTACCTCTCGGTCAGGGAGGCTCCACACAATATTGAATCTTTACGAGTGAGGGGGGGGGGATAATTTGTTTCTTTGAAGCATGAAGGCCAGAGCGGGAGACGAACCCGCGATCTCCGACTTTTCAAGCAGCTTTAACCACTGTACCATGCAGGTCCCCGTTAGAAGACTGGTCTGCACTACGCGGGCGCGGCTCTGGTGTTGTGGTTAAAACCGCCTGCTTGGAATGTCGGGATTGCGGGTTCGAGCCCCACTCTGGCCTCTAAGTTTCTCTAAAATATTTCTTTCCCGCTCACTTGTAAGTAGGTTAAACTAGCCCGGAGAACATGCAATGAATCAGATAACACTAGTATGCACTTCAGACACGGGATTTTAGTCCCGTGAATAGGCATGGCATGTTTTGATGGTATTATGGTCTCTATATGAAATTCAGCCGAGTGAAAAGATGCATCTGGAGCCCTGTATATAATATTCTGAGGTCGCGCACGTTACATCTCCGTCAGGTAGGCTTCCACAGTACTGTTACGAGTGGGCGGGGAAGAAACATTTTATGTTTATAACACTTTCATGCCAGAACGGGTGATGAACCCGTGAGCTCTGGCGTGACAGAGCGCAGCGTTAACCACTACACCAGAGCCCAATCCCTTTCGCACTACACAGAGTGACAGTTAGCTGCCTCATTTCCATGCTTTCAAACTAATTTAGCGGTAAAAAACAACGCAATCTATCACTGACGCATTATTAATCCATTTTGAATAATCGATCCAACGAAGCTTAAAAGATTACTAGGATTTAGTTTTCATTACACATTTTTGCCACCATTTTGACGTTCTATGTACTATAGGCATCAAAATCTGACTGAGTTGATTCTATTAGCCTGTGAATCTACGAGATGAAGTGAGATGGATTTGTTTGTACCCTTATCCTGCGAATTTAATTTATTTAATTTTTTAACCATTTGAGGTTGTGTCTCGCTACCGCGATCCACAACCTCAGGTGGTTGAAAATTACTCATATTCGCTAAATCTGAGATCAAGCATTTACAAATCTTGATGTTTAAACAGTCATTTAATTCCCAATAACAGTGGTTTAATTAATAGGCTAGAAACTAATTAAAAACGACTATTATCATGATCAGCAGGCAAAGGGTTAACATCATTTTCAGCATCATTTTTAGGCCGCATCTCGACCAGGCTGTCATTAACCTATAGTCGCCCTGTCACCATACTTTATATTAGAAGAAAACATCAAATATTATTTTCTTGAAAATAATTTGCTACGAACAGGATTCGAACTTGGACATTACACCCCTGATTTTGCTTGGTTTGATGAAAACAAAAAAACACTAATTGGAGAATAAATTAGACTAAATTATAATAAGACAAAACCCAGCAGACACAAGATGTTGTATCAATGTTGGTTTAACGTTGATCCAACGTCCTTGACGGAGGACCAACGTTAAACTAATTGATTCAACGTCTTGTGTCTGCTGGGAAGACTAAATTGAAAATATTGTTTACGTCATGAATATCTATTTATGTGCCGCGCCATATTTGGATCTGAAAATATCTTTACAGTTACTTGCTTTTGGCTGAACAGAGTAGTATTAACCCTTAAAGCGCCGACATATTCTCGTATAAACCATGAAGAGCAAAGGGTTTTTTTCATTTTAAAATCATTATAATTAGGTAGCTCTTCCCGCTTTATTTGTTTACCTATATTTTGGGTCTACGGCCATTAGAAATAGTTTAAATATTTCAGCGCGGGGTCCCCGCGCTGAAAGGGTTGGGGACTACAGCCTCCCCTTTTGACCTGAAAGGGTTAATACCCATTTTTACTAATCATTTAGCCTTCGCTGAGCGGTGATCGATTTCACTCCATCCTCCTCGTTACAAAACTCATTAATATTCAAACGATACGATGTAATCGAGCTCGTCTCTACCCCGCCATAGTGATTGTGAGGCGCGAGTTGCGTCCTCACTTGCTTCAACGCGGAACATTTGTTCATGTCTGTTCTACATTAAAGCAGATGGCTCGTGGAGAGTATGCATGTGTGAGAGTGTACCGCCGTGACATCTTCAGGACTTATGGTCAGTGGTTGTTATTGTGTTCATGAATCTGCAGCTCTCACCTCGACTTATCTACTGTCTTGTAATAATTAACCCTTATATCACTGAACTATTCAATTTAAATTTCACTCACTTGAAGTTGTGTGACTGCAAATTTATGTTATTTGTGAAATTAAAGTCCCATGATATACCAGTGCTTCAAGAATGGAGACATATTTTACTGTGAACAGTTCTTTGCCATGGTTTATACAGGTGTTAATAAAAACACAGAATATCTACTGCAGTCGACATCAGTGCTCTAAGAGTTAACATTCATAATGGAATACTTCCAAAGCCCTGGGGGCACTCATGTATGAGATTGTGTACGAGCCCTGATTCCATGTGGACCGTCTGAAGATGATATTTAAAAAATAAAGTAATGTCGCTTTGTCATGCTAGTGATATTGTGTACGGGTATTATACAGTAAACGAATAGCTTTTAATAGATGCTGACAAATGAAAACACACTGGGGAATCTAGTTTCTTGTAAAATGTGGCAATAAAGTAGCTGAGTCTGATAATAGGATGGTCAGCATATTATATGATTTCTCAATTGAAAACAGCACAGCATTTATTAATTTGACATTCCAATTGAAAAAAAATGTTATAAAAGTAGAATATCATTTTTCATGACCCGAGTATTATACCTCCTAATTTTAATAACAACTAAATGGCGGCGGTGATTTTCACTCATTCTTTCATTGGTCGGGATAGAATACCATACTTGCCCCCCATCAAAAAAAATAAATGTAGGCCCTATTAAAGTTAACGTGAACCTTTTCCGAAAATAAATGTCACCTTGTTGTATTAAAAGCATAAAAATCTTTTTAATGCTTAATATTAAATTTATGTCAGTATAATGATGATGATATGTGCTTACATAAGGGATCACTTCACCGACGCGGCGTAGGCCAATGTTGTATCCACATGAAGGAAATTATAGTTCTCATTTTCTCATTTCCTCACATCAGCCCATTTCCTTGATCTAATGCTGCTATGCAAGGCAGTATCTGCTCGCTTTTAATGAAAGCAGATACTGCCTTTTGGCTTGGCACGACAGTATTCCTGTGTGGTGCTGTCGTATCAGACGGCGAAACAAGATTATTTCATGGATTAATTTCCTGTGGAATCGTTCGACCGGCAACTACAAAACTGTCCCTGCATACCGATGAGCGTCGACCCACTACATCACTGCTCTGGTCTACTGTAAATCTATAGGTTCCCTCGAAGGATTGCGATACAGGCGCGGCGGAAGCAAAACTTGCGGTCTTGATCCCATCCCCACTGAATTGTTAAAATACTGCTTGGATGTTTTTCTGGTTCTAATCACTAAATTCTGAAATCGTTGCTTTCAGGAACCTTTTTGGACACCTCGAATTCGCTCACACATTTAAAGAAACAATGTATCCAATCAGTATCCATCAGCATACAAATAAAATCGTTCTACTGAAACTTCCTTTAATACTAAAAGTTGAAAATGACCTATCTGAATATGGACGAGGGGAGGGTCACTGCAGTTACACTGCTAGATATGTCTGCTGTATTCAATACTTTGGACCACAGGAGTATAACCGATCTTTTGTCTTGTAGTTTACTCTCTATACCCACCCCTTAGCTTTGTAATTCAAAGACACGATGTCAAACATCATTTTTACGCCGAACGTACAGAGATTCTTATCTTTCGTTGGAAATTCTGACAAAATGCTTTGAAAACTTGTCTTCCTGGCTGTCAGCAAGGATATTAAAACAGATTTTTTATTATTTGGATTTAGAGTACAGCGTGAAACGTTAACGAGATGTACTCTCTGCGCCATCTGCTCGAAATATTGATATAGTTTTTGACAGTGCTTTACATTTTAACAGTCAGATATCTGGTTGGCCTATATCTCGCCCTTGCTGCGTAGAATAAGGCACTTTTAGCTAAGCACCATCTGTTGCTAAACAATTGCAACATCGCTGATAGAAAGCAAGCTGGTCTATTGTAACTCTGTACTGTTCGAAGTCACTGAAAATGAAATGAATCGGGCTTTAGGCCACCTTTGTGCACATATAGGCTAAACTGGGCCAGGAGAACCTCCTGAGGATGGTGAGATGAATGAGATGACACTGTCCTCCAGACACAGGATTCAAAATTCAAGCCCTGGCGGTCTGAGGCCGAGCACGCTACCTCTCGGTCACGGAGGCTCCCCACAATACTGACTTTCACACGTGGATGGGGAAGAAACATTTTTAGTTTCTTTCAAACCGCCGAGACCGGGAACCGAACCCCGGACTCTGGCGTGAAAGGCAGCGGTGCTAACCACTACCCTAGGGCCCCCGCCCAAAAGTCACTGAAAAGGAAATATCAAAGCTGCCGGCTGTATAGAGCTGTTTGGCGGGAGTTGTTATTAAGTCTCCTCTTCTAAAATCATTACACTGGCTATACCTGTTCGATACAGTATCAAATGTAAATGGGGCACTTAATTGTTCACTGAAATACCAGGCCCTGACCAGTGGACAACCAGAATATACTCGAAACATGTTTCAGCCATCACGAGAGGTACGGACACTTCGTTCCACGAGTCAGAACTTCATGTCGCGATATTGCCATGATTGTGCAGAAAGCGACGTAAATAATATTCACTCACTCACTCACTACTACTACCACTACTACTACTACTACTACTACTATTACTACTACTACTACTACTACTACTACTACTACTACTACTACTACTACTATTACTTCTACTACTACTACTACTATTACTACTACTACTACCATTTCGAATTTTGATAAATGATTGCTGAAATTAATGTTGTAGAAACTGCATTAATTACTGGTCAAAAAATAATTGATGACAGTTTATTTTTATTAACCTCTCACGTGGACAATCGTAGCTATATTAACCCGTGCTTAAATCATTTTTACCCACTTGAAGTCGTGTCTCGCTACCGCGACCCACAAGTGGATGAGAATTACTCATATTTGCTCAATTTGAAATCAAACATTTGCATATGTTGATGTTTAAACACACATTTCGTTCCCAATAACATTGCTTTTAGACGACTACAGTTGCGCTAAGCGGTTTAAACATGTTTAGATGCAGTATATGTGAAATAGCATCCCTCGGAGACGGATTAATCCCTCCGGGTGGCACAAGTGGCATCAAAGGCTGAGCAGGAACTGCTGTCATAGTCTCCAGTCTGGACGCCATCAGCGACGCGGGGTCGGCTTCGTTGAACACATTGGGCCAGCATTGTGTCAATGCTAACCATCATTTATAAGCAGTCAGTATGTAAAAGATGGATTCACCACACGCCATTGAAGACTTAAGTGGTGTCTTCCACTGGACCGTCCTGGATAAACCACCCTCGTTTCCGTAGTCAGTGTGAAGTAACGTGACCGGGCGAGTTTGCGCACCGGACAGGGCGGGGGCCATTTTCGTCGTCGTCTGTCGCGCCACCGCTAACGGAATTATGGCTCGTAAAACACCCCTCATCTGCCCAGTGGATATTCCTAATCGTTGGATTGCAGTCTTGCACGGCGAGCCACGACACGCCGCGCCTCCATAAGTGCACCTAATACACCCCACGATAGCACAATGCTCAGCTAACGTCCAACACTCTATCTCTATAAAGTTATTGTTTATAATAACTTGAGCCCAGAATATTTCCCACTTTTGACACATATTTAGACACCAGAAAAGAAAAGAACACTCGATCCCTGCCTTCCTATTATTAAACACATGAGTCAGAGAAACTGATAAATTATGCGCTTCTTGGGAAAATACGCCCCCTCTTCTGGTCAGCAGGCGATCGCTATCGCGAATAAACAGCTTGATACAGAACATTTTGATGACCGGCGAGATCCTCGCGAGAGATTAATCAAGTTGATGGAGCCGTTTCCTTTGACGGCCTCCGTGCTTAGGCATAGTCCTGCATCTCAAGTATTAAAGAAGACGGCCAGCCTCTTGATGTATACACGTAATTTGAATTGAAACACAGCATCCCACAAATGATTCACCATGCAGTAAACTGGGAGGCGATGAAAACGATTCACAGACAAAAGTCGACCATAACCTTCATGGTTACGACTGGACTCTTAACATTCATTACAATACTTTGTTCCGTAGTGGCGCCTATAAACGTCCGCCCAGGCTGTCCGTTCAGTTCTATGGGTCTATCGTTTTCGTTTTCTTTATGAGTGATGGCAAATACTGATGCTCCTGAACACGGAGATACCAGACATTGATTCCAGATTAATAACTAGTAAGTGTTTGGGCAACAAAAATCTCCTCTGCTTTGACACTTACATTAATTGGTATGAAGCATCAAAAATATGACCAACCCTTGGAAAGAGTCCCAAAGTCTACCGTGTCGGAGTCAAACCGCAATGTAAACCACGGACAACCGAGGTTTATTGTGGATCACATAATTTTTTTTGCTGATATTTCAGTGACATGTCAACATATTTCCTTAATAGTGTAAGCCTAGTACTGCGACTACAACATGTAAATAATTGTAAGCCATTTACTGCATTACGTAATCATGTTTACAATTTTAATGAGATTAATTTATTATGTCCCCCACTTGAGGTAAAGTGACTCAATTATACTAAAAACCCTTTCAGCGTGGGGAGCGTCTTTAGTCGTTAGAATCTGAGTCTAAGTCTGACGTCAAAAGTCTATCCCCGAACTGAAAAAAAGTAAACATTTATAATGACCGTAGAACAATAGTAGAGGTATTCAAATGAAGCAAAAAGAGCTAACTACGACATTTTGGTCTCCATGGTTTATGCACAAATATTTCAGCGCTAAAAGGGTTAAGCAGATGGAGACAGTGTTGTATGGAGCAGTACCAGAGTGGCTTCTGCTGCCACTTTGTAGATTGAGATCATATTAAGCTCGATGTAGTTTTTCCAGTGTCCGTAGGCTATAAAGGTACATCAGGACTCAATACTAGTTAAAACACATGACACTTATTTATTATTCTCGTACCAGTTACGATATATCGTAATTTCTACGAGAATACGGGTTCTGTCTTATATTTGTTGAATTAAAACAGCCCCTTGGGATGACATCAATTTTCGTTTTTAGTTCCGTACTGAAGTAGTGTATCCCACGGATCATGTTTTTATTTTTTTTCAGAATTTTCATATTTTTACGAATATTTTTAATCAACATTTCTATGAAACCAGAAGTAACCCAAAAAAATCATTTGTATACCTGAAGGACGATTGAATGTTTTCACAGCATTGGGCCACATGCTGATGGCATCGGCCCAGCGTTAGGTAGACAATCAGTGCTGCAGGTGTGTCCTACCGTGTCCTGACTATGAGACACCAATTAGCGGCGACTGGTTTGATCTTACCGTCTGATACGTGGGAATATGTGATCTAAAGTGCTGGATATTGCTGACTTGTTTTGTTTACATGGCAATATACGACCTGGAAATACAACTATTTCACTCTTTTTCAGTGCTTTAAAATTGTTTTTTGACTTTTTCGTATTTTCAGTTAAGATCAGAAGGCTATATAGCTTCATATAAATTAAATGTTCAAAATTGACAACATTGAAAATGTCTCATCCCAAGGGGTCCCTTTAATGATACATTTCAAAACAACATCATTTAGCACGTTTTGAGTGGTGTTTCTTCGGGCATACCCCGGAACAGCATGAAAGACATTGGTAGATGTTTTTTTATGAACAACACTTGAATCCCTTAATTATTATAATAATGTGAAATTCCCTGGACGAATAACAAAAGAGTCTTCATGCATCTTGTATTACATTTTGGACAGGTCGACGTCGGTCATTTGTACGATATATATAATTTAGATCATCATTCCGATCACAGTCACCTGACATAGATAAGTGAGCAGCAGTGTTCTCGGCCAGAGAAACGTAATCCATGTTGTTCTTAAACCAAAACCATGACGAATTTAATCTCACTGTAAGAATATATATTCTTACAGTGAGTTTCTCCGGCTCACTTATCCTTTCCATGTGTCTTTGATTCCAATAGTGATGTAGGCCACATACCGTTCTAATGCCACAATAAGTAAAGATTCAATTCATATAAGATAATAACAGTCATGTTTCTGATTAAAGTAACTTTTATATATGCAATTTTCAAATAGTGTCTCGATAAACGAATCTCTGGGAGTTAAAGTGTCCTATCTGTCACTGATCAGTGTGGCAGATAAGACATTTTAACTCCGAGAGGTCGCAATGTAATAGCGTGAACCCAGACAACCCACTCTCTATCAGACCATGCACTCCCCACTGCCGTGCAAAGCCAAAAGGCAGTATCTGCTTACTTTACAAGTAAGCAAAAAATGTCGTTTGGCTTTTCAGTGCAGTATACCTGCGTCTGATAGATGTACAAGGAATGCATGCATACGAGCATTTTAGTCAAATGCGGTCAGCGCTTCATTTGGCCGGTCTCAAAACTTGGAGTATTATATAGCCATCCCGCTGCCCTGCACTGCCCTGCCCTGCAACTCTAGCCCTCCTCCTTGTTAGTAGGATTCACGCCCGTCTTCATTTCACACACATATGGACATGCCCCTTTGAACCCCGCTATATTTCCGGCACACCGGACAATGCACTCTGGGCCAATACTGGTTCAGTGCTGGTTGGACTGGCCCGACGTGAGTAGCGTTTCCCAGTATGGGTTTAATAACTGATCCCACCGGAGCCGATTCTTTAGAGTCCGGTTTTCTTATGGAAGGGAATACTCTCGGCCGCTCTGCCGTGCAACGCCAAAAGGCAGTATCTGCTTACTTTATAAGTAAGCAGATACTGTATTTTGGCTTTGCGGAGCAGCGCTGCTGAGCCTTCCCTCGAATTGAGATTGAGCGGTACCATAAAATGGTCACAAAGTGCAGATACGGCTTGATGGCAATCATTGATTTGGTGTCTTTCCCTCTTACCGAGATGCACCGTGTCTTAAGTGGTTTTAACCACCTGCATGCCCACGATTCAACTTAAACAGTTAAGGCGCTGAATTATTTTGTATACATCATGGAGAACAAATAGGGTTTTTCAATTTGAAATCATCACAAATATCTTATAGCTAGCTTTTTCTGATTCATTTGAATACCTATGTTATGGGTCTACGATCATTAGCAATATTTTATTTCTTTCAGTGCGGGGACCGTTTTTATACGTCAGAATCTGCCGGCAGATGCTGACGTATAAAGACGCTCTCTGCGCTGAAAGGGTTAACACTCTGCATAACACCTTATTACATCATCCAGAATGGCTATGTTTTTGGTCAATTTGGTTTATCTGTGTGTCTGTCCGTCCGTCCGTCCGCCCGTCCGCCCGTCGGATTACTTAAAATGTAATGAAGGGATTTGCATGAGGTGTGTCTCGGACCAGGGAAAAATCGCTTAGATTTTGGGGATGCTCGAGATTACTATCCGCTAGGATCCGGATTTTAAATCCTGGAAAGGACCATTTGATTAAATTTCGGGGATGATTCGGATGACTGTACGATCCATCCGGATTACAATTATTAATTTCCTCGGAGGTTTGCAATATCTGTTTGCAGTATCAGTTCGTTATTAGTATAAATAAATCAAGGTGCGGATTCGAAGGCAATTTTTATGGCCTTACGCGAAAAATGATCAATATAGGTGTGAAAACATTATTTGTTACTATTCACAGCTAACAAACCGGGATCACAAACAACTCATGAGGACATATTGAGCGGTAAATAACCATGTTTGGGGGCAATTCTGAGATATGTTTAGAGGCTCCCCTATATTATCTAAACTTTAGACGATAAAGGGGAGGGGGTCAGACCACTTTTTTGAAGCCCCCACTATACATTCCTAGCTAAGTCTCATGATGACAAAGTTACGTGAAGAAAAAACTATATTGCAGGGACTAGTTTTTTTTCACCTGGAAGGTGGTAACTCGTTGTGTTCACACAGATTTTTAACGGTTAATCGATATACATGTAGTTTCGAGATAAGTTTATACAAATGTATCATTATTTATAATGTTATTGATCTCTTGTATTTGTTGGGGTCTGACGAATATACAAGACGCCGGAAATCATATTGCGCATGAGCAGTTGCAAAAAATTAGGAAGGTTTATTCCATACCACAGTTTGCAGTCAGGATTATTATTGCCTACACTTATGACATTGATAATGAAATGTCATGGTAAGGAAATTAGATATATTATATTTAGTAATGCATGAAAAAAACACAGGGACAGTGCGCGACCATCGATCAGCTGTCGCACAAACTCACTGAAACATGTACGATTTCTGCCTGCCGCTCAGTTAGAAGCCTCTGGCATGTGACGTCCAACTGCCTCGCTGTGACATCTCGGTCGATCTGGATATCTCGGCAAATCCGTCACTTCTTTAGTTAGGCCCCTAAATAACTCTTTTATTATATCTGTTGGGATATTTTTTTACCGAGAATCGTATTTAGATCATATAACTTTGCAAAATATCGTAATTTGATACCTGATGCGACTAGGGTCCTTTAATTCGAGTATTGAACATAATTTAAAAAACTTAACCCCAATATAGTTCTTTTATTGCATTTCAAAAAAACTGTTTTTTATTTTATTATTATTATTTTATTATTATTATTGCTCAGTTTGTCCGGCTGGTGTTTATGGCATGTTAAAGTATACCTCATCTAATATTTCATTGGCTGCTGTCGCTAATATTGGTATCGCCAATCACCAAAATGACGCCATAAACTGGAACATTGCGTTGGTCGTGCTTTCAACATTGCAAGACTATGGAGACATACCATTTTGCTAAACACTATAGACGATAACCTGTGTGTAGCCCTTAGCCGGTAAATTATATTATATACATTTTCATTTAATTGAAGTAGTGTCTCACTAACGCGATCCACAACTTCAAGTGGCTGACAGTTACTTATATTTGTTCAAATTGAGGCCAAACATTGGTAAATCTCATTTCGCTACCAGTAACAGTGATTTGATCGGCTAATAAAATGGATTCAAACCTACTATAGTCGCGCTAGTGGTGTAGGGTTCATGTTGGGCCAATGTTGCAGATCCTGTATGAAATGTATATAAATTAACGTACCGACAGACAGACAAATATTTTATTGACAGAAAAAAAGTAATTACAGACTTATTTGTCATAGTAATGGAAGAGATATATGTACATGTACGTATTGTTATATATTGTATGACAAAATAGTAACTTTCATGAACCAAGTATACTGCTCTGCGAAGCCAAAAGGCTGCATCTGATTACTTGAAAATTAATCAGATACTGCCTTTTGGCACGGATTATTAGTGACAATTTTGACTGGAATGTAAGAGGTATAAGTATTGTTAAAGATCTTGGTTGGTTAAATGTTTGTCAACGAAGAGATTACTTTACCGCTATTACTGTATATAAATCTCTAGCAGGGTTGCAACCGAGTTATATAACAGACCTGTTTACTCTATCTCGAGATATTGCAACCCGTAAAACTAGATCTTGCTGTACAAATAAATTATCTTTTAAATGCTCTTTACAATATGCTGGTGCTATTATCTGGAATAATCTACAAGACATTATAAGAAACATTGATACGCTCAATGTTTTTAAACACACATTGAAACAGTTTTTAACTAACTCAGAATAATGTTTTTATATAGTTTTGTTATATTATGCTTTTCCTTTTACAATTATACACTGCTTTGTATGTTACATAGAGGCCTAGTCAGCAATAATTATGTAAAAAATTATTGTTTTCATCATACTGTTTGCAATATTATAATTTTACTTTTACAAGTATGCACTGTTTTCCATGGTGCACAGATGCCTAGTCAGGGCAGTTATGTAAAATAGTGTTTTCGCTAATAATTTTACCCTGAATAAATATATTTTATTATTATTATTATTATTATTATTATTGGCTTGCACGGCGGTGGTATAAGAAGGGAATTAAGAAGGGAAATATAAATGACCATCTGTCATTCCGTTGTTATTTAAATTGGGGTGCATGGAAGACCATCCTTGGATCGGATAAAAAATAACTGTAATCCGCGTAGCCATGGAATAAACCAGAATTGGTAATGGTATAATACCCAGTAGACACAAAACATAAGTATGACATTTATATAATGCCGGCCCAACGTCTTTAACGTGGTCCAACATTGTATAAATGTTATAAAAATATAATGTTCTACAAATGTTTTGTGTTCACTGGATTTATCAGTGAGCTGTGTTTGATGAGGCTGAAGACGTTGTTTTTGTCTTTACCTAGGTGTGCTGGATGGAGAGGAGACAGGCCTGCTGGCCAGAGCAGAAGACGTCTGGCAGACACTCAGCCAGCAACAGTCCCTCCAGGTCATTGATCTCCAATTCCTGCCCGTGAAATCCAGCGACAACATGAACGTGGATAAATTATTATACGGTAAGCGACTTTTGAACTTTGTTCTTCGCCTCGTTTGCCTGCAGCTGTCTTTTATTGCTCCTGCAGGGGATAATGGACGCACCATTCGTTTGTTTCAGCCAGAGCAGAAAGCCGGTTGACCTGCAGCTCTGTGAAGGATTTTTACTGCGCTTGAGTATATAATATAAAATGGAATTATAAAAAAGACTGCAATAAAAATAGGTGTATGTATAATTATCAATAATTTAACTTAATAAATGTATATTATACTGTTATTTTTTAAGCATTATCACCGACTTCAATTTGTCTCCATGTACAATATATTTAACATATTGATCGTTGGGTGATATATTTGATTTACACATATTTGCTGTTATGTAAATAGAGGGAGAATGGTTGCTCCCCTACATCAGCTATTCAATTTCACCAAATTAATAATAAGCAGACCGTCGGCAGTTTGAAAACCTCTCAGAAAAAAAAGATGAAACCGTCACGAAATCAGCACATCGTTAATTAGCATAATCGTATCATTTTTCACGCAGTCATCACGGAATACGTGTCCATTATTAAGGATGCGGACACCGTCATTTCCAAGCAGTTTTTTTTCTTCTTTTTAGTCTCAGCTGCTTTATATGCCGTGATGGCAGCTTATTGATTAATTATAGAGAGGGATCAATCTGACACCACACTGTCTGCATTTTCATCAGTCCCGGTCTGGCCCATTATTACGTTCCCGATCACTGGTGATATGAGACCCAATAAACTGGAGATGCTGGTACAAAGTGGATCAACGTTGGGCCGGTGTCATCGCCATTGGCACAGCATTGAACCCACGTTGCGTCAATAATTCCCTTCAGCATTCGAGACGTGCAAGCCAGATCAAAAGACGTAACGTTTTAATTAAAAATATCGAGCTGAGCGCAGCAGCTGTGGCCGTTAGAGCAGCACTGATTTACGGGGAAAATAATAATAAAAAATGCACATCATGCTACATGTATCTGTGATTAAGATGCACTCATATTAATCTTGACATCCAAACCGATTATGGTTACATAATCAATTATTTAACACAGAAACATCACACATTCAGGCAAGACAGATCCCAGCAGAAAAGATAATATCAACCCAATTCTGGATCAATGTTGGACCATCGTCTACGATGTTGTAACAGCATTGAGCCCACATTGGGTTAATGTGTCGTGTTTGCAAGAATATGCCATTATCATCCAACACTCTCGCTTCAGGTACTTTAATGCAGTCTGATTTGTTTTTACCGGCACGTGCGAAATCAACCGGTGCGCACCGTTAAAGCAGTCCGCGGGCTCAAGTTGACGCTCTGATAGAAATCCACGTCTTGCCGATATCTATAATAGCTGCTGGTTCTTCATGCTGTGCAGAGACGTGGAAATACACGGGAACTAAAATGACATTATCAATTTACCCGTTTTGATGTTTCATTAGAGTGGAAGGGAATACAGACGTTTTTAACTTTAAGCAATAAGCCCGACTATAATCGTTTTTAAGCCGGTTACTGGAAATGAAATTGGAGTGTTCAAACATCAAGATTTAAAAATAGTTGGTTTCTAATTAAACAATTGGGTAATTTTCAGCCATTTGAAGTTGTGGGTCGCGGCAGCGAGACACAACTTCAAGTGAGTGAAAATTAAAATACGATAACTATTAGGGATCTTGTCAAGTTAAAAAAAATACAAAAATCGGAAGAGGGTGGGTGGGTCAAACCTCCACTCAGATTTTTTTGTGTGTGTTTTTGTGGGGTTTTTTTTGTAGATGTTACAGAAAAATGGATAGGGGGGTGGGTTGGTTGGTGTCCGGCCAATCCGATTTTTCGCTGAGTTTTTTTTAATTTTCAACATGACAAGTCACCTTAGCGCAAAAAAGGTTGAGAGTGGAGGCGAGCTGGCTGATATAACGTTATAATCTGTCACCTAATAACCCACTTTGACGCGCATTCCACGTTGACAGAACGTAATCTGCAATTACGGCATGTTGATAATGTTGTCGGAAACAATTGAAACAAATTGATGAACGTGTCAACGAGAATGTTCTAATCTCGTGTCTTTGTTATATATAATTATATCATCTGAAAACAGGAATGGCATAAATCGTATTATAGTTATCTAAATATACCATAATTTAATCAAACAGCAACTTGTTTGAGTGAAACTAGTATAGTCACACAAAGCTATATTATTGCGTTTACATAGAATTGCGAGTTGAAAACATATAAATAATATGTTAAAAGTACGATCATGAACAAACAACACGTGGTTTAAAATCTTGACATTATTGTTTATTTTTTATAAAAAAAACAGCATACAACCGCCATATTACATATATTGTTATTTTTTTTTCTATCACTATGAAAGCATATATCCTACCCATATCAACTCATTAACATGGTTAAGTTAATCAAAGGTCTATAATTTGATGTTCGAAAAATGTGGATTCATTCAAAACGTTCAATTATCCACAATTGTGCTACACTGTCGTGTAAAGAATACAATATACAGTATCTGCTACTGGCTTTTGGCTTTGCAGAGCGATACACAATCACCCCCTGTAGAAGCCTGTGAATCCACGTTGTCGACAATCCCACAATATGAAAGATACAAATATTGGCCACATTTTGCCTCTATATTGGGCTAGCATCTGTAGCTTTAACACCAGTAGCCCAAAGTAGAATCAGCGTTGGGCTAACATTCATTATCTTGTCACCCATAAAACCCACACGTTGATTTATATGTCTTTGCTCGCAGCCTTTCGGGAGATTGAGCAGCTTAACATCTCAGTGCTGATAGGACCCTACTCGTTGCCTGCTGTGACTACAACCAGTGGAATGGGGATGCCCTATATGCTGACGTCAGAACCGCCAAGGGATATCACCAGCGTCCCCACCAGCGTCATAAACATTGTACCGGTTGACAGTATGAGCAGGTATATCTCGCTTCTATATTCCACATCAAAAAATCTACAGTGCAACCACATTAATACATAAAATAAAACAAAACTGTACAATTTCAATAATTATAATGTTATATTTACATGCTAAAATAATAAAGCGGGAAACTTTTGTTTTTAATAGGTTTATTTTATAAGGCATTTTAGAACATCAATACCTTTGGAATTGTGTCTCGTCCTAAGGTTTTTGCCTTAGAAAAAAAATAAACACCTTTAAATTAACATGATTAATTGCGATTGTATTTATTATATTTCGTATTTATTATATTTCGGAGTGACATAATGGAAATTCCTCTGCTACGTCAATCACACAGGAATAAAATAGGTGAAATCTATCACCCGCTCCAGATGTAAATCCCATCTCAGACCTAGCTGATCTAACTCTTACAACGCTGGAATAGTTCTGTATAAACCATGCAGACTAAAGTTATTTATCAATTTGACACCATCATAAATGCCTTAGTTATCTCTTTGCACATCTGTGGTATGCGGGACCGTCTTTGTACGTCAGAATCTGACGTCTAAAGACATCAGATTTTGACGTCTAAAGTCGGTCCCCGCCCTGAAAAAGTTGACCCTTTGCTTCTGAATTCCGTGTTATTGTTTTTCATGATTTTTTTTATTTGAATGAAAAAAGATACCTGTTTTATTTTATTAATTTCAGTGAGATTTTATTTGGTTTGAAACATGCTAGAAAACGTATATACATGGCCCTAGCAGCACAAGGGTTAACTCTCCCAGTACAGAGACAGTTGATCTTGCATGAGGACGATGATAAGCCATGTTAAATAACCAAATAATTACAGAGCATGCTGCGGTACATATAGATCTACATTATGTTTCTTTCATTTCAAATAGGAATTTGCAATATCAAATTATGTTCCGAATAACAACATAATATGACTTACCCATAAAATGCGCTATTTGTATATAACCCTTGCAGACCAAAGGGTTCTTTAATTTGAAATCATCATAAATGTCTTAGTTAGCTATTTCCGCTTCATTTGAATACCTATGTTATGGGACCACTGCCATTATAATTGTTTTATTCTTACAGCGCGGGGATCGACTTTAAACGTCAAAATCTCACGTCTATAGACGTCAGATTTTGAAGAAGATCCCCACGCTGAAAGGGTAAAATTATTCAATCAGATACGAATATGGTATCATCAGATATCATCAGGCTATATGGCTCTAAAATCACCCAAAACAGAATTTAAGTAATTAATTACGCCATCTTCATATTCTATCAAGTGTATATAAATTACGACAATACGTTTTCTTAAAATGATTTATTTACAAATTTAAATCACTTTTTAAAAATATTTAACCACTTTTGTGTATATATTTATGCAAATCTTATAAAGTAAATCTATTGACTGTTGTCTATCAAATATTTTAACCAATTTTACCAAATATTTCAATCATATTTAGAAACCTCACACAAAAATCTACCAATGTTTGAAGATATTTTGTTTCAAATTGCGAGTCTACAGTCGTCATTCTGCTTAGAATTGGACTATGTTGGGCCAGCGTCGCAGCCGCTGGATCAACATAAGCCCAATACTGGGCGACGTGTATGTCACTCTCTATAGTCTGTTTCATCATATCGTGGGAGTAGCCTTTTTTCCAATTCGCTCGGCGGCTGCCTAAATTTTTTGATCAATTTTTTTCGGATAATTTTTTTATCTCCCCCCAACCACCCCGAAATTTGGTAGAATTTGTTTGTGTATTATCGAGGTTTCATCCATTACCGTGAAACAAGAATTATAATATATTACATGTCAAATGGTCTTACTTACAAAATACACAACAACATCCAACCAAATTTTGCAATACACAACACCATCCCACCAAATGATCCAAGAAGAATTCACACAAAAATTTTGAATACCTAAAGAAAAAATTGAAAATTGGCTACTCCCAGGATCTAGTGAAGCAGATTGTATGTTTTTCTTTGATTTCAGAGAAGCGTGTCAGCAGCTGATACGCCATCTTAACTGGACAGACGCTGTGCTGTTCTACAGCGGTGTCAAAGGTAATTATGGAATTCTCTGAAAATTAAAACGTCCTTTAATAACATTGGTCCAGCATTGGCGTTATTCGTATTATTAGCATGTCTTTTACAAACGCATGATAGTGATTATTTGTATGTCATATCTTCGGCGATGTTCAATTTCTCTGTTTTAGATCAGAAACAAATAAAAAAAACGGGAAAACGATAAAAAAAAATTGACCTATTTCTGGAAAAGTTAATGAGGGCGACGAAATCAAAACAAACTGTGACTTATTTTTGAAAAATTCAATTGATGACGATGGAAAATAACCATAGCTGGGTCAATGACTTATTCTAATGCGGGCGTTCTACATTCATGTAACAGAAAACAAGCATATAGTGGCCTAATATTCTGATATTTATAACCATCAAACAAACAGAGGCCTCTCAGCTATGACTGCGTCACTGACTATAATGTGAAAATACACATTACTTGTAAGCTCAACAGAGTATATTAGTACCATATTGATGAGTGAGTAACGTCGTGTTTTATATTAATTATATCGTCACACGGTTTGAAACCTCCTGGTTTAAAGCGTCTTCTCTACACAAATAAATAAAATTTATATTAGATATAAATGTAAATTATGTATATCTTACCCTCAAATAATGAATTCATGTGGTTAAGTGGGAATCTAAATTCAGATACCACTGAGTTTATTCTTGCTTGGGAACAAAACGAACACACAAAGCTCTGTTAAAGATATTTGTATGTTTTTTTGTTGAAAATTATGTTTTAGGACTGGATTTCCCTGATTAGAAATTCAACACGAATTTGTTGTCATTATTATTTTATTATCAAAATCCCAAAAGATAATTTGGCCATCATTACACTCGATCGTTTTTTCGAAATCTATCTGAAAGCTATCAATGACATCAGCTGGAAACACCGTGAGAAAAGAATCTAATTCCCGTCTTATTACCATGATTAATACTCCATCGCTAGGGAAAGAGTCTCCTTTGTCTCTCAGCATGCGGGATGGGGATACACCATGTCTTAGTCCAAAGGTCTGACAAAAATCAGACGGCGCTCTTCTTCTAAGCAATAATTTTATACAGAATTTTTGCTCTAAGTATTAGGCGCAATATTTGTCTAGAATTTTTCGGCTTCTGCATATCCGTTTTATTTCACAAATAATAAAACAAATTGTACAATTTTTAGCTAAAAATTTTAATCCAATTTTCAGTTTCTGTATAAACGTTTAATTTCGAAAATAATAAAGAACATTGTACAATTTTAAGGCACAACTTTTTAATCGGGCTTGCAATACCTAGCTTTTCTCAGTTCTTTCTCATTTTGATAAGTACATGTATATTTTGTGTTACGTCTGCTTGAAGCGACACAATCAGACCAAGCATCAGCCAAATGCCAACATTTTATTTTGATATGTCCATAATTTAAAGGTGATCTATCACCCCTTATATGGTATGAATAATTATGTCCTTATATGGGGTGATTGGCTATCATGTGATCCTCTCACAGGGTCACATGAGGGTCACGTGATTGGCTATCATGTGACCCTCTCAGAGGGTCACATGATAGCCAATCACCCCATACAAGGAAACACTTGTGCCCCATCTTGTGGCAAATTGATTTATTTGTCACAAATTTATTCATACTGTATAAGGGGTGATATGTCACCACGTCCATAGACTATAATTGGGGAAGTCTTTTACATTTTGGTTGATGTGGTAACGTAGAGAGTGTACCGAAAACCCCATTTATCAGTTATTCCTGTATTTCTTATTTTGGACATGCATGTCTGAAATTAAATCTCGTAATTATTTCTCTTTTACCTGGTAAATGCGCAACACAAAATTTAAAAAAAATTACGCAATTCTAGTCTATGGAAATGTTGACGTATTATGGACATATGAAGGAGCCAAAATAAAAATAATGATTTTGGTCCGATTGTGTCGCTTTAATGCTGCTTTGCCCAAGTTCGCAATAATGCGAATTATCGGTAGCCGCCCAAGTTCGCAATAATGCGAGTTTAATACATTATTTAACCGTGAAATAACTTCAATGTCACCTTACAACTATACATTACCACATTAAAGCCCTGAGGGTTATGTAACTATGGGCCAAGTTTTATTATGCTGCGTCTAATGGTTGCTTATGAGGGTCTACTTGAAATATTACATCACGATTAAAAAAAAATAAACTCGAGTTCGAGGAGTCCGTTTTGTGGGGAATTTGAACAAAGAAGATTAAGGTTACTTCAAGCTCAAATTCGAGGGATGTGCTGTATTGAATTTATTTTTGCTATATTTTTTTTAAATGCGGGTAGATGTTGCAAAAAACGACTTATAGAAACACTACCCCTGTGTCATTATAGCTAGACTCGAATATGAATTGTCTGTATGGATCGGTAAGAAGAGAATCCTTCATGTTCACTGAATCTCTTTCTGAGCAACACGTCCTTGTCTATTCCCTACAAACAGATAATTAAATCACGCCATAGCATCACATGAGATGGCGTTATGTTCTTTTGATAGAAAATACAGCTTTTCCGTAAGCTCCTATCATCATAATTACCATCATAATTAAGTTTAAATATATTCAACATAAAGGTCAAGTGGTTGTAATCTATTTTGCTGAGGTTGTTTTTTTTATTTTGGACTTGTTAGGTTTTTGTCTAATGCAATATTCGAATATCATGTTTAACAATTAACTGTTTATTACATACTTTCTGACATACAACACATATCCTTATCAACCAGTAGTGAACTTCCAGAAGTAAAATCATGAATGGTACACTATTATATTTAACACCATTATTCCATACCCCAATTACTGCTGTTCGGCAGTAGGTGGGAGACAATGGGCGTAGCGTCGTTCATGTGCGCTGTTTTTCTTTTTCTAACACTGTAAGCTGTCTGTCAGGGTCCAGACTTCTCCAACAACTCGCCCTCCTGTCCTCAGTGCGCCTGCGCGGCTGGAAGATCGACGCCATGACGTCGCAGGCGGAAGTACGTCAGGCTTTGCTGGTGGCGCGTCAGCTTTCCTTGACCAACATTGTGCTTCAGGCGGACAAGGACACCACCCTACACATCCTACACGAGGTGCGTGAGGTCTTTAAGTCAGATTCACATAAAATTCAATAACCAGGGTAAATGAATTTCGCGGATTCTTCAATCAATTCTAAACGAAATTTCATGACATTTTGCACACACCATTGTCTAGTCATGCGGCGACACTTCTGAACATTTCGTGAAGTTTTATAAGGTATTTCAGAAGTTAGACAATTTGAAATATAATGCAAGTTTGAGACGAAGCTAAAGGGTTTATAGAGGGCGACAAATAAACTAACTTTTAAACTATACAATATTTTCCAATGAATTTTTAAGAGTAGTCGCCACATCACAAGAAACTATTACTTGTAAAATTGGTTTTGACAATTGGTTGAGAATTGACTGAGAAATCAGCAAAAATCATTCTCCACAGTTAATGTGAATCCGATTATAATCATCAAGGATACGTTGGTTCCGTGTTGCACCAACGTCGTTAGACGTGGTCCAATACGGAACCAACGTATCCTGTTTTTCGTCATGGAAAAAAATGAAATGAATCGGGCTTTAGGCCACCTTTGTGCACATATAGGCTAAACTGGGCCAGGAAAACCTCCTGAGGATGGTGAGATGATTGAGATGACACTGTCCTCCAGACACAGGATTCGAAATTCGAGCCCTGGCGGTCTGAGGCCGAGCACGCTACCTCTCGGTCACGGAGGCTCCCCACAATACTAACTTTCACACGTGGACGGGGAAGAAACAATTTTGTTTCTTTCAAACCGCCGAGACCGGGAACCGAACCCCGGATTCTGGCGTGAAAGGCAGCGGTGCTAACCACTACCCTAGGGCCCCCGCCCTTTTCTTCATGGAGGGAAGGACTACCTTTATTTTTAAACACACCTGGGGCGTTATGACGCATGTGGGACATTACCAAATTGAACTGGTCACCTTTACGTTAGAGAATGCCAAGGGGGGACCAATAAAAAGGTACTGAAACAGAAAAGTGTTGCTAACACTCTGTGTCTGTCATGGTTACCTTTACGTTCCAGAATGCCAAGGGGGACCAATAAAAAGGTACTCAGACAGAAAAGTGTTAACATTAGGTGTCCTGTGGATGCAGCTAAGTGGCATGAAACTTCTTAAGACCTCATTGAAATGTTTTGATTTTAGAGAAAATACACTGGAAGTACTGATAATAATTTATATGCAAAATTTAACAAAATAGAAGTCCTTTCTATATTGGATTTTATAATGTTGTAAGTGCATTTTGTTTGTTCCAGGCTGGACGGTTGAGCATGTTATCCAGTCGATACACGTGGATACTGCCAGATCTTGTAAGCTCATTATTCTGTATTGGAAGTTATGATCGCGCCATAAAATTCTCAGAATAGCTTTTTGTTCTTAGTCAAACTATATGCAACACATTATATAAAAACATTGAAAATATAATAATTAAATAAACGATTATTTTTCCGCCAACTTAAAGGAGAATGCAAGTGTGTCCTTCCTAACATTTTAATTCCAGACGATGGATATGGCACCACTGCGGCAGTTTTCTCACACACAAGTTCGCCTGCTGAAGTTCGCTTTCGCCAAACCTAAGGAGACGGACGTTGGAACCAATCACGTGAAGGCTAACAACGCGTTTAGTGAGGATCAGTCAGAGGTTGTGATTCGCACAGCTCTGGTTGACAACATACTGGTTCTATATCACGCCGCAATAGAGAGATTTAGAAAGACTGGCAGATGTCACTGGGGAGCTGTACCACCTATTCTAAATGAAATACTCAAGGTTGGTGGCTCCCTCAACAAATAAGCAAAGTGTCTAGCAGCACGAGACGTTCACCCAATGTTAGTACAATGTTGGCCCAGCCTCGTAGACGATGAGCCAACATTGTACTAACATTGGGTAAACGTTTCGTGTTTGCTGGGTTAACGTCGTCTTGTTTTGCTAGGGTTTCTAGTCAAGCTTTATAAAGTATGAAAATACATTCATTAAAACACACCACTACATTATTTTATTTGTCCGACCACTACATTCTAAGCCGGGAATGGAGAGCTATTGTTGACCAAGTACAGACCAATTATAATGGCAGACATATGGTATTATGTGTGACCGAGATTATGAGGGATCCCCATCATCAGTAATTATGGTCGGATGTGTTTTAAGTCAGTTGAAACCCTCGCAACTACAGTTCCTCGGTCTTTATCCTATACGTACGTATGCCTGTCACTCTAATACAGAATGTAATTGTATTCTAGAAGCTTTTTTCATCCCCAAATAAAGACATACCTTAATTAATAATACAATCAACAAAAAATAAAATCGTCAAATAATGCTCGCATTGCAAACAGCTGGTGAGCTGTATTGAAATTAATTTGTATTACACTTTACGACATTTGAAGCTCGGATCAGAATGAAAAAAATTAGTTGTATAATCAGATAATTAGGACTTGACATTGCAGTGTACTGGATTGTACTGCTTATTTAAACTGTAATGACTTATTTTGTAACGTGATCCTCTACTACGGGAAATAAGTCATAACTTGCTAGTCTTTGAGCAATATATTTACGGTCAGAATTAAAATGATTGCCCATTGCAAATGTTATAAGTTGCATAAACGAAGCAACTGTTTTATATAGAAGCACAGTTTAAATGCGAAAATGTTTAGAATTTGATATACTATCACATTTTACATGTTTGCTGGCGCATTAAGGTACATTTTGTCGTGAAGGGTCACATGTTTATATGTTTACAGGTCTCGATGAATGGATTGACTGGGAACATACAATTCAACGAAGACAGAGAACGAGAAGGCGAGATGTTGAAAATACAAGACCTGGTGAACGATGAACTGGTTGAGGTCAGTGAGTGCATCATGCAGGCAGCAGGCCGTTTTCTTTTGCCATATCGCAATATCGCGACAGGACGATTTCGGGACTATGTCCTACTCTTTTTAAAAGATTCGAGCTGTTCTTTATGGTGCACGTGCAGTACCATACGAATCACCACACCCACCCCATGCGACCTTTTAACAGTTTGAAGCACTGTATAGCGTAACCCAAGTATTAACCCTTTCAGCGCGGGATCGTCTGTGGACGTCAGAATCTGACGTATATGGACTTCACATTATGACGTCTATAGACGGTCCACGCACTGAAAGAATCAAGAAACTATAATGGCCATGGACCATAATATATAGATATAGAAATGAAGCGGAAAGAACTAACTAAAACATTTATGATGATTTCAAATTGAAAAAACCCATTTTAGTCTCAACGGTTTATACAAAAAATACTTATATATGCCTCTTTAACAAGTGGCAGATATAACTCCTTAATGTTTGGATTTAGATGTCCAATCATAATGAACCATTTAAGTGCTAATCACGTCTAAAAACCCGTTTTCAGCTTTTTTATATATCCTTCGAATAACAAAACACGAGGAACAAATGAGTAGTGCATTTGTTAGATTGACATTTGGTTTGCTGATGTTGATGCAAATTAAGCACGTGTAAGTCATGTTTACTGACTTGAAGTTGTGGGTCGCGGTATCGAGACACAACTTCGAGTGGGTAAAAAATTAAATTATATAATTTAGCGAAATTATAGATTAATTATATTGATTATAATGATTATAATGATTTATTGTTGAAGTTATGGACATTTTTATGATCACATCTCTCGCCAGGGGTTTCGGGTCTCATCCCCAGCCTTTTTTTTATATTTAGGCCAATTGCGGGGACTTTCGTAATAATTTTCAAAAACAATGGAGGGGGGAATATAGATGTACTGAAACGTCCCTGCTCCTTTCTATAGCCTATAGAGATGGTGAAATAAGAAGTCACCAAAGTGTTGACATTGTGGGATTTTATCCAAGTGAAGCGGGAACAAAAGCAGTTTACAGAGCGTTGCCAACAAACACGACACGTTGGCCCAATGCTTTGCTAATGTTGGTCCATCGTCTACGACGCTGGGCCAACATTATCCCAGCATTGGGTCGTGTTTGCTGGGTTTTCTGTCTCAGATCCTGCCATAGAATATATAGGATGGATGTGCCATCAGAGCTCTAACGTTACATCATAGATAACTGTCTGCCAGTGATATTAAGCTGGCTCATGCATAAACAAACATGGCCACCGCCACAAAACAAAACAAAAGTTGGCCCGACGCTAGACCAACATTGAGTCAACGTCTAACGTAAGATGAAATTCTCATCTGTCGTGATGTAGTCAAGCTGATAAATCACTTTTCCAACCTTTCGGTCAGCGATATCCGATGTGATGCCAACCACAGGCAGCATAGTTTACATTAAATTATCATCCACTTTTAACCATTGTATTACCGGAATCGTATATGTTTTAACTCCTAGAGCACTGGTATCGACTATAGTAATACGTCTAGCACCTATTTTACTAAAACCTGTGTAACTATGGTACAAGTTTCTAGAAATAGAATTTGTGGTATTGATATTGTCACTAAATTTGTCTAATTTAAGTAATTTACAGTCCCTTGAAGTTATGGATCGCGGTAGCGAGACAAACCTTCAAGCGACTGAACAATGAAATTGATTACTTTTAAAAGAGCTCTAATCAAAGGTTGAGCAAGTTTCAACCCGAAGACAATGTGAGAGGAATTTAACAAATATTTGTGGCAGATGCTTAATAAATCAAATAATACATTCAATAATTCAATTTGAGAGATATCTATTAAACTGCATATATTGTTCGTCATTTAAGCTGGAAATTGCGTTATCGTGGAATGAATGAAAAATATAAATACTTTAACAGCACAAGCACCGGGACTAAACTTGATGTTAGCCAATCAAGTTTAGTCCCAGTGAAAAGGGGCAAATATGGCTAACCCTCTGTACATCCGAACCACCATGAACTAGCATTATTTACGAAAACTGCTGGTGCATTTTGTCATTCTCGCTCTGAATATATTGTGTTCATTTAGTTTTGAAGTATGGACTGGTGTTGTATACTGTTATAGTATCCTATACAATGTGTTTAACAGGTTGGTGAATGGCATTCAGCCAGCTCAGAAGACAACAGCTCTGGCGGAGGACAAATATCACTGAACTCTTCTATCTGGCTGGATCGAAGAGCACAAAAATACATCTTAGGAAAATACACTGTCCGTGTGGCCACAATAATAGTAAGTACAAGTAGCGTTACAGGACCATAACAGCTGTTAAATGTTTGTTTTTCACCGTAGTAAGTAGGGGGTCTATGCGAATTTCGTCCTAACAACATTCTCGATGCTTTACGTAATACAAAATTGGTTTATTTACTGATATTTTTGACGGTGTGCTGTTGAGTTGATGAGAATACGTTTACTTATTAGTTCACTTCATCGTGGTATAATGAACTGAGTCATTTACAATTACTACAATAGCAAAGTCCCGTTTGAAACACAGTGTGTAATACGGTTGACAAAAAAAACGTTTTAGTAAACATGAGTGACAACAGGATTTTTGTAAACATATTTTTTGAATACAATTGCAGACATTAAAGCTGTCTATATTTTCTATGAACAAATAAAAAAGCCACTGCCCACGTCTAAGACTAAATTAACAATCTAGATATAGAATTTAAATTTAGTTCACACTTTGCAAATCCCTTACAACACTGAAATATTTTTGTATAAACCATGGAGTCCAAAGGGTTGTTTTTAAATTGAAATTATCCTAAATGTCTTAGTTAGCTCTTTCCACTTCATTTGAATACCTTTGTCACAGGTCTAAGGCCATTGTAAATGTTTAATTATTTACTTCTTTCAGTGCGGGGATCACCTTTAGACGTCAGAATCTAACTCTACAGACGTCAGATTCTGACGCACTGAAAGAGTGAAAAAGAAAAATATTAACAGTGGTATTTAACATGTTTAACGACACATTATTATTATTTCCTCTTATCTTTTTCAAAATATGAAAAAAATACTTCACAAAGGTATGAACTTAAGGAGTACTGCCATGCTATCTCTATATTCTTGGGCGGGGGGGGGGGCTGGTACAGTGGTTAAATCTACCTGTTCCCCGCTCTGGCATACCAGTTTCAAAGAAACAAACGATTTCTCCACCGCTCACTCGTAAAGATTCAGTATATGTGAGCATCCGTGGCCGTGAGGTAGCGTGTTCGGTCTCAGACCACCAGGGCTCGAATTTGGGATCCTGCGTCTGGAGGGCAGTGTCATCTCATTTATCTCACCATCCTCAGGAGGTTCTCCTGGCCCAGTTTAGCCTATACATGTGCAGAAAGGTGGCCTGAAACCCCATTCATTCATTCTTTATTTCATTCGTTTATTCATCCATTCATTCATTCATTCATTCATTCATTCATTCATTCATTCATTCATTCATTCATTCATTTAGTCATTCATTCATACTGTAGATTAATGCATTCATTCATTCATTCATCTCCATGTTCTGTTGGTAAATGGACGGGCCCTTGAATGGATGCAATTGGGGTGAACATTCACAGGGAGTTGGTGTAGAGGATGAATTCAATCATTAGGCATTGTGGCGGTGGTCGCACAAGTTTTCTGTATTAGTTTGACCTAGATCTTAAGGCATTCATTGGTGGAGATTCTAATCTCATCCAATAAACCGTCAAGATGTATGGTGAAGCATTGAAGATATTCTGATCTCCACACACCACACAGCAAACATTCATACGTCTACCCAGTGTTGGTTTAATGTCGGTCCATCGTCTGCGACGCTGTACCGACATTAAACTAACACTAGGTGGATGTTTGCTGGACAAGTGTTATTTCTGTTTGCCGAGCACGTATATACCAGTGTAGAAAGAAACCATTGGCTCATAGAAACTGTAGGTCAAATGAGGTCAAAAGGGGAGCCTGTGGTACTTAACACTTATAACGCTGAAATATTTTGTATAATCCATGGGAACCGACGGTTTTTTTCTATTTGAAATCATTATAAATGTCTTAGGGGGCCACAATTCAATATCCGGGGGGGGGGGCTGGAGTTTTTGTCGCGGGCAAATTATTTATTTCAACCGGGCTCGGCGGCGCGCTGAAAATTTCAAATTTTATTACATTTTTATATAGAACAGTTCTTGAAGTAAATTATTTATTTCACGCAGAGTCCGCCCGAAATTAGTTATTTAAAAAAACTCCAGCCCCCCCCCCCCCCCTGGAAATTGAATGGTGGCCCCCTTAGCTAGCTCTTCCAGATTCATTTGAATACCTATGTTATGGGTCAAAGGCGTTAGAAATATTTTAATTCTTTCAGTGTGGGGGCCGTCTTTATACGTCAGAATCTGACGTCTACAGACGTCAGATTCTGACGTATGAAGACGGTCCCCGGCTCTGAAATGGTAAACACGTCGTCATTCCCGCCTTTTACCGTTGTTTTACACGTGTTTTATTGTGTTTTTACACCAGGAGCCTCCATTCGTGCAGATGGCGGCAGATCAAGAGAACACCACGGGTAACGCCCGTTTTGAGGGGTTCTGTATGGATTTACTGGCCGCCCTGGCAGAAAGACTGCACTTTGAGTACGACTTGTACCTGGTACCGGATGGTCAATTCGGCTCACAGCAGGAAGATGGCCTCTGGAATGGCCTGGTCAACGAGATCGTCAGCGGGGTTAGTACGAGATCGTCAGCGGATTAGTACGGACATTAAAATGTCATACAAGGTTATATGCCGTGACTTGTGGCGCGAGGCACGTGAGCACTGCTAACTCCTAACTCTGATGTCGACTACAGTAGACATTCTGTCTTTTCATACGCACCTGTATAACCAGTTGTTAAAAATAAAATATGCTTTTAATCTTGAAACACTGATATATATTGGGAATTAAATTTCACAAAAAACACACATTTTTAGTCACAACTTCAAGTGGCTTAAAATTTAAATTTCTCAGCTCAGTGCTCTAAGGATTAATTATGTATCGCAGATCTGTGGTGGCACAACATATCATCAACATTACTGGGTGCAAACAATAAGTCTTGTGTTTACTGGGTATGAACAATAAGTGTCGTGCAAAATCATAATTATAATGTGTTTTATTTTCCTCCTAAAATATTAATATGCATTAGTGCATCACAAGATATTCTGACTATAAAGCATCCTTTTAAAACCATGAACACTTTTAAATAATAATAAAACGCCAAACTTCAACAAAATTTGGCATTTGATAGATTCTCACTAGATGTTTAGACACACAATATAACCAGGCAACAATACTAATGGAACTGTATATATTAAAGCCAATTAATGTGTTACTTTGCAATACAATTAATTATCGCAATGAGTGACACTTTGATTAAGATAATTAAATTGTTATCTGGAATTGCATTTCCCCATGATCATCAGACGATTTATTAAAATCATCAATCCAATCACACGATCTTGTCAGCACATGGGATATCTATATTTCAGGAGTATTGGAAATTCTACAATTAATTTACGATGACATAAGATCGGTCGTGTCCCATAGATACAATATAATGATAAGATACATGTATCCCACAGTAAGCTGTGATACCTATTATAGCAAACGTGCATCCAGTGCTCCCAGATATTCAGATAAGAGGGGTGTACAATAATGCGCATCGTAGGCTAATGCACATCACAATGATTTGTCGTAGTTTGTTCTCATGAATTCGTTCGTTAGAGAGTATGGTGGCGTCTGCCTGTCATGATTCTGCCTCAGAAATCAGAAAATGCAACAAGAGCCAACGTCTTCCTGACATTGATAGGGTCGTCACCCTATACCCGAACAGTGTGGCTGCTTGAAGATTGCACTGTGTGATAACATTTTGAAACTTGAATCTGCTAAATTATCACACAAATACCACTGATTTGCATCAATACATTTTCAAGAAGGCGCCATTGTTTTGCATTACTATGTTGTTGAAAGCAATATTTTATGAACTATCCAGTAAACATGATTTACCTCGGTTAATGGTCACACGTTGCACGAGTGACTTGCCAGCCAGAACCACAACTCGGTTCAGCGTTTATATGGACTTGTTTCAGAATGCTTCCATGACTGTGGCTTCCCTCACAATCACGTCACACAGGGCAAAAGCCATAGATTTCACGAAGCCTTTCAAGACGCTTGGCATTAGCATCGCCATGCAACGTACAGAGACAAGAGCCCTTTGGTAAGTCAGAGAGTAAGATAAACATCAGATAGGTCTAAGTACATGTTGGTTGAATGACACTTCAGTGTCTTCTAGTACTGGTTCAAAAATGAATAGTGGACTTTATATTGTACAAATTAGATGTAAAGCTAAATGATCCTTTAATCAGAAGCATTAGTGGTTAGACTATAGACAAATAAATATTTCAATCGACTTTCTAGGCCCCTTAATGTGAATGTCAAATGTAAGGAATTGCCCACGCAGACAACTTCCATGCTCCTAGGTGACTCATTTGAGAGCTTTCACTGCAGATAAATAATTGAAAACATGTAAACATCAATGGCAGCCGCATTGTCTGATCTCTTTGGTTCCAGGTTTGTCTTCATGGAGCCGCTCTCCTGGGAGGTGTGGCTGTTGCTATTGGGAACGGTTGCCACGGTAAGCGTCACCTTTTTCCTCGTCCACCGCCTGCTGCCAAAGGAGATGTTTGGCGTGAAGATTGATTTTGCCCACAGCGCCTGGTTTACTGTGGCGACACTGTTTCGACAGGATCCTTACATTCGACCCGCCTCCCTGGCAAGCACGCTAATAAGGGGCGGCCTCTGGTGAGTGACTTGTCCTCATTAGGCAAAGTGCGGAACTGTTATGGTGGCAACAGGAAGTCATAAACCAACAAAATCTGGCCGTGTCGTGATTACCTAGATAATGCGAGACACTGCCTCAACGCCCGCACAACGTTTAAATATGTTGTGCAGACATTCAGCCAATATCTTATGTTACCTGGGTAACCAATCACGTTTTCTTGTGGTGACAACAGGAAGTCATAAAACTACAAAGCTGACCTTGGCTTATAAACACCATCTCATCTTTAACTCAGTTATACATCGTTAAGCGGTATTGATCGCTTTGAACCAATAGTGTCTCTGAGTAACCAATACATTTTTTAACTATACATTTGGTTTCGTGGATATCCTTCCTTCTCTACTTATAGTTTTCTTTATTTGGCTGACACACTAAACAATCTGGTAAACAATCATTTATCATTAGTCTAACGTTACATGGAGCTGCCTATATCCGGGGCTTATATACTTCGGTTTGTCAACAGGTAGTCTGTTTTTTCACAAGATACCGGGAATGGTTTCCTTCCTAAGAATGCTTGTAATGAAAACACAATATCATCTAAGCAAAAATCTTAACAAAATATAAAAGCTATATTAAAACTGACTTTGTGAGGAGATAACTATGTCCACAATGTTATTTTTGGTGAAACCGAAAAACCCACTAATAAACTTATCATGCTGAGCTGGCTTTGCATTTTCAAACCTCTCAACTTTTCTTAAAGCTAGGAATCTATATATACGTCATTCGTGATGCGTAATGCGTAATACATAAAGTTCAATTCCACATGTAAAAATGTACCCGAATTACACATTTTGTTCGTGCAATTAATCACCCAGTTCGTATTTACAGTGGCAGGTTGATAACTAGTAGGTGTCATTGCTATTTTGTTATTGATCAATAGGCCCTTTATATATAACCATAACGTTTGTAAATGCAATGAAAGGTCTTCTCGTACAAATATTAAATTTACATTTTTTTTTATTGTGGTGCTTTTTCGAGAAAAAATTGTACATTATCTATGCAAATATAATCGTTTGATCAATGAGCGCAAATGGAAAAACAAGAGACAAAATACTAAATAGATTCAGGAATGTGCTACCTTTATATATTAGGAATCTGACGTCTGTAGACGTCAGATTCTGACGTCTAAGGTCGATCCCTTGTATTTGCATTGTAGAGTTGATGGGGGATAAATTTATCGCGTTCCCTCGGCGCAACTCGACATTGAGGAAGATTTTATTTTAGTATTAAAAAAAAATCGGAAATTTCGCAGAGATCGTCGTAACTTCTACAACGACTAAAATAGGTTACTTGAGTATAAGTGAGTAAGTAAATATTGCTTTACGTCGCTTTCTGTACAATCATGGCAATAGTGCAAAGTACCATAGACAGCACTGCACACTCCAGGCCTTTGAACAGTTTAGATCACTATATATGTACAACCCCGACGACAAACATCCGAGACGGTCAGGATTTGAACCCAGTACCTCTGAGTTTTGAGCCACAACCGGACGAAAAAGCCATCGGCGCCGGCCGTCTTAAGTATAAGAATATATTGTCATTTTTCACAAAATTTAAACGGCTGGTCAATTCTCAGTCAGATTTTGTGCTCATATAGTGGCACTAATTGAGCCTCTGTAGCACGCTCAGTGCTTTCTGTGTATACACCTCACCCTTAAAGCGATGAATTATTTTTGTAAAAACCATAGAGATCAATTATTTTAATTTGAAATCATCATAAATGTCTCAGTTAGCTCTATCCGCTTCATTTGGATACCTGTGTTATGGGTCTACGACTATTATAAATATTTGTACTCTTACAGTGCGGGGATCGACATTAGACGTGAGAATGACATCAGATTCTGACGACTAAAGTCGATCCCCGCGCTGTAAGGGTTAACCCCGCTTTTGAAGCACAATGGGTTACGGTACCAGATAAACATGTATTACTTGCTAACACGCTGAAATATTTTTTGTAAAAAACATGGGTTTTCCATTTGAAATCATTAAATGTCTTAGTCAGCTATTTCAGCTTCATTTGAATACATGTGTTATTGGTATACGGCCACTATACATATTTAATTTAATTATTCCAGTGCGGGGACCGTCTTTAGATTTCAGAATCTGACATCTTTAGACGTCAGATTCCGACGGCTGAGGACAGTTCCGCGTTGAAAGGGTTAATACGCTAAACTCTCCAACGATGACGATAACAGAGATATGTCAGCGTACATCATCATCTTCCTGGGGTCGGCTGCGACAGGGGAAACGGGCACAACTTGGAAAACTCCCTTGCTTCTATCAGTTATATGAATGCTTGAGTTGTGCTGGACGCCTACATATTTTCCCCAATGTTGCCTGAGTTTAGCGCCAGTGATAGGGCTTTGTCCCAGCCTTGAGTCGGCGTATAGGGAGAAGGCTGTACAGCGGCCTTCAGATTTATGTGAACAATGACTGCAATTGTCGTTCTGAGATTTTCATTGCCACGCATTATTGTTCCCATGGGAAAACGGCATCCGCAACATTGATTGAGGGTGGGTTATTCTAGATGTGCCTTCGTCCTGTTGTAATGTTACATTTGTGTAGATCTACATGCCACAACGACAAACTGTGCTTCTTTAAGATATATCTCAGTCAACTTCATCTTCTGGAGCTTTTATTAGTTTTTTTTATGCCTTGGCGTGGAAAATTTTCGGAAAGACAGTAGATCTTAATTTTCTCCACTGCAATGACGCACTTGTTATAAATATGTCCTACATAGTGCTGTTAAAACGTTTTACCAACGCCAACAGACGTTAAAATAGCTATTATGGTCAATTATGCATTTTCAGAAAAGAGATGTTTTTACATGCACACAAAATTTTAATATATTATTATGTTGATAAAATCCCTTGATTTATTATATCAGTCACAATTCCAGAGTGGTTATATGTGGAAATGACCGACATTACATGATGTACTGAAAGTGAAAATGCCATTCACACCGGCCCAATGGGATAGTATGCTGTCACACAGCGCCGGCATAAAGTTGGGCTAACATATTTAAACTACGTCACAACATCTTACCAACGGCTAGCCTCGTGTTTTTTCAATCATTAACTCTTTCAGTGCGGCACCCGAGATAACTCGGAGAGGGGGTGGCATCCTATATGCGGGTCCCGAGATAAGGTTTAGCCTTTTTTCCGAGATAAGGTTTAGCCTTTTTTCCGAGATAAGGTTTAGCCTTTTTTTCCAAAAAGGCTGAACGAACATCTGAAGAGAGGGGCGCCGGGGCATTGGATTGTCTGGTGGGCATAACATCTTTGACGTCAAGCTGATTGTTTTTTCTGTACTTAAAATATATCTAAAAAAAAGAAAACGGGGGCGCATGCCAGGGGAGGCACACTGGATTCACCCTTCACACCCTACAAGGAAATGCATTATCTGCCAGGGGCTCCGTACTGGAATGGTTAGACATGTGCCGATTTATATAATTTAAAAAATTACCCACCTGAATTTTTGTGTCGCTACGGCGCTCCACAAACTCAAGTGGTCATAAATTAATTGACAGCTGTTCAATTTGTGACGTAAACTGATAATTAATATTTTACTTCCAAAACTCATTTTCAGATGTAGGACCCCTGCATATTATAAGGATTAAAAACGATTGTAGTCGTTTAACCCTTATATTAAAATATTTATAATGGCCGTAGACCCATAACATTGGTACTCAAATGAAGCGGAAAGAGCTGATTAAGGGATTTATGATGATTGCAAATTGAAAAAAAAACTCTTTGGTATTTTGGTTTATATAAAAGATGCAGCGCCTTAAGGCTTAATGTTTTTTATTGCCTGATTAAATCCCTGAATAACATGTGTGTGTCAACATCGACATTTGCAATTTTTTAAAGCTATAGACCACTCTGTATGTTTCTGGTTTTACTTGTACCCCAGCTGCCTCTATCTCTGTAAACGTCGTGGTGCTTTTTGCATGGGTACAGATGTGTCCCGCTATTCATACACAGTGGACTACTCCTTTAAATTAAAGAGATATGAATATTTTCACCCACTTGAATTGTGGGTCGCGCTAGCGAGCCACAATTCAAGTGGGTGAAAATTGAGATAAGATAACTTAGGGGATAAAGGGTTAAAGCTGTGCGGATCAGACGACCTTGGACGTCCATCCCTAGATGGTCCAGGCGTGCGGCTCCAGATGATTTGTTGTCCAAATATTTGGTATAGAAATCCTGCGGCGCTCTTTCCTCCGTCGGCTGATTCACTTTATGTGTCCGTGTAATGGTCATGATTATAAATTATCAGTAGGCGTAGTCTACTTATTTTAACAAACAGTATTATTGCGGAGGTGTATGGCATTTTGAATTGGCCTTTATTTTGGCAATCAGTATGATTAGATGTATAACTGTTTCTATGACGAGACACTGGCTGCAAACAATAGCGTAGCTAGAATGTTAATGTTCACGCCAAAGCGAACACGAGATTTTCAATTTATGTTGTTTGAATTTAACTTTCAGTTAACATTTGCGTCTCTTGTTTGCTGGCATGTATCTGCACCTGTTGTAAAGTCATTTCCCTTTTAAAAATACACTCCAATAAGTGCCATCCCCACAAACATGATAATATTGTCGCCGCTTTGGGTGGCCCTTTTTCCTCGCCTCCTTCAGCAAAATGTTTCTATGAATGTTTATTCACACAAATATAACTTCATTACCAGGCATAATCATAATTGCGAACAATCAATTTCAATCAAACCGTTGCAAACCCATCTTGCCCTGTCAAGCCACACACGCCAGACCACAGGTCTGCCAGTGGCACACAACTTGAAAGCTGAAGATGTAGCAAACCATGCTTTTTAAATTATCAATAAACACTGTATACCATTTGTCTGATAAAAAAGTGGCATACTCCACGTAAGTGTGGTCTTAAAAAGCCAAAGTGCCGGGCAATTCCCAGAATCAACTATTGCTGCATGTTGTTTCCGGCTGCTGGCCAAAGACTGCCCAAAAAGATTACCCGTGGGTACAGCTAAAAACACGGTCAGTCGGAGCCTTCACAGAAGCTTTCTGAGGTCGTCTGTTTCTTAGTCAGCACGATACACTAACCCAATGTTGGTCCAATGTTGGTCTAACGTCTGCGACGCTGGACCACCATTGACCCAACATTGGTTCAATGTATCGTGTTTGCTAGTTTCCCGTTCGGCTTATGTTCTTCTTTTAGTATTGTCCGGCATTTAAAGGGACTAACTCAGGCTTAAATCATAAAAAATCTGTGATTTTATTTTGGTCTCTTAATATGACCATATGATGTAAACATGTCCATAGACTAGAACTGCAAAAGTTTTTTAATTTTTGTGCCGCGCATTTACCGGCTAGGCTAGATATAGAGACGAAATTCCAGTATTTCTTATTTTTTACATGGTTGTCCAAAATTGTCCAAAATTCTATAATAGCAGAAATACATAGGCCTATTCAGAAACGACTAACTCCGGCCTGTTGATTTTAGACAGTAAGTCCACAAAATGTCATGTAACTGAAAAACTGTTTCCCCTATAAACTTTGTTGAAGATAAATATTCACTCTTTCTAATGACACCAGAACCGAATTAATAGGTGAAGTAGTTTTTTAGTTACATGTACATGTAATTTAGTGGACTTACTGTCTAGAATCAACAGGCCGGAGTTATTAATTTCTGGTTATGTATTTCTGATAATAGGAATATAAATTGCATAGGGAATCTTGTTTGATGCAGGTTACACAAAAATAATTTATAATTTATGAGACATATTTCAATAAAGCTCCAAAACGGGAGTTTTACCTCCAAAAATGTCTGTCAAATTCCAGCACTCCGTCAAATATTTAATGCATTTTGTGTTTTGCCATCACATCTTTCAAACAAATTACGTGTGCGACGCTGGCCCAACAGTATATCAACATCGGGTCAATTTCATCACAATATTGACAATATTCTACCGTAATATAAAGGGTGTTTTTTCTCATTTTCAGGTTTGTGTCTCTAATTATCATGTCTTCATACACCGCCAACTGGGCGGCTCATCTTACTGTGTCACAATTCAACACTCCCATAGACTCTGTGAAGGAGCTCAGCGAACAAACTAATCTACCGTACGGCACCGTCAGCTCCAGTCAAGTGAGCGACTTCTTTCAGGTGAGTCCCATCATAGAGTAACTGTGGTCCCGTCATTATTAGGCCTGGTATTTTTAAAACCACCGACCCAGATCTTAGGCACGGATTACATTCATACTTCTACTATCTGGATCAGTGGTTTATTGAGAATATAGAACCAGATAATCCTTACATGAGAAAATCTAAATTTTAAGATTTTTAGACGGATGGCCGCCAAACTCATCATCCTGTTCAGCGCGGGGACCGTTTTTAGGTGTCAGAATCAGACGTCCATGGACGTCAGATTCTGACGTCTAAAGTCGTTCCCCGCGATGAAATAATTAAAATATTCATCATGGCCATAGAACATAGGTATTCAGATGAAGCGAAAAAAGCTAGCTGAGACATTTACCATGATTTCAAATTGAAAACCCTTTGGTCTCCATGGTTTATACAAAAATATTTCAGCGTTGTAAGTGAGTTAAGAGCTAAGAGTTAAGTGACACGTTGTGGAAAATAAACAACAGTCCTGGGCCGGTTTTCTCACAAGTTACGATAAATCGTAGGCTTCTGATTGGTCGAGATGGCCATCTCGACCAATCAGAAGCCTACGATTTATCGTAACTTGTACGAGAATATCTTATGTCTTATAACGTGGTCAATTCCACACCACATTAATATATAATATTTTCGTCACTGTGTTCATTTGTTGGTAACCTGAAATAAATTTGGCTTGATTGCATTTTACACCTATTGGAGATGCAAATTGAAAAAAACGTAGTAAATATCCGCATATTTGTTTTCAAAATGTGTATCATATCTTACATAATTATAGTCTTGAGATTGCCGCGAAGTGCAGAAATTAAATCACGGTAACCTCATTCACGGACTCAAAATCATGTATGTGAATGTTGACTTCATCCAGTTGACACCACAACACGTAAAAATAGCCGTCTAAAATTGAAAATTTAATTTAGAGCAATGGATTGAGAAACTATTTGACGCCCGATAGGTAGGCCTATAGGAGTAGAAAAGTTAGCACACACAAAGAGTGTGAATGAGACCTATGGGGGCATTTCATAACATTTATGTCTCTCCTGAAACTCATGATCTAACAGCTTTCAGTTGATGCTGGAGCCGAGTCATCTCAGAATACAGTTACGAGATGCGTCATAGCATCTAAACATATCCCAGCATGCCAGCCTTCGTCATCTTGATGGGTTGTCATCCAGGCGCTAAATCCCAAGACAGAGCACTTTCACTAGGTACTACCGAAACAAAATAATGTTGTCATTAGTTGCTAAAAAGTCCATATCTATCATCACATGTCTCAGGGAATCCAGCATTGTGGGGTGAAAAAAATAACAAATCTGGTATTTGCATGACGTGGACAGTCTGCAATATAGTGGTTTTTATTTGTTTGTTAACCCTTTAAGCCCTCACGATGCATTAAAGCATCATTTTACATACCTGAAAACAGACTTAATTATTCTACAACCAAGGGTTTTAGAACGCAAATTTCCATGAAACTGGTTTACCAATACATGGTAATTTTCTTTAATTTTTACACCACATTAAGTCATCTTCATCCACTACAAGCCGAGAATTGCGACAGCAATTCGCGGCTTGTAGGGGATGAAGATGACAATGGTAAACTCAGGCCTGAAAGGGTTAAGTTGGTAAGGATCAGCACCATCACTTCCTGATGTAATTAACTGCACCGCCTGTCACGCCAGCGTTTGGGGGTTTACCTCTGTTTCTTCTCTCTCTACTCTAAATATTAGTAACGTGCGTGACCTTTTACACAGTGCTGCTTCTTGATGGCTTGACCTTACGCTATAACGAGACATTTTTATTCATTTATTAGGCTTTATATACACAAATATATACAATAAGCGTACAAATATGCAATTGTAAATAAAATTGTGTACATCAGGATGTCGAATACAGGTGACCAGCACCCTAACTAAGTTCGACATCCGGGATACTTTTTATATATATGGTAATTTCATGCCAAATAATAAATGATTTCTGTTGGCGCCGCATACCGATCGATGTCAGTGTTTTCCGAACACTTGAGTAACACAGAACACGAACTACATCAGGATTTTGAAGTTATCATCGATTCAAATTCAAAAGGCTGTTAAATCAGGATAACTGGCTTTCCAAAATGTTACCAAAATTAGAAAACACTATTGGCGACAGTGTTGATGGTGATATTGGCATTCCGGCCAGTGGTGAGAAAAGATAAGTGTTAGCTTAACCCTTACAGCGCTGAAATATGTGTGTATAAACCATGGAGACCAAAAGGTTTTTAATTTGAAATCATCATAAATGTCTTAGTTCACACTTTCCGCTTCATTTGAATACCTGTGTTATGGGTCTACGGTCATTTTAAATAGTTTACTCTTTTCGTGCGGGGACCTTCTTTAGACGTCAGTTTCTGTCTCTAAAGACGGTCCCCGCACTGAAAGGGTAGATATGGCTGGTTGTGTGTATAACGGACTGGAGTGATTACCACTCTGGCCGAGTTAAGTTTTTTGGCCACAATGGTTGCACTGAGGCCTCACGATGTCAGGGTCGGTGGTTCGATCCCCGGGCTGGGGAGTTTTAGCACTGTTACACTAACATTGTCGATCGCTGGTAAAAAGAAAACGCTTTTCCAAGACTGACACGCTGACCTGCACTAAACCAACGAGCGAGCTAAAATCTAACGCTTTCTGTGTCTTCTCACATTATCGCCTGCTCCGTTTTCCCCAATTATCGCTCGATGATTAAATTAAAAAGAGAATTTGAAATATTCGACATATTTGTTTTTAAAATGAGCACCATATCTTACATATAGTCTTGAGATTGCCACGAAGTACAGAAAATGAATCACAGTAATCTTTATTCACGGACTTAAATTGATGTATGTGAATGTTGTCTTCACCGAGATGACACTATACACTAGGATATCAGTGAGTGTCACAGTCTGAAGTAGAGACACTGGTGACACGAGTGAAATGACACGACAACACGTAAATAGCCGTCTAAAGTTGACAATTTGATTTAGAACAATGGAATAAGAGACTGCTTGACGCCCGATAGGTAGGCCTACAGGAGAAGAAAGGTTAGCACACACATCGAGTGTGAACGAGAGATATGGGGGTTTTTCATAAACTTTGTCTCTCCTGAAACCCATGATCTAACAGCTTTCAGTTGATGCTAGATAAGAGCCATTCATCCCAGAATACAGTTACGAGATGCTTCATAGCCTCTAGAGATATCCCAGCATGCCTTTGTCATCTAGGTGTATAGGGCACTTTCGTTAGGTACTACCGAAACAAAATAATGTTGTCATTAGTTACCAAAAAGTCCATATGACTCGCATATCACTCGGAAATCAGGTAGTCCAGCATTGTGGGATCAAAAAAAAACAAATGTAGTTTTATGCCTTGGACTGTCTACAAAATAGTGTGTTTTCTACTTGTTTGTTAAGATGGTACAGACCAGCGCCATTATTACCTGGTGTTAACTCCACCGCCTGTCACGCCAGCGTTTGGGGTTTTCCCTCTGTTTTTTTCTCTCTCTACTCGTGAAAAATATTGGTAGCCTCCGTGACTTTTTACCCAGCGCTGCTTCTTGACGACTTGGCCTCATGCTATAACGAGACCACCACTCTGGCCAGTGGTGAGAACGGATTATTGTGAGCTTAACCCTTACAGCGCTGAAATATCCGGTATAAACCATGGAGACCAAAGGGTTTTTAATTTGAAATCATCATAAATGTCTTAGTTCACACTTTCCGCTTCATTTGAATACCTGTGTTATGGGTCTACGGCTATTTTAAATATTTTACTCTTTCAGTGCGGGGACCGTCTTTAGACGTCAGATTCTGACGTCTAAAGACGCTCCCCGCACTGAAAGGGTGAAATTATGGCTGGTTGTGATTACCAATCTGGTCATCGAGCTAAGTTTTTGGCCACAATGGTTGCACTGAGGCCTCACGATGTCAGGGTCGGTGGTTCGATCCCCGGGCTGGGGAGTTTTAACATTGTTACACTAACATTGTCGATCGCTGGTAAAAAGGAAACGTTTTTCCAAGACTGACACGTTGACCTGCACTAAACCAACGCGCGCGAGCTAAAATCTAATGCTTTATGTGTCTTCTCACATTATCGCCTGCTCCGTTTTCCCCAATTATCGCTCGATGATGGATTGATCTGTCCTAACTGGAGGGATATAATTTGTGCTGCAGTTATTTTGAAGACAAACAAAGCGCAGGGACGCTGATTCACGTAGTTAGTTCGAAGTACTTTAAGGCGCGTTATATTTTGACGCCGTGTAGTGTCATGTTGTCATCATCTTATTGAATAAATGAGCTGTTACACTTTAAACACGCGGGAAGACGATTTTATATCGATCGCTTGTACCCAATTCACCGCTCCTCACATTTTACATAATATGTTTTCTAAAAAAAATTGCGAAGAATGCACATTGGAACTTTTAACAACTGGGCTACTGGATTATTTTAACGATGATTATCTTCAGAAATTTAAGAAAAAAACCCATAATACTAACAAACACGACAATTCATTGGCTGAAAGAAGGAACAAGGGGTGATGTCGTCCCAACATTGAGACTGTACCAGACTTCGGCGTCAGCTATGTCAACAAGGGGTCCACATATTTCAAGTCGTTCTCAGGCAACGCCAACGTTAATCATGTGTGCTAATATAACCAGCTCTTCTCCACTCTGGTGGACACAAATCGGGCTTGAGAATGACATAAAAGCGGCTTGTCCATGAAGAATTTGAGAACGGTGTGCGTAGACCAAATATTACAGTCTAATAAGGAATCGATGTGAGGATTGTGTCTTTGTCGCATATATATACTGGAATGTTCGTCAGGGAACCCTGGCCACCCGACTGTGAAATTAGCATTGTAGCCAATTTATGGAATGATCAAAAATCACACCCGGACCACTATAGTGCAGTAAAAGTAGTGGTTCAACCTGGAATAAATTGTTAACAGAGGTATTTTTGGTGTTTATGTCTCAGAGGGGCCTGCTGAACAAATTCTGAGCAGCAACCACCTGGCAACCATTTTGATCATATGCTAATTAGCATTAGCCTAATTTGCATAAATTATTAGGAAAAACTTGAAAATGCTATAACTTTTGAAATAATTAACTTAGAAAGCTAATTTTTGTGTCTAGACCCATGTTTTCTACCCCGTAGAATTCGAATAAGTTGGTACTTAATTTTCCAGACATTTCTAATTAGCATAAATAAGCATACATTTCCATAATTAATCATGAAAATGCTAAAAAAAATCGTAATTTAAAAAATATTTCATTTAAAATTTTGATTTTGTTGTCTGAACCGATATTTCTCACATGCTTGAAATATGTAAAAAAACAATTTGAATACCCTGATTAGCATAAATTAGCATTTTGATCATATGCTAATTAGCATAATTAGCCTAACTTGCATTATTAATTGTGAAAAACTTGATAAGAAAATAATAAACTCAGAAAGCTAATATTTGTATCTACATCCATGTTTTCTACCCCGTAGAATTCGAATAAGTCTGTATTGAATACTCCAGACTACCTAATTAGCATAAATTAGCATATATTTACCTAATTATTCATGAAATTGCTAAAACTTTGATAATTTATTAAATTGTTCACTTCAATATTGATCTTGTTGTCTGCACCTATATTTCATACCCGCTTGAGTTCTGTAAAAATGTTTTTTTTAAATACATTGGAACTGCCTAATTAGCATGAATTAGCATTTTTATCATATGCTAATTAGCATAATCAGCCTAATTTGCATAAATTATTAGTAACAACCTGAAAATGCTAACTTTTGAAATAATTAACTTAGAAAGTTGTTTTTTGTGTCTACTCTCATGTTTTCTACCACGTAGAATTCGAATAAGCAGATAAGTCGGTATTGAATACTAGACCTTTCTAATTAACATAATTAGCATAAATTTTCATAATTAATCATGAAATTGCTAAAAAATATATAATTTATTAAATATTTCACTTCAAACGTTGATTTTGCAGCCTGGATCGAAATTTCTTACCTGTTTAAATTTTGTAAAAGAATATTTTGAATACCCTGGAGCCGACTGATTAGCAAAAATGAGCATTTCCATTATGCTAATTAGCATAATTAGCCTAATTTGCATTATAAATTATGGAAAACTTGAAAATGATATTGTTAAAGCTCGAAATCGTAGAATATTAAGTAGAGTGTGCTATGCTAACATTCAGCCAATCAATCAGAGCTTGACTTGCGTTTTAGCGTTGTACCAACGCCGTACTGACAATGGCAGAGAGGCCGGATCCGCAAGTCACCGGAATGTGGACGCGGCCCTCAGGGGATGTGTCTGGTATGTGACGCGGACAGAGAAAGGCAAGTAGTGCGGCCTTAGCCAGTCAGTGTCGTGCGAGCCGTCGACCCGGCCGCTGTCAGAAACGCTACTCACAGAGATTGAGACATATGACTTTTACAATAGTATTTAATAAATAAGACTACCATGTTCTCACTAAGACTATCATCATCATGTTTACCATCTATACTATCAGAAATACATAATGGTTATGTATTTCTAATACTATACATGAGACTGAATGCTGTGAAATATGTATCATCAATAAGGAAGCTTGAAACTATATTCTTATCCAGACTTCTCCTCGTAAGATAAACGATCCTATATTTAATATACTTTTATCAAATAGTTCACTTCATTTGTTCCACGGTCACTTGGAAAGGTTTATAAGCCTACAGCCATGTTTTCCATACCGCTAAGTTTGTTTACGTTCATGATGAACTTCCCAAAGTATTTTAACCTTATATGGCACCAGCTGAGCAAATTCTGGGCAGTGGGCTCATAATTCGCCTAATTTGTACAATTAATTAGAAAAAACTTGAAAGTGCTGTAACATTAGTATTTCTGAGCAGTAGGTTCCTTGTATCAATCTGATATACCAATTAGCGGAATGTGTCTAAATTGCATAATTAATTAAGAACAACGTGAAGAAGCCCTAACTTTGCCCTTTTGCTAACTTCTCCACCCCGTATAATACACAATCAAGTTGATATTAAATACTCTTGATGTTAAAAAATCTTTCTAATTAGTATACATGTGCATAATTAATACATTGTGCACAATTAAGACATTGTGCATAATTTAGACATTGTTACCAATTTTATAATATTTTAAATAAGTTACCTTTAAATGTTGATTTTGATGTCTTGACGTATATTTATCACTCCGCTAAATTCCTTCAAAGTAATAATAACTACCCTGGATCTGTCTAATTATAATAAACTAGCTTTGACCCATGCTCCGCACGGGCAAAGCTAGTAAGTGGGCCTCACTGATATACTCGGAACAATGCAGCCTGTGCACAAGTAGTAGTAGCAAATTATTGCTTTACGTCACTTTTCGACACAAATGGTCATTTAAGTGACATTGTAATAAGAGAAATACGTTGTAGTCGATTGATGAAACGAATGATGTACAGGTGATGATGTGAGGGTGGGGTGATAGGGCATGGAGGTTTATTGAGAGCATTTTCCTTCGCTCGCCCGATAAGGGGTTCTGGGCATGTCTAGGGGGGTTATTCCCAGACAGCCAGAGACTTGGGTTTCGCTATGCAATTCAATGCTATAACTCCGTAGCATTTCGCACAGCTCCGCTATCCTCGAGTCGGATAGTCCCCAAAGTAACAATAGCAAGGGTAATTTTATTCATCCCTCTTGAAAGACCTCATGTCAATTATGCCGGTTATTTAAGGCTACCACAGCCTAGAAGTGCCTGGATTGATGCGGTGCTGCATTGGCCCCGCTTTTGAGCAGAGAAACAAAGGTACGCCACTGGCAATCCGTCCGAAGATTATGGCCAGATACGAAGACGCTGCAGTTTCCTTGGATGATTGCTGTAGACTAGTGCTTCCATAGCATGCCGTACAGCATGCAACAGACGAAACAGATCCCTAATGACCCTCCCCGGCACAAATAACTTAAATATTCCAAAGGGTCATAACAGAAATGCATAAAATATTGGCTGACATCGGCTTAAAAAAATGATGTCGGATGAAAAAAACTAATTCTATGCGTTTTACAATAAAACCTCCACAACGGTTGATTTCACTTCAGTCACGCCTGTTCTTCACCACATTAATATAACACAATATAACCACATTAATATAACAAAATATAACAATATAGATATTGACAATGTATTAGAAACTGAATCAGTGAGTAAGTAACATGTTTTCCATCCGATGTAAATTATTTTTGCCAGGTCCCATAGGCCACTGTGTGAATAATTAAACACTGACATATAAACTTGTGTAGCTAGGGCCTGATACAGGGAAGTTTATGAATATAAACATGAAAATAGAGCATATAGGCCCACCTGGTAACCATACTAACGTTTTTTCCTGTTGTAGACAAAAACATGTGTATAGGCCTACAGCGACATGCATGTGCAAGGTGGGAATTGCAAAAAAATACATTTAGGGTGCCACAAATTCACTTGAAAACATATTAATTGTAATTGCACGGTAGTCCAAAACATTACACTCTATCCTTATAAATTAATTAATTCACTGAGAACCTGAACCAGGAAATTTAATCAAATTCAATTCGAGGCCTTTAAAAATGACATTTCAAATTCTGATTTACTAAATAAGCCGTAGCATGATTTGAATTGCTTACGTGAGTAATTTGAATTCGGTTTCTAGACATGCTCCTATTCAAACAAAAAGAGTAAAGCATGTCTATGGCATAGGCTTATACACTGGAAATTGAAATGGCTAAAAATCTTAGGCATGCTCTTGAAATAATCTGGCATAATCCCACAACACGTGTAGTTCACGGTACAGGACACATGGTAATTGATTTTTTTAGAGGATATATAGAACTATATAAATTCCAGCATAACACCCTTTCACCAATAGGCCCCCTTCGGAACAATAGTAGACAAATTTAATTGGCTCGTGCTTTCCAACCTAGTATTATTAGTTAATCAGACATTAGGCTGCTTATCAAGTGACGACTTCTGACTGGCAATAAAGAATATAATGTTTGTGGAAAGGGTTTGGGGTGCCTATGAGAGACATCAGACTAGAAAATTGGCTAGGAATTTGAATATGATCTATTGCCTTTAATTAAGTCATAAAAAACTAAAAAAATTCCATGTCCACTCTCACTTCTATGTAATATCAGATGCCCTAGTTCACGAATATGGAGAGACAATTTTGGGATATTTCATACACACGAAAACCCGACCAGCCTATGGATCAGTTCTGGTATTGCTTTAGATGTGAACACTTCCGAAAGCATGGATATACATGTAGACACAAAAATTAACATTCCAAATTTTTGAAGTTTTAGCTATTTTACTTTTTCCTCATTAAATATGTAAATTAGGCTAGATAGACTCCTATGCTAATTGGCATATTATTAAAATGGTTGACAGGTGGTTGCTGCTGAGAATTTGATAAATATACGCCTACTACAGACGAATAAAGAGGCGTAGAAAATATATGTTTACACTCAATAATCAACTTCTCAAGTAAACTGATTCAAAAGCTATGGCAATTTTTTTACATTTTTTATTAATTATGCAAATTTATACTAATTTGGACGATTTGAAGAATTTAATATCAATTTAATCTAATTCTACGGAGTGGAAAACATGGGTGTATACACAAAAATTAACCATCTAGCTTAATTATTTTTGAAGTTATAGCGATTTTACTTTCTCCTCAATAATTAAGCAAATTATGCTAATTAGCATATGACCAAAATGGTTGTCAGGTGGCTGCTGCTCAGAATTTTATAAAGATACTTCAAACGAAAAAAGAGGGGTAGAAAATGCAGCTTCCACGGTGTGGAAAACATGGGTTCAGACACAAAAAATAACTTTTTAAGGTAATTATTAAAAAAGTTATGGCGATTTTGATTTATTTTACTTTTTCCTCATTAATTGTGCAAATTAAGCTAAGTATGCTAATTAGCATATGTTTAACATTGCTGCCAGGTGGTTCCTGCTCAGAATTTGCTAAAGATACTTCAAGAAAATGATGAGGGGTAGAAAATGTAATTTCAGACGCAAAAATCAACTTCTTGAGTAAACTGATTCAAAAGCTATGTCATTTTTTTCACTTTTTTGCATTAATTATGCAAATTTATGCTAATTAGGAAGCTTTCAGGGATTTAATATCAATTTAATCGAATTCTATGGGGTCGAAAACATATGTTTAGACACAAAAATTAACTTTCTAGCTTGATTATTTTTGAAGTTATAGCGATTTTACTTTTTCCTCATTAATTATGCTAAGTATGCTAATTAGCATATGTTTAACATTGCTGCCAGGTGGTTCCTGCTCAGAATTTGCTAAAGATACTTCAAGAAAATGATGAGGGGTAGAAAATGTAATTTCAGACGCAAAAATCAACTTCTTAAGTAAACTGATTCTAAAGCTATGTCATTTTTTTCACTTTTTTGCATTAATTATGCAAATTTATGCTAATTAGGAGGCTTTGAGGGATTTAATATCAATTTAGTCGAATTCTATGGGGTCGAAAACATATGTGTAGACACAAAAATTAACTTTCTAGCTTGATTATTTTTGAAGTTACAGCGATTTTACTTTTTCCTCATTAATTATGCAAATTATGCTAATTAGCATATGACTGAAATGGTTGCCAGGTGGCTGCTGCTCAGAATTGTATGAAGATACTTTAAACGAATAAAGAGGGGTAGAAATGCAGCTTCAGACGCAAAAATCAACTTCTCAAGTAAATTGATTCAAAAGCTATGTATTTTTTGAATTTTTTTGAATTAATTATGCAAATTTATGCTAATTAGGAAGCTTTTAATAATTTGATACCAACTTAATTAAATTCGACGGTATGGAAAACATAGGTGTAGAAACAAAAATTAACTTTCTAAGTTAATTATTTAAAAAGTTAGGCGATTTTAGTCCATTTTACTTTTTCATCATTAATTATGCAAATTATGCTAAGTATGCTAATTAGCATATTTAACATTGTTGCCAGGTGGTTTCTGCTCAGAATTTACTAAAGATACTTCAATAAAATAAAGAGGGGTAGAAAATATAAGTTCAGACGCAAAAATCAACTTCTCAAGTAAACTGATTCAAAAGATATGTCATTTTTTTCACTTTTTTGCATTAATTATGCAAATTGATGCTAATTAGGAAGCTTTGAGGGATTTACTATCAATTTAATCGAATTCTATGGGGTCGAAAACATAGGTGTAGACACAAAAATTACCTTTCTAGCTTGATTATTTTTGAAGTTATTGCGATTTTACATTTTCCTCATTAATTATGCAAATTATGCAAATTATGCTAAATAGCATATGAATAAAATGGTTGCCAGGTGGTTGCTGCTTAGAATTGATGCACCAGGGTCTTCTGAACCATAAAAGCCCAAAATACCTCTGTTAACAATTTATTCCAGGTTGAGCTAATTTTGTGGCTAGATTTCCTGGACTACTAGGACGATAAAATACGTGGCATATTCCAATCGGCGCCTCGTCGCCTACTGACTAGAAGAACACAATTTCACTATTGCTTACCTCTGAGGCTACATAGAGAGATACGGATGCGATATGTAGGTCACACGTATTAGGCTAAAAGGGTGTTGTCGTGTTATTCTACAAAAAAACATGTTTAACCCTATTAGCGCGGGGACCGACGTTAGACGTCAGAATCTGACGTTCATATCCGTCAGATTCTGACGTCTAAAGTCGGTCCCAGCACTCAAAGAATTTAAAATGTATAATGGCCGTAGACCCATAACACCTAAAGAAGTAAGCAGATACTGCCCCACAATCTGGACTGACTACGAGCAAGGATACTGTTCTAGTATCCTTGCAACGAGCAAGGGGAAGAAACATTTCGTTTATTTGAATCATTGATACAGAGCAAGAAAAAGATGAACTCTTTTTTTGCTAACAACCCAGCAGACACAATACGTTGAATCAATGTTGATTTAACGTTGCTCCAAAATCTAACAACATTGAGTCAACGTCCTGTATCTGCTGGGAAGCATAACGATATCACACCTTGCGAAATGTACGTGTGCGATAAGCGAAGCTGAAAGCTAGGCAAAAGTAAAATTTGTAAGAAAACAATATGTTTACCAATTGTATCTTGTTAAACTTGTGAAACAGTGTTTATTTAGCGTAAGGTATGCACGGAACATTAAGTAAATTATGACATTCGATAAAAACATAAAAATAATACGAGATGGGATTTACAATAACTGATGGTCTCATATTTTGTACAATAAACACATATACCAGCAGCAAGCAATAACTCGCGGCATCCTGACGCCATATTAGGCTAATTCATGGAGAGAAAGCTGGCGGTAATCACATTTACCGTGTGTATAGCTTGTAATGCGTGAGGTGATTCAATTATTACAGAAAATAAGTATCGTAAATATCAACCACAAACGATCTCGTGTAGCAAAATAAGGGAGAAATGTTATTATCAATCCTTATATCCCGTAGGCGTACCAGTAAGAAATACAAACTGTTCTCTATGTAGGCACCAGCGTGCTACAGTTAAATATTGAGACATCTTCAGACATATGCATGATATGGTTCACACGTCAGATTCTAACGTCAAAAGACGATTCCCACACTGAAAAAACATGGTTGAAATGTTTTGAATAAAAAAATGAAATAGTTCATGGCAATAACAACGTTTTTATCTTTTTTTGATTTTATTATACTTCGGTATTGTATAAAATACGGACATTGGGTGAGAATTGTGAATAAAAAAAGTGATATAATACATTGGCAATAAATTTGTTTTAAAAACACGTCTGGCAACACATATTGAATGTGCTAAAACTAACGAAAACTAACGAAAGGATGATATTATGATTGATTTTACAGAACAGTCGCCTGTTAAGTTTTGAGAGAATGTGGCAGTACATGTCCAAGGTGGAACCGGAAAACATGGTGACGAAATCCGAGCAGGGATTTGATCGAATCCGTGACACTGGCGGCCAGTACGCCTTTCTCTGGGACTCCCCAGTCGTGGAGTATCGTGTCAAACGCGACTGTGACTTGGTGGAGGTAACGTATATTTTAAACGAAAAATGTTTATATTTTTTTAAATATTATTTCCAAAATATAAATATTTTTCGTCATTTGGAACTGCTGGTAAATTGCGTTAGCAATTCCAGCAGATCCAAAAGACGAAAAAAACAATTGAAACAATTCAGCAGGACAAGGGTTAACATTGTTAATGTACAATGGGTCATCGAGAAACGCAAGATGTTGACCCAATGTTTATTTGATGTTGGGCAAGCGTCTGCGACGCTAGACCAACATCTAATCACCATTTTGGTCTATGTCTTTGTGCCTTCTGGATGGTATTTGATTTGTTCAACGCTGCAGGACTGTGAATATTGGTTGTGATTTGTTGTAGAAGCACTACGGATCACATCATTGTGCTCTTTTTCTTAAGCATATATTCGAACTATGAAATTATGTAAATTATTTACTTAATTATTTATTCTCACTATTAAAATATGAAAAAGTAACTTTCTATTTTCAGTGGACATGATACATTACTAATATTATCAATACATTTATGGCGATATAAGACCCATCACTATGTATATAAACATATTTATTTTCCGTGATTTACCCACCCGTCACTATGTCTTGTATTGAATACCCAGGTTGGTCAGCCGTTTGATTCCCGTGGTTACGGAATAGGAGTACCTATAGGTGCCAGTTACCGTGACAACATAACGCTAGCCATTCTCAAATTAGGAGAGACAGGAGAATTATCTGCCTTAGAACACAAGTAGGTATTTTTCTTATAAACCGAAAATTTTGCGTTTTTGTTGACAGTACACTTTCATGGAAAAAAAACTATTTGCTCATGCAAAACAATATGTGTCTCTTTTAAACTTTCACTTCTCATCTGTCATGTGGCATCATGTGACATATGTATATGTCATATGGGATCATCTGTCATGCGCAACTTTCATCAAGTTTGTTACAAATAATTAGGTTGATCGATAGCATCAAAATACATCATCGCCTTCTAGATTCTAAGATGAATGAAGCAAATAACTAATACCGTTGCGTTTTTGTTTGTTTTTTTGTTTAACATAATTGTCTCATAAAACAACGATATTGCATCTGTTGAATTGACAGTTGGACTCCAGTTGTACACTTAATTTCTATATTTTTTGGGTTATATCGTTGCGAGATGCAAATAAGTATGTGTGAGAAATTCCTTCTGTAAAATCACCATCAGTGATGAAACACATGTACGCTAGATGCATTTGAGCTGTTTATTATGCCATGTTAATGAGTATCATCTTTCCACAGGTGGTGGAAGGAGGGAGAGTGCACCCCGGCCAGGGATACTCACACTAGCACTAAGGCTCTGGACATAGAGCGAGTATCTGGAGTATATGCAGTACTGGCTGTGGCTCTAGTCGTGGCACTCTTTACGTCACTGCTTGAATACCTGCTACACAGAAATACTACCAAACCTATTGCAGAAAGAGTGAGTAGGCTATATATTTTACTTTCTGTTTACAATTCTAAAATATCGGTAAATTATCTATTTATCTCGATATTAGAAGTACATAGTGTTAGATGTCTACGAAACGAAGTTGTGACTGTGAAAATTAGGAGAACTGATTATTCAAATTAACGTTGCGGAATAAACCAAAATACAATAGTTATAACATAATTTTATAAAGAAAACTATTACAATATTTGGGCATACCGGTAATAAATAAGTCTTAATATAAAAGTCAGGAATATGAAATAAAGTTTTTTTTATAAGTGAAGCTCGAATAATGAGATATTCACTTGTTTACAAAGCCTGCGTTTCCATCTGAAGCATTGTTAGAAGTATAGGCCTATATGTATAATTTTGAAAAGTATCACCTACATGTAATTCTGAAAACATTAATTTACATTTCAGACAGTATCAGTTCCACCTCGTGGTTCCATACGACGCCGTCGTCAAGCGGCGAGCACCAAGCAGCAGCATCATCAGTCACAGCAGCCCCATCATCACCAGCGTCCGCATCCTCAACATGAATACCACCAGCCCTACCAGAGAACGCCAGAGACTGATGATATAGTACAGGCGCACTGCAGCAAACAGACTAACATATTCTGAGATATAGTACAGGCGCACTGCAGCAAATGTCACACGTCAACCAAATTCCGGTTCAACGCTGGTCCACCGGCGCTGGCTCTGGCCATCAACTATTCAACACTGGACAGTTCTTTCTGTTGGCGGTGGTGTGTCCAAGCTGACACCGACCCAATGTCTGTTAAGTGTTGGGCCAGCGTCGCCAGTGCTTCATGATTTGAACCAAAGTTTAATGTTGGCCCGCCGTCTGTGACGCCGGCCCACATTCAGCGAGGCGCCAAACATGTTCGATCAGCGTCGTAGCCCAACATTGGGTCAACGTTTCGTGTTTGACCGCCTGCATGATAGAAAGCGCTGGAGAGAAATGAATGAGAGACAGACACAGACTGAGACAGACTGTGCGGACAGAGGTAAAACAATATGTCCCCACCTCTGTGTACAGAGGGGAGACATAATAACATATTTTGGTTATAATGGCCGTAGACCCATAACATAAGTATTCAAATGAAACAGAAAGAGCTACCTAAGATATTTATGATGATTTCAAATTGAAAAAAACAATATTGTGGTCTCCATAGTTTATACAAAAAGATTTCAGCGTTTTGAAGGTTAACCCAGAATTGGACCAATTGTCTTGTGTTGTGGGGGATGTGTGGCATCGCGTGACATGTGTCTGCAAACCAGAGACGTTGAAACAGTAGTTGTGTTAATGTCGCGTCGCTGGTCCAAAATTAACCCTTTCAGTGCGGGAACCGTCTTTAGATGTCAGATCGCCAGATTCTGACGTCTAAGGTCGATCACCACACACAGAAAGAATTACAAATGTATAATGGCAGTAGACCCATAGCATAGGTATTCAAATGAAAAGCTAGCTACGACATTTTTGATGATTTCAAATTGAAAAAACCATTTGGTCTGTTGGCTGATAAAGAAATATTTCAGCATTGTAGGGCTTAATATAACATTGTTTCAGCGTCACGTGCTTGTTGGGATATTGTGATGAATGTGCCACATTCTAAAAAATAGGCCACATTCGCAGGAAATGTGCTCCATTCCAGGTGTCACATTTTATGACACGTGGAATATACCGGATTCCATGGAATGTGCCACATTCCCAAATAGACAGAAAACACCACAATCCATGTACATGTATGTGCTAACTTCAAAAGACTGCGCCGTATAGACCCATAAGAAATGTGTACATTTAAAATAAATCCCTGCAATTGCCACACTCACACTCGTCAGCATACAGTTCGTCGTAACATATATGACTGAAACATTGATTGTCATGAAAAATCGTGTTGGAAGCCGGACCGAGCAAAACGGTGGTCCAGGGCGTCGCAGCAACGATCAAAGAAAATAGTACACGAGAAAGATATAAAAGATATATTTAAAAGAAGAATTAGATTTTTACATACTTTCATACCACACATGTAAATAACGGTAGGTCGACCTGGGTTCTATGATTCACCACAATGCTGGTTTAATATCGGGTCAGTGTTGCATACGGTGGGTCAAAATTAAAACAACGTGAGGTACGCTGCTCCTTGATTCAACTTCCCAGCAAACGTTGAACCAATGCTGATTTATGCTGGTCTACGACGCTGTACCAACATTGAACCAGCGTTGGTTGAACGTCTTGTGTTTGCTGGGGTAGAATCAATGTATTTTGTAACTGGCAACCGGCTCCATTTCCTCTGATTTCAAAATAGTGAAATCAAATCAAACAGATAATAATCAAGACTGATAATCAAGAGTGATACGACAACTGAAGAATAATGTTAATTTAAATTAATAATAGACACGACGATGATCACATTTATGTAATATAACACTTAATATTCATTCCTGACTGACAGTGCCTTCTTGACGATGGTTTGTTTTATGCAGTTATTTTCAAATTCTAAGAAAGGTAATTACGCATACCGCAAATTTATCTGAAACACTCTATCTTGAATATATTCATGTAGGATACGTACATGTAGCGTGCTCTGGGGAAAGGCAGTTACATGTGAAAATAATACCTATAGTAAATTTGGACATAATCATGCAATAACTATAATTTCTACGTAATAATTATTGTCATATAATTAGTTTTGAAAGTGATTATTTCTAGGGTTGAACAAGAAAAAGCAACGTTGGTTTGAATATTGTACATTTTTGCAATTAAATGTCAATTCCTTCTGTGATAAAATACTCAATGACAAATCGATTTTTAATTTGTGGAAAAAATAGCAGTGATTTCAAGACATAAATGTATTATGTTGAGAAATGACCCATAGAACAAATAGTACATTCCATGTTATTTTCTTACCTTTATTGACTAATAATAATTTGGTATCAGACCAAATTCTATTGTATAATGTTTATTGTGAATTATTAATGTATCACGGAGTCATAATTTATACAAGATATAATTTATAGAAAAGTTAAATAGCAATAAAATGTGCTACAATTTGAAAATAATAACTTTGCTCGTAAATGTAATTTATGTAGAGGGATGTTTGTGATGTACGTGTGATTACATGTTTTAACCCTTTCAGTGCGGGGACCGTCTTTATTCGTCAGAATCTGCAGTCTTTAAACGGCAGATTCTGACGTATTATAACGCTCCCCGCACTGAAAAAATTAAAATATGTCTAATGGTCGTAAACTCATAACAAGGGTATTCAAATGGACTAGAAATATCCAACTTAAGCTACGGCGCCGCGCTGCGCCGTGCCGCGCGGCGCGTTAAAAAAGATAAACTTTACTGTTTATCATAGCAGTGGCTACACTGAAAGCCGCGCCACGTAGCGCCGCGCCGCGAAATGAAAGCTTGGGAAAGTTTATCTTTCACGGCGCCGCGTTTTTTAACGCGCGGCGCGGCGTTCGGTGGGGCCGCATCTTAAGACATTTATGATGATTTCAAATTGAAAAAACCCTTTGGTCTCCATGGTTTATACAAAATAATTCAGCACTGTAAGAGTTAAGACACCATTGTAGTCACATGCTAGGATAACTACAATAAAACTATAATAAGTGTAAATGCATATTATTATGTCAAACTGTTAACTGACATCCCCTACTTCACTTACTGCAGAGCAAATAACAATTAAAACCCTATATTCATTAAAATGTGCATGTGTTTGAAAATGCTACGTGAACGTTCATCAAGTTGCCTTTATCATGTTGATATCATATTAGCCGGCAAATCTTTAAGCAGATTATTATATAATGCAATTGTTTGAATTAACAATGAACAAAGTGTTGTGGAAATAAAAAATATAAAAGCAAACGTTTTTTAGGTTTCTTGTTATATTATAGATTGTATTATAGATTGAAAATGTAATGTAAAGTTTGTATTTGCATTCCAAACATTTAGAGAGTTTATAGATTTGTTGTTATTCCTTACAGATGTCCAGAATATCTTAATTTCAGAATGTGCATGGATTTCGTTCACCAATGAGGGTTTTAAGAAATTCAAGATGACGGCCATTTCATGCCTACGCATATTGTATCTTTTGTATTAAGCATAGTATGACTATTATTAAGGTCAGGGAATCGATTGAAGCCACTTGTATAATTATGTTTACATCTTAGAAAATGAAATTGCGTCCCATGTGGCGGGCGTTTCATGCTGACGGCTATAATAGATGTGCAGCTGGTTTCAATTTAGGCGCATATTTAAGGAGTTTAGGGCCCAGAATGTAATAATATCGACAACGCTTAGTCCATGTTTAACTGAACATTTTCACCCCTTTCCAATGGTGCCTGATGTGGAACTGTATTATGATGAAACATGTATGACAATTGAGTTTGAAGACAGGCACCCTCAAAATTACTAACCATTTTCTGTACTTTGTTAGGTTAGTAAGTCCAAAGATACTTGTCATAATGTAAATATTCTGAATGTAACTATCACATATAATAATCTATCTGCCCACAATTTCTTCTTCTTTTGGTTAGTGTCTCATCTGGTGCTCTACGTCGAGCAAATTTATTTTGTAAATTAAACTTTAATGTAGCATATGTACCGTCAAATTACGTAGCCGTTTCCTATATTAATTTTGAAATAAATTCATTTTGGTAAAAATGTAACGGTTCAGAGCATAATAATTACACACCAAAGTCACAAATTTAAGTGAAAAACATGTATATGAGCCTTATTTTCACGCTCCTGCTTTTAAATAGCGGTATATCATAGCGCTTAAATTTGATTCTGGAAATATAACTATTGAAGCTTTTATTTATTTATTATAGCTATTTACAATATTTACAATTATTGTTACTTTGCTATTTCAGATATTGCGTCTAAATTGTAATATATAGTGTAGTTAATCCATATACAGTATAACCTCGGTTCCGGACCACCTCAATAAGCGGACCACCTCGCGTCTCGGACCACTGTTGTTCAGTCCCAAAGTTTTTCCCATATTCGGGACTCAGACCACTTTTCTTGCACAAAACCAGTCTCGAACCTCGCTAAGCGGACCACCTGGGACATCAAGGGTCAAGTTTTTTAGCCTTTTGGATCACTGACACAGCATTCACACCTACGGTGAAAGTCGCGCCTCTACGCTTGGATGCCCACAAACGACAAACAATGATTATCTGGATAATAAGACCTTGTAACCTTTAAGGTCCTTGTGAGCTGAACGCCCTGCACCGTGATATTTATCTGGCAGTATTGGTGAGGCATTAAAATTGCCATGGGCCCTATATGGCGGACGTCGTGCCTTCACGCTTCCTTGAAGACAAGCGACAACCGTCTGATTGCTCAGAATGAATCTTATTTCATGTTAATTTTAATATGTTGGTAGCTTTTAATAAATTAAGGCTGATAACGATACTGTATTCAGTATCTTTTAAGATAATTTTTTGTATACCGTTCTTATTGTAACTATTTTAGAAAATTGAATCACACTTAGCAAGTGAGTAAAATTATAATATGAATATCCCCAGCAAACACAAAACATTTGTATAACATTTATACAACGTCGGCCCAACGTCTTCGACGTTGGTCCAACATTGTATAAATGTTATACAAATGTTTTGTGTTTGCTGGGTCGTGATTAATCGGAAGTAGCAAAACTATTGTCTCTTCCGCCGGGAATTTGACCCTCAGAGCTCAACATATCAACGTTATATTTTGTGTACACTCGATAGACCCACATGTAATAATTCTGTATCTGTACTGGTTATCAAGTCTCGGGGTTGCAATAATCATGATCTGTACATTACCTATAACAAATAAACTGATTCGTATTCGTAACTGCACTGATCAATTAAAGGGATAACCCGGCAAATAGGAGACATTGAACCAGTGTTGGTTCAATGTTGGGCCGGCATAGCAGGCGGTTGGCCAACATTAAGCCAACACTTGGGTCAACATCACACGTCATAGTACAGTGTTGAACTGCTCCCTGGCACATTTAGCTTGTTTTTGCGTCAAAAATCACCGTTAAACACAACTTTTTTACCAGCAGAACTGTCGGCCTTCATTTAATGATCGCCTCTGGAATTGTATTTTTAATGCTCTTTTCTGTTTGATGTCTAACAGAATGAACAGAACAATAGCTTACAAAATATAAAAAGGGGATGTGATTTTAGTAAGTCAACGTTGTGCATCAACATGGCAAAAGCTATACGTAATAAGCTCACGCTCAAAGAAAAAATAATCTCATAGTTGCAAGTCGCACTCAATTAGCAGATTAGATGAAGAATATGATGACCAACGAGATCTGTCTTCTACTCCTTAACCATTTTTAGATGCTCCATAATGGATAGATCATGTTCCAGTGTTCTGTTGTGAAAATAGACTGATACCTTTGAAAAGTTGATGACTGCTCAAGATAGTTTGCGTGTTACTGCTGCATGTATAGTAAATTTAATCGAATGTAGGCCCAAATCACTTGCAAAAAAAGCATTTACCACAAGGCTTCGGCCATTGGCGCTGCAATCTTCGTGCTGCAACTATAAGCAAGGATGAAGTGTATATTTGCCTGACTGACCAAAATTAAATGGATGCGGAGAAGATAATTTCAGGGGGTTTAGTTTAGCCATCATACACCAGCAAAAGTTGCTCATCTCGAATGTGGTAGTAATCTATATGATCAGCAAATAGCAGAGGTAAGCTATGTGTCATATTTAGTGGGAAATATCATAGGAATAACTAGAAATGAAGGAAATTCAGGCACATATACTTCATTATAATCAGTGATGATGCTCTTCTGAGCAAACGGTATCAGGATATGGTAGCTAGAGATATGTCGCATCATAACAGTGCATATTTATGTAGCCAAGTCAAACAGGATAGACACTACAAGTAGATATAGAAGTGGCATGTCGATGAGTCCTTTTCAAAGCTGGTAATTTGATTAAAATACAAGTTTTACGACACATGTTACAGGAGAATTAGATATCACAACTAAACTATTTTGCATGCGTAACAATTTGATCCGATAATTGCTAACAAATTTTCAAACAAAAGAAGATTAAAAAATACCTTGTAAACAAAAACAAGGAACAATAAATCTTTACAAATGTATATTACGTTTGCTTTTTCTTTGATTCTGAATTCGAAATAGTCAACAAAAAGCTATTTTTACAATATGTGACCGATATGCACAAAATCAGTCGCATCGCACATTTTTCAGAAGATGAAATAATGCAATATAAAAGATAACAGATGGAGGATTTATCTTTATTCAAACCCGTTAAGTATTTTCAAACGTTTTATGATACGATTTTTATAAACGGACGCCCTTAAATTAACATCTCAACTCCCATTTTTAACTACAATAATCTTCAATGTATTCAAATACACCACTCAAAAGGTTGATTCTATCAAAAATATGTATTTTCTGATATCGATATCTATATTACTTATCAACTACAAATTACACATCTTGGTATCTTGTTTTTTTTTGGCATTTCAGAACATTGGAAAGTCCGCGTACAGGTGGGTCACATAATTATATATTTTTGTTCACCAAAACTGTATAAAATATGGAAGATAAGAGATTACCATTGTTATGAAATGACTTCCGTGATGTGAAAAATATGGATAAATAATATATTTCTACGTTATTTAAGAGCAAGTAATTTTTCCAGTGCATGGCGGCGATATTTTATTTTGCCATCCAGGGTTCAAGAGGTGAATCGCTCAATTTTATATTTTTTTTTGTAGCAAAATTCCTACTGTGGCTTAACTAGTTAGTCATGTTAGTGTTTATCTGGAAATATTGTCATTTCTATAATTGATTATTATTATGTAGATATCGGTATCACATGAGTTACTGATGCTCCATCTGTCGTCTAGTGTGTAGAGGATTGAGGTCACAGCCTTGCCCTCAGAAGGTGTTGGCCTGTCTGGCAGAAGCCGATGGAGCAAGAACCAGCAATGTCCTTGAGCAATCCGGCGAGGATGATGCTCAGCCACCAATAGACGCTGGCCCAGAGCTAGCCCAGCAATGGGCCGATGGCTCCAGTCATTGGGCCATTGTGTACGTTGCACACGGGCTCATGTCGGTGGGCTTTGTATAACCTTCCATCTTTTACCGGGAAGCATCTCGGGGTTATCTGAGGTCACCTGGCGGGTCAGGCTGATCCCATTTCCCCAGGCAAATGGGACGAATAATGAATGAAAAGTTTCTCAGGCAGAGGACAAGATCAATGACCATTTGAGACCATTTGAAGGTCAATTCGTGGTCTCACGAGTTGGAGTGTTGACACCAATGGCGTTAATCACTTTTTTGGACTGAAACAGTCTGAAAAAAATACTTTAATATGCATATATTATCGGGACATATAATAGAGTATTAATAACTACCAGGCAGTGACATATGAATATTATGGAGAGTGTCTCCTGACATGTGTTTTAGGTTGTGGGTATATTGAACATGTGGTGGTTAAACGGGGAACTTTTAACTACAAAATTAGTTCAAGCGTCTAAGTTTATATATCGCTTAATAGAACATATGCCTACATTTATAAATGCAATTTGCAAGACAAAGCAATTCTACATTGAAAGTAAATATATATTGAATATGAAGCAATCGAGCGAAACTAGAACATTTTACATAATTATGTTGAACAAACGTTTCTTGTACAGGCATTTTTTTTTATTTTTCAATTATTATTATATCACTAACTTCTAAACGGCACATACAACTTAGAAAAGAATGTTAAAATTGGATAGCAAATGATCTTAACAAAACTAATTTATTCCAATGAGATATGTCCCAGCATTTACACATCTGTTACATGGTGCATGCAACTTGAAATAACGTCAGTGTTGCTGATAAATGTGGATACAAAACTTGATGTGAATGCACATTTTAATTTGCGTATTTAACGCACTATTCATGGGTTTTTCAATTTCAGGTACGGTGGAGCATCTGTCCATATCACAACAACATATTATTACACAAGGTAATCTACATTTTTTATTCATTTAATATTATACAACATAAATCACGCAAATTTTCACAATGCTGGGAATAAGTATTATACAATATAAACACTCACAGTTTACAAGATACACGCACAAAGGAACACAGTATACAATGTTAATATTACACAGCTCACACAATGAACACTGAACAATGAAACAAAGTTGTCCGATATTTGTCGAATGACAGACTAGCACCTGCTATGGATATTTGGTTGGATTAACTCCTCCAACATGCTTGATTATTAAGAAATGTTGTTGTTATAACAAACGTATGACGTTAGTGAGAACGTATTAAAAATGTCAAATTATGCATTACGCATTTTGAGCTGACGTCGTGTAGCTAACTTTCAATAATTTCCAAATCTTGTGATGTACCTGCCACAATAATAGAACACATTTTTTTTAAACCCCAAATTAGGAAAAAAACAATAGGTTAGTAATTTTATATCTACATACAATGAGAGTAGTGGGTGGGGGTATGTGAAAGGAATGTTATGATCAACAATAATCAAAGTATAAGGTTGTCAAATTTCAATGTGATTATATACATGGCGTATGAGATGTACAGATTGGAAAGCAAGTTGATCGTTTTATCTAGATAACATGAATATAGTGGGGAAATAATATACTGGGGAAATCAGAAGCATTACAGATTCAGGTTTTATGTCAAATTTTACATATTGGCCTTTTTATTTATTCATTTATTATATATGTTTTTGATGCGGCGCGAATCAGTTATACTTTTAGGCCGTCATTGAACAGTTTGGATCACTGCATATGTGTGCACCAAGGAAAGATAGGTTAGTAAAACTCACAAGTCGTTTGACACGTTTAAGTTTAAATTTCATGCCCAGAATAATTTTTTTTAATAAATAATATAAATTATTCAGAGATCTACTGAAATATCACAGTCAAATAACCATCGGAAGTAATTCACCGAAAGCTTCTAGTCCTCAGACGTATTGTTACATGGGTGAATGTTTCAGGTAATGTAATGGGTACGTTTGTCGATGCGTATCATGTGCGCAGGCCTTAATTAACCCTTTCAGCGCGGGGTATCCATGGTTTGCATACAATTATTTCAGCGTTTTAAGGGTTAAACTTGGTAAGCTGTATGCGTGTAATGTACATTACTGTAAATTTTATTAACTCGATTTGCTTTATATAATTGGCCTAAGCATTCTCCGATTTTCCTTATAGAAACGTATCAATATCATGATTAATAATGTTACGCACCCCTTGTGTGTGTGAGGCTTAACTTTCACAAGAGGAGAGAAAAGTTTCACTCTCAATAGTTCTATCGCAATCAACATGGAGGGTGGCTTGACAAATTTGCAGGTCCCATTGAGTTCCTACAGGCCATGTGCTAGTGTTAGTGTTCAAAGAACACTGGTAATATATAATAATTTCGTGTCTCAAAAACATTGTGCACGGCAGTGATGTTGTGCGTGATGCTAAATGTGAGACACTACCGTGACATAGGCCTGGGACCAAAAAAGTGAAATATGCCACTCTCACTCATATAGGTATACAGGTATTTGCCCGAGTCATGCTTCTGTCTGACAAATATAAAGGCTGCAACTCAAATGGTTTAAAATGTATTGCACATCAACGAAACTTAGTGATCGTGGTTATAAAGGAAGGTCAGGGTCAACCATTTTTGAACTCGACCTGTGTTGTTCTCAAATGCAATAATGCAATTTGAAAATAGGATTTTAGATAAAACCTTTAAAATAATTGTGTCAGAGATAGGTCAAGGTCACTCATTTTCGAACCTGACATGTATTTCCCCAACAGTTTACTTGTTACCCAACTCCTCTAACGGTTCAAAATATATTGTGTATCAAGACATTTTAATAACATTGTGCTGTGACCTTGGTTATGAAAAACTATAATGTTACTGACATGTAGTTTCCTTAAACTCAATGGGGTGTAATACAGGAGAACTCTAGAACAAAGTATCAACTAAATATTGCTCATAAAGGAGTCCCTCAAATTAGTTCGATGTCCTATGTTCCAACTTGCCAAGTTGCGTCTGTATGCCAAATTTGAGGATTTTAGCTATCGGCGTTTCAAAAAATTATATCGGCTATTAGGGTAATTTGAACGGCGATAAATAATGTGACCTATAATACAAAATATGAATGATGCCGATAGGCACTAGAAAAAAATATGGCGGTGGACGAAAACAGATGAAAGGCGGTGAGAACGATAATAAAATATGGAGGCTAATAAGGGTTTTCATGGTAACATTATATCTGAATATAATCCAAGGCTTCTTTAATGTGTATTCTCATGAAGAAGATTCAACTTAGCTTTATTCACTTGTGTCTGTGTGTCGAGGGTGTGGATGTAAATATGTTGTTTTATTTAGCGCTATAGATATATAAAATCAAACTGCGACTGCATATTCGTCACACGCCAGAATAACAATAGGATGGATTAAAGCTACAGCCCCACCAAATGCCGCGCCGCGCCGTGCCGCGCGGCGCGTTAAAAAAGATTAACTTCACTGTTAACATAGCAGTGGCTATACTGGAAGCCGCGCCGCGCCATGCCGCGCCGCGCCGCGAAATGAAAGCTGGGGTAAGTTTATATTTCACGGCGAACGCGCGGCGCGGCGCGGCGTTCGGTGGGGCCGCACCTTAATATCAGTATTTATATTCATGCAGACGCTACCACATAAATTAGAACGTGTCAGTCGTCTGCTCCCTGTTGTTCGGTGTCGTCGTCTCCAAGGAGTCCTAAAGGGGAAGAGAATAAGCGGACATGCAACTCATATGTCTTTGTACAATGATTGGAAGCAGCATGAACACTTTAATTGAATCCGTGTCCGCCATTTGTCATAACTTTAATTTATTTTTCACACTTCTTTCATGCATTAACAAACCATTTCAGAAAAGACCTAAACATAAATAAATTTCCATTTGCCGAATTTAACAGCGATCTTCTTCAAACTGTTGGTTACAACCACTTGAATAATATGACAATCTACATTTGGTAACACTTCAGTCCTTAAAGTGTTACATTTAATCACGGCGTACAATCTATTTATTGATGATCCAGCTTTAGCCAGGTCCACGGCGGGGAATCAATCATGCAAAATTAATCAAATAGGATTAATTACTTGATCGGGGCAACAAGCAAGATAAGGGTGTGCTAGAATAAATCAATGAACCCGTGGTTCTGAAAAGCGGTATCATACAATGTATTAACGCTTGAAGCGCTAAATTCAATAATTTTAATTTTCACCTACTTGAAGTTGTGTCTCACTACCGCGACCCACAGCTTCAAGTGGGTGAAAATTACTCATATTGGTTTAAATTGAGACCAAACATTTGCAAATCTTGATGTTTAAACGCTCATTTAGTTCCCAATAATAGTGATTGGATCGGGTGATAAAACAGATTATAAACGACTATAGGGGTACTCAGCGGGATAAGGGTTAAATAATATTAGGTTTAAAAGAAAACGTGTCATTGTATAGGGAAATTATTTGGATCGTTTCAAGGACTTTTCATTGCTGGGGCAGCGTCTCCAACGTTTCACCAGCAATGAGCCGCACGTTTCTAGCCTATAGATCATATACAAATGCAATTAAAGGGACATGTCAAAATCATCAAAAAATCGATGATTTCATTTTATCTTAATAAAATTTGACCATATGATGTAAACATGTCCATAGACTAGAACCGCAAACGTTTCTAAATTTTTGTGCTGCGCATTCACCAGTTAGGCTAGATATAGAGACGAAATTCCTGATTTCTAATATGGACAACCATGTCAAAAATAGGAAATACGGGAATTTCGTCTATATCTAGCCTAACTGGTGAATGCGCAGCAGGAAAAAATATAAAAAATTTGCGGTTCTAGTCTATGGACATGTTTACATCATATGGCCGTATTAAAAAGCAAAAATAAAATCACCGATTTTTTATGATTTTAGCCTGGGCCTGTCCCCTTAAGTATTTACATGGTCGATTCACACAACATTCAATGCCACGTACATGCCACATTTTATATAAAAGGGAATACTTATTACACCACACATTTAGGTTGATCAAAGCTTTCAGTTAAAGAATAGATAAATAGATAAATTATAGAATACTCCATTGGTAAATATAATATACACTCACCTTGATCATCATTGACAGTCTCCTCTACTTTGTCTAGATTTGCGTATTCTCCTTGTCTTTTAATATCGATATAAAACCATCTAAAATAAAAGACAACATCGGCGTTATCAAAGGAAATATTTTTAAACTAAAAACATAAATATATAATTCCTATTATCAGTGTTGCAAAAAAGATTTAACAAAATTGTAGCAATTTAACGGCAGAATTTGTGGAAATAATGTCACGATCCTTATTCTACTATATTGTAGCCCAGTTCTGTAGATGGGAAAGTTAATTACAACACTAGTATTGCTTATTTTATTACGTCTTTTGAAAACAAAACTTCGCTCAGAATTTTGACAAATGATCGTTTGTATGTTTTATCGAAATAAACTTAAACAAAATTTTTTTTGGTGACCGTAAACGTAACAATCCTAACCAAAACAGTTTCTATCATTTCTTTTTAGAAATAATAAAATATTGACTATCCTATCGAATAATTTTTTGTTTTGACCATTGCCTGGAAATGTGTGTATGCTCCAATATATTATACATTATGTCAATGTAGTGTACATTATGTCAATGTAGTGTATTTTAAGAGGTCATACCGATATATCTCACATTAAAATAATATTTTATTTTATTATTATGATACATAAACGGCGTGCAATAGTAAAGATTTAAATCGTGTTTTCATATTGCAATTATAGAAGCTATATAGTCCTTGGGCCAGACCAAAATTTAGTACCAATTGGGGTGACTAAACTTTATTGTGATTTTCAGTTAGATAAATATATGAGGGGTCTAAAAATGTATGATGGCCTTTTCAAAACGGTAGCTTAAGGGCAGTAATTTCTGTTTTAAAGAGGGGGGGTCTCGGAATCAAAAAGTAATTATTAATTATATCTTTTCATCTATTAGTCCTACAAAAATCCATAATACATCGTTTCTGACATAGTTCGAGCCAAGGAATACGTTTTTGATGTTTTGGAAATGATTTAACCAATATTTCGCCGACAAATTCAAGATGGCCGCCAATTTCAAGCTGTATTTCTCAACTCTATGGCATAACTTGTTTATTTATGTCTATATAATTTTCGAAAATTTGTAAGTAAATATTCTAGTTAGACAATCAAACTAGTATTAAACTAAACTATGTATGATGGCCTTTTCAGAACGGTAGCTTAAGGGCAGTAATTTCTGCTTTAAAGAGGGGGGTGTCGGAATCAAAAAGTAATTATTAATTATATCTTTTCATCTATTAGTCCTACAAAAATCCATATTACATCGTTTCTGACATAATTCGAGCCAAGGAATACGTTTTTGATGTTTTGAAAATGATTTAACCAATATTTCGCCGACAAATTCAAGATGGCCGCCAATTTAAAGCTGTATTTCTCAACTCTATGGCATAACTGGTTTATTTATGTCTATATGATGTTCGAAAATTTGTAAGTAAATATTCTAGTTACACAATCAATCTAGCATTAAATTAAACTATGTATGATGGCCTTTTCAGAACGGTAGCTTAAGGGCAGTAATTCCTGTTTTAAAGAGGGGGTCTCGGAATCAAAAAGTAATTATTAATTATATCTTTTCATCTATTAGTCCTACAAAAATCCATAATACATCGTTTCTGACATAATTCGGGCCAAGGAATACGTTTTTGATGTTTTGGAAATGATTTAACTAATATTTCGCCGACAAATCCAAGATGGCAGACAATTTAAAGCTGTATTTCTTAACTCTATGGCATAACTGGTTTATTTATGTCTATATAGTGTTCGAAAATTTGTAAGTAAATATTCTGGTCAGACAATCAATCTAGCATTAAATAAAACTTTTTTTTTTATATATCTTGTAAATATAAAAGCAGTTTAGTTATCCAACAGACGCGTGCTTCATAGCACTTGTTGTGCGAACTGAAAGCGTATCTCTATGAAATGTGTCACAATAAGGCATACATGTCTAATATTTGTCTATATTATTTATTTTGTTCCTGGTGGAATCAAATAATAAATATTTATATTTTTCCAACAAAATCAATAAGAAACACTAATTATAAATAAATTAATTATAGCATGTATGGTTCATTTCTAACTTAAACGTTTTCGATTTAGATACACTGTAATCATATTAATAGTGGTATGCTATGTTGTGGTTGTTATCGAAATTATGTGATTGAGCCAGACCAATATTTAGTACCATTCGGGGTGACTGGAAAAAACTACTCTAAACGGTTTTGTATGCCTTACACATGAACACAAATGTATGATGGCCTTTTCATGTAAATATCGACATGTAGGCCTACTACTTAGCTATGTGATCCAATCATGTGATACACTATATATATTTACACACAAGCTGTAAATGCAATGGTGAATATGTCCTTAATTGCATTTGTCTTTGTTTAAAGAGTGAACACGTCGTTGAACGAACTTTTCAATCTATCACACAAGAAATTTGGGTGTTTAATATTATAATTTATCATCATCTGTGTCATCATCCGAAGAGTGCCTTTTCATCTTACATGTTTATACAGCTCTGCATTTGTACATTTTAATCTATTTTCAAGACATTGACACTGGCAGTTTACAAATACGCTTACAAGTAGGCCTACACGAGAGGAGATTTAGCACAGCATCTGGAGCAGAAGAGCTAGACATACATTCAAGTTTTTATCTAAGCATCGAAAATCCAGCCGCGATCATCATCAGGACGAGGGATATCAGGACAGATAACCAAACTCCTGTGACATATGCCTGCTTGATATTTGGCATGCTGGTATATAGCTATCTCCGCATGATGCCCTTCTTATCCATGGAAATTTTTATATCCCACGGTAATGATTTTGGACAATATAAACCGCATGTGAACTCTTGGAGTGCGTCATAGAGATCTGGTGACAGTGCCCAGTTTCAACCAAGATTTACCAATGCATCTCTAAATTTGTGATTGTTTATGACTAGTGTCCATGCACCAAGCTTAATACCTTGACCCGAAAAGGAACTTATGGTGTCGCATCCTGTGTAACAATGTAGCCCTATAAATATAACACTATAAATGTAGTCCTATAAGGTAATATCTATCAATCTCTGTCGAGCTTTAATACCACTTTGCATATATAAATGACACTGTATGTTAGTGCTAAATGCAAGGCTAATAATGAAGATAGCAGTGGCATCTGCCACAAGAACAACATCATTGTGGGTCTAATATTTAGCGGCATGTTTTGCATGAAGCAGCATACGCGTATCTAGTTCTTTGTACCAGCTGAAAGATTAATTACATCGGATTTTTTTAAAAGGATTTTTCCAACTGGTTTGCAGTAGCTCCACAACGGACTGGATGTCAGTTTCATCTTTTTTAACACGCGATGGCTGAAGATCTAAATGAATATTATGTGGAGAGTCGATTTCAATAACACAGCTGCTTTATGGCTGTACTTCTATATTCAGCATTGAGGTAGTATTTACTCATTGCAGATGGTTTTGTGCTGACACCTTGGTACCACCTGCAGTTTGGGGTATCCTTGTCTGTGGTTTCTTCAATAGCTTCGTCAACAGGTATTCGACCAAGAAGGTTTCTTTGCTAATTTGAACGCTGAAGCCTCCCCCTGTAAAATATTTGTAAATTATCGGGTGTTCCTCTGATAGTCTTATCATTTGAGAATTGTATACCCTCATATATTTAGTCTACATGTAAGATTAAGTAGAATTCTACTTATTCTTTCATGGTGTTTTCATCAAGTCCCTTGATGGAGTATCCTCACAATACTGATTGCTTACAAGCGAGTGGGGAAAAACATTTTTTTCTTCAAAACATGGATGTCAGAGTGGGTGAAGAACCTGCATCAAACAGTTTTACCAACTAAACCAGGGTCCACACCCTACATAAGAAATGTTGATATGTGACCTAAGGAAGTGATGTTGTGACTGACGTAACGCGGTAAAGCCTTTATTAGTCTACATCATACACCCCTAGTAGAGCTAAAGCCATTTATATATGACAGTTTCGTTGGATGTTGCATTTGGATGTTACTTTTTGAACGAGCGGCAAAAATATTGAGATTTCGAATGTACATATATATGTATGTTATTTCTTCTCTGAAATACATAATATCTCATAACTTTCTTAACCCTTTCAGCACGGAGATCGTCTTTATACGTTAAAATCTGACGTCTACAGATTCTGACGTATAGAAACGGTCCCCGCACTGAAAGAAATACTTTGTTTTAAAATGGCCCTAGACCTACAGCATAGGTATATTCAAATGAATCGGAAAGAGCTAACTAAGACATTTAGGATGATTTCACATTGAAAAATCACTTTAGTTTCCATGGCTTATTCAATAATATTTCAGTGCTTTAAGGGTTAAGCTACCGTTCTGAAAAAGGTCATCATACATTTTTGTTCATGTCTAAGGCATACGAAGCTATCTAGAGTAGTTTTTTTTCTGGTTACCCCGGAAGGTATTAAATTTTAGCCCAATCATATTTATGACATACCACTATTACCATGATTACAACGTATCTAATCTGAATCTAAAGTGATGAACCCTGTTATCATTAATTTATTTATAATTAGTGTTTCTTTTTAATTTGTGGAAAAATATAGATATGTATTATTTTATTCCACCAAGAAAAGAATAGATAATACAGACCAACATTGGAATGTATGCCTTCTTGTTACACATTTCATAGAGATACGTTTTCGGTCCTCACATCCTTAAGTGTTATAAAGTACACGTCTGTTGGATAACTGAACTGAATTTATTTAAATTTGCAAGATATACAAAAAAATAGTTTAATTTGATGCTAGATTAATTGCCCATAACTAGAATTTTTGCTTAAAAAAAATCGAACATCATAGACATAAATAAACTCGTTATATCATAGAGCGGAGAAATACAGCTTAAAATTGGCGGCCATCTTGGATTGGTCGGAAAAATATTGGTTAGATCATTTCCAAAACATCAAAAACGGATTCCTTGACCCAAATTATGCCAGAAACGATATATTATGGATTTTTGTAGGACACATAGATGAAAAGATATAGTTAATATTTACTTTTTGGTTCAGAGACCCCCCTCTCTTTAAAACTGAGAATACTGCCCTTAAGCTACCGATCTGAAAGGGCCATCATACTTTTTTAGACCCCTCATATATGTATCTAACTGAAAATCACAACAAAGTTTAGTCACCCCAATTGGTACTAAATCGTAAAAATTCGGCCCCTGGCCCAAGGACTAATACTTACATAAATATTAGCACACCAAGGAAAAGTATAAAACATCCCACTAAATAACACGCTCCACCAAAAGTGTCCAATGTGCGTGGAAACAAGAAGTAGTTGTAAAGGTATCCGCACAGTAGATTCCCCAACTCCTCCAAAAGACCAACAACCGCATTAATTTTACCTGAAAGATATGACCACAGTTTAAAATTAGATTATTTGAATCTTCAACTCAGGCAGAACCTGAAAAAATGTTAATTGAAAAACTAAATTTTGCAGATATATGATTTCAATATTATTTTCATTTTTGAGTTTTAAACTTTTTTTTGCAAAAAATGGAGGGCGGGCGCATGGATATTGGCTTGACTAACCCCAAAAACGGATTAGGGGCCGGAATAACATGGATGTGCCAGTTGTTTTCGGGACAACCGTCATTTCCGTCCTATCCTTAGTAAAATGTAGGCCTATATATAACTCAATTTAAATTTTGAGTCACTTGAAGTTGTGTCTCGCTGCCGCGACACACAACTTCAAGTGACTCAAAATTCATATGATTATTTTGTGAAATTTAAGTCCCAACATATATCAGGGTTTCAAGTTTGATGGTTATAACTGGTTATACTATGCTAATAAAAACACAGAATGTCTACTGCAGTCACCCTGTAGAGACTTCAGTTGTATTCATTCTCACTCTACCCCTGAATGCGATGAGGCCTTTTCCACCTAATTGAGCGCCCCTCTCCACGCGACTCCCAACTGTCGGCCCCTCCCCTAAATTTCAAACTCTGCCCAAAATTGTGAAAGTGGTACATGTAGAACAAATATAGCTTTTATTGCAATAAATATGTTACCCATACATTTCTAATTCAAGTATGTCATAGCATACATATTTTACCATAAATAGAGACACATATAACGTTCTGAATTATTTTCTTGACTTTATATGAGCCCATTTCGAAATTACGTATTATTTTTCAAAATGAAACCACATATTTTGCGTGCGTTTTCGTTCATAAGTAGATAATTAGGGGGATTATATCGACACAAAATCACAAGAATAAGAGTTTAGCCACTGTTTAAACTGTTTTTGATTTATTAGCTGATGTAATCCCCCGTTTTAGGCTCTAATTATTCAATTTGTAATCAGAGGTGGCAATATTTGACTGTATAATCCAGTTGTACACACTCTATAATTGTGTGATAGGCTGTACAAGTAACATTTCGCAGATGGCAAGGACACATTGCTGCCTCAATGTTGGGCCATTATCATCGACGCTGTCACAAAGTTGGAACAGTGTTGGCCAAGTTCTCGCGTTGTTTCGCGTATACTGTCACTTGGCTTGATGTTCCCAGGCCAGACGGTGCCGTCTGATTGCCGGCGCGTTGTGATTAGCTTTGATGTCAAAGCTTGGGGGGTGTCGCACGAGAGGCACGTGTGTCCTCCTGGAGTGGGGTCCCAAATAGGTAGACACAGGCTCATATCTGGCAGCGGTGTAGTGGGAAGTACAGCCTGCACGCAGGTTGACTGCAGTCGACATCAGTGTTCCAATGGTAAACATCTGTGCGCTAAATAAGGCTGAACTCTCCAATATTGTCATAAGGGATTTCAATGGTAAAGGCGGTGTGGGGCATTAAGGATTGCAACCGTACAGAGACGTGTACAGACTACTTGTGGAACATTAATTTCACCTACTTTTACTCATTCTCAGCCCGCTTTCCGCGACGTCGTTAAAATGGTGTGCTATTAAGGTGTCCTAAATGCAGAGAGCTAACACGATGCTCAGTGTCATCTTACTTTTCTACATTTAGGGCACTTATACCAGTCAATCATACAATTTAAATCAATTGGTGGATAGCTTTTGACAAAAAATCAGAGAAAGTAAAAACGAATAATTGTTTATCTAGAAGCAAATAATGATACTGATTTAAACAAACTGAACATTACAATTATTGAAAGAATTATGTATTCCGTGCAATGGTACATATTATGGTGGGATCGTGTTGATAATAATAATAATAAGGAAGGTTATATTATTGTTGATATTTCTAAAATAATAATTATGTGTCTCTACATTTACATTTGCTAAAATTATGAAAAAATCCATGCTTGTTCATTATCGTGATTATAGGCCTATACTTCTGAGATAGCTCAGTATGAATATCCATACTATTACCTTGTTCATCTTTGTGCACTATGTGTGCGAGAGCGCCGCGCACGCCAGGAAATGGTGCGGCGCAGATAATGCCAATAACGGGAGCTGTCAACATCAACAAAATATGGTCATGTGACAAATTACATCAATTGTTGACAATTTTTTTTTAAAGTTCAACAGAAATATTGTCAAACCTAACGTACAGGTATAGCGGTACATGACGTGGCTCAAATTAATTATATCAAAATAATTATATTTATTGCCGCGGGCAAATGCAATATGCATCTCACGGGTTCTGCCGTGTACATATTCATATATTCTGCCGTGTCTACCACATTACATATTATCTATATACACACATCTATACAAATCTATACAAATCAGCATAATTATCAAGTAATTCTCCAATACAATCAAGGAATATTATCAAATATTAACTGAATGAAGAACACACAAGAGAGAGTACATCATATTGTTGAATTTATCAATGTTTTTGAAAGACTTTGTATCATGCAGAGCAATATCGATCACACATTGAAGAACGCACGTGATAAATGTAAATTTATTGTTGACCTTTACAATTTGCAGAAAACGATGACCACTGACCTAGGAATGCCATCCAGAGGGCGTAGGCGAATGCTATCACCAGTTGCCCTCCTAGTTTAGATATGGTCCCCAGGACGAGCAGTGATGCGTCCATCAATCCCACTTTTTTCAGTAGTGGGATCACCACCATCAGACCAACTCCCCTGAAGAAGGTATTATACGATGACCAGTAGCCCCATACTACCTGACTCATACCATTATGCCTAAAGTACAGGTAGTTTGGCGAAGACACTAGCACAAACAAATACATTGCAATTTTTAATAAATACATGTGTACAATTCTGGAATGAGTTTATTAATATATTTATTTATAAACTTTAACTATATATATTTTGAACCACACGTCAAAGTTCGAAAAGCTAGGCCACTAAAATAATTATATAAGAAACAGTACAGCACAGTATATTTATCATACCATATATTTATAATCATTATACAAGACATAGTACAGTGCAGTATATTTACCATCTCCTATGACAACTGCGAAGAAACCTAGAAGTAACACTAGTATGTGCATCCGCTGACGATTCGGTCTTTTCTTGAATACAGCATAAAATGTATCCTACAATATGTTTGCAATGATTATCCTTTAAATCCTCCATGGCAATTTTATTTGCAGCTGTAATTGGTGTTGCAATCTATGTCTACGAAGATTTGAGTACGCGATAAGCGGAGAAAATGGCGTGATCAACATGTTGCAGAGTTATTGGTAAAGATTGTAAAAAGCATTATCATAATCAGAACAGATATTACATGTTCTTAAACATAAACCGCCCATCAAATCACTAAAACACGTTTGATTATTGAATATAAATGTCATAACCTGAACATTTGTGGAAAAATTAAAGTAGAACAATTAAAGTTGAACAATTAAGGCAGAAGAATTATTAGAACAATTATTAGAGCAATAGATACAATTGACGAGAAGTTTGTTTCTGTAACCTGATTTTCCATGTTTGAAAGCTAAGAGGTATATAGGCCCCTATATATATAATATCATAGAAAATCTGGTAAATGTTGTTTAATGATAACTTAACCCTTACAGCGCGGGGATAGATTTTAGTCGTCAGAATCTGACGTCTGTAGACGTCAGATTCTGACGACTAAAGTCTATCCCCGCGCTGTAAAAGTAAAAATAGTTCTAATGGCCGTAGACCCATAACATAGGTATTCAAATTAATCGGAAAGAGCTAACTAAGACGTTTATGATGATTTCAACTTGAAAAAAATACTTTGTTTTAAAACGTTTTCATAAAAAAATCAGCGCTGTGAGGGTTAAGGACTGGTCAGAATTTAATGACACATTAATGACGCATTAACATCCAGCGCCAGCTCAGTATTGACGTTGTGTTTCCAGATCGGTGTGTGTACTTTTAAATATATAGAAAATAGAAGGATTATCAGTTAATACCATAGGGAAATTTGCGCCGGCCTTTTATTCATATTGGAATTACTTTTCATCCATATTGCCCCCCTTGGAGTTAACTTATACGACACTCTAACGACACTTTACCTCAAAGAACACTGCTTATATAATTAAACCATACATATGAATATGGCATTTTACCTTAATATGTCTTGGTGAAAACCACAACAACCCCCTTCTTCTCGCATCGTCAAATTTCGTGTTCGCTGTTTGAGATGTACTGTTTGAGTCTTTGTCGCTGGCGACGCTAGATGTAGCATCATTTGTCGAATCATGGTGTCCGACATTTGGATTCACGCCACTTTTAACGATGGGTGTATTTAGGGCTGTGCAATTTGTCTGTAGGCTTTCTACTGGATCTAGCCAGGTGTAAATATAAACAATGAGAGTGGCGTACAGCCAAGTGGATGCAGTGAACACAAAGACATAGTTTGTAGCCTCCAGAATGAGGCCAGAGACAAGACCCGCGATGCAGTATCCAAAGTAGTAAAATGACTCTAGCACCATCATTCGCACTGTGCGGTACTTTTCAGAAGAAGTATTCCCCACATAGCTGAAAAAGATGTAATCCACACACTGAACGTATCACATTACTTCACATAAAAAAATCAACTGAATGGACAGACAGATCAGTGTGTCAACTATATTGCCTTTATTCAGACAAATAATGTGTAATGTATAGAATTTTGACATATTATATCAAACAATAATTTGCGACAATAGTTAGGCATACCATGTCATGCGACTATATTTAAATGTAAGCTCTCTACGAGAATTATCAGGATCGTACAGCAAAATACCGTTAAAAATATAGCAGGAGCGTATAAAATAGCATACCATAACATACATTTCTCCTCAGCGAGCCTGAGAATTTGATTCAACATTATATATTTCTAAGTATGTCACCGGTGCCGTGTTCTCTTGTTTTTCAAAAAGCCATAATAAGTGAGAGTAGTTTATGTCGCTTTAACAATGTAACCGCCAAATAATTTAATCGGAATTTTCACCCGCATGAAGTTGTGTCTCGCTGACGCGATTCACAAATTCAAGTGAGTGAAAATTATTTGACAAAATGGAAGTCAACGATTTTGAAATATTGCTGACTGATGTCACGTTTTATCTTCAAATTTAAACTATGTTTATGTTTAAAATGTGGTATAAAATATACTGATAAAAAAATGAAAAGCCGAATATAATCGGAGGTTAAAGAGTTAATCGTAATAAACTTATTTAGGTCTGAAATTGTAGGTTTTCTTTGGTCCACCATCAATGACTACAGCTTTTACTTGTGTTGTTGTGGGATTGTAACCACTGATGGTGGGGCGCGTGCAGTGACGGATCTATAGGATCTGAAGAAAGAGGGGGCACCGGGGCAAATTTTGGCCAAATTAGGGGACTTATGTCACTTACGTGAACAAGCTCATGGATAAGCCAACCCAGCCTCCAAATGCCCCGTAGAAGAAAGAGCCTAAAAGACAAAGGCCTATGGATGATTCGATCCAGTAAGCGCTGAACAAGTAACATAGGGAGAAGAGACAAAAGCCAAAACACGGTATAGCCATGACCAAGCGTCTCCCTAAAACATCACTCCAAGAACCCTGGAAACAGAAAAACGTAAGATGCGACTTCATTACTTGTTCGATATCACGTGCAATGGCATTACGTTTTGAACCTTCATCATGATTTTGTGGAATATTTGTCTGATGCGACCAAAACCGAACGAATATATGAATGAATGAATGAATGAATGAATGAATGACTGACTGACTGACTGACTGACTGACTGACTGACTGACTGACTGACTGAATGAATGAATGAATGAATGAATGAATGAATGAATGAATGGATGGATGGATGGATGGATGGATGGATGGATGGATGGATGGATGGATGGATGGATGGATGGATGGATGGATGGATGGATGGATGGATGGATGGATGGATGGATGGATGGATGGATGGATGGATGGATGGATGGATGGATGGATGGATGGATGGATGGATGGATGGATGGATGGATGGATGGATGGATGGATGGATGGATGGATGGATGGATGGATGGATGGATGGATGGAATGATGGATGGATGGATGGATGGATGGATGGATGGATAAATGAATGAATGAATGAATGAATGAATGAATGAATGAATGAATGAATGAATGAATGAATGAATGAATGAATGAATGAATGAATGAATGAATGCATGCATGCATGCATGCATGAATGAATGAATGAATGAATGAATGAATGAATGAATGAATGAATGAATGAATGAATGAATGAATGAATGAATGAATGAATGGATAAATGGATGGATGAATGAATGAATGAATGAATGAATGAATGAATGAATGAATGAATGAATGAATGAATGAATAAATGAATGAATGAATGAATGAATGAATAAATGAATGAATGAATGAATGAATGAATGAATGAATGAATGAATTAATTAATTAATTAATTAATTAATTAATTAATTAATTAATTAATTAATTAATTAAAGAACTATTGTGCACACACAGGCTAATAGCCAAGAGGCTATCAATACTACATGAGAAAATTGAAGGTGTTTTAGCCCGAATGTTCAGTGATTGAACTCCCTATCAGTATACCCCTATTTGAATGATTCATGTCTTCATCAAACAGGAACTGTTGCTTTTGTATCTCAAAATAGGAAACATTTTCTGAGCAGAATAACAAATAATATGATAGACCACTGTGACAAAATAATTGGACTTTAATTTTGTTATTTTAACTCACCAAGAATGTTGCGAGAAACATACAGGGAATAGTGTAGACTATTTTTTGATAAAAGTAGAACTGTGAGGTGCTCTTGGTGATTTCTGAAAGCATGGATTCAGTAACATTGTCCGGATCACTGTCAGCTAGTATGGTGTCACAGATCGTGAGGTTGTACATCCCAATGCATGTCTACAAGAAAAGTGTACTTAATAGCTTAAATTAAAAACAAAACAAATAGTGAAAGGAACAACCAAATACCGTTTTCTGATGTGTGTTTGGTGTTCGATGCAAAACAGAATGACCCAACACAACGCTGGGCACAGTGCGTAATAGGATTGTAGTGTTCTGATGCGGCAGTAACGGAAAAGAACAATGTATTGAGTCATTCTTGATTTTTTTGTGACGTTTGCCTTGATATTTTTCTTCAAAATGAAAGCTCATAACTAAAAACCAGCCTATCAGACACTAATCGATTGACCGTCCGCATTGGGCTTTATGATATCCACAGTGCGGGGATCGACTTTAGACGTCAGATTCTGATTCTGACGTCTTAAGTCGATCAGCACACTAAAATAATTAAAAGAATTATAATGGCCGTAGACCCATAACATAGGTATTCAAATGAAGCGGAAAGAGCTAACTAAGACATTTATGATGCTTAAAAAAACTTTTGGTCTCCATGGTTTATAGAAATATATTTTAGCGTTTTAAGGGTTAAATGTCGCGGGGATGACAGGGTGTGACGAAGATGACAATGACAGTTCCATGACTGGATTCTCCAATTGACATCGATACTAATCATTGGTGGTTTTCACATTTTAGTTTAAAAAGTCAAATCCATAAGTTCGAATATTCCTTTTTTAATTTGTGGTCAAAGAGAACATATTCGTTAGGAAATTAGCCTACTATAATTTGTCTATCGCTAATTAAATTTTCATTAATTTCTGTTTTCACGATTTTTTTATTCTACCTCATAATATTATCCACAAATTCGGCTACGTACTATGAGTAAGCGAAGACGAGATAGTTTGCTCAAGGAAGCTTTTGATTACATTTTGGAAATATCATCGGGCTCTGTGACTTCTCAATTTTTCTCATGACTGTTGGAGAAGTACGTGTTTTATCATAGTCAACTTCTACAAATATTTTTTGATTTTGAAGAAATATTTAAAAATTAGAGAGGTAGGCCTTCAACTTTTTTTCTGCAAATGAAAGTTTGAAATAGGATCTGAAATATTTATTCTTATGCATAGACATGGTAGAATATCAATCACGATCAGCGCCTTTTACATCAACAACTCAAAGTTGGGCTGTACATCGACCCGATGTATACGCGTTGGTTAAGCAGCTTATTATTGATGTCACCAATCTCTCAACTCAATACCTCTACGTTTTACCTGTCCACCTTCAAAGAGGCGACAGAATTAGAGATCAGCAGGGTCATCTTGAATTCTGCAACTATGATTTGCAACCTTGACCTTATCTTTACTGACACAGCACAGCTATTCACCTGTTTCACGTATCACTCACCACCTGGTGAATGTACTAGCTACCCATACCACTGGGAAACGACGTCGTTACGACATTGAATCAACGTCAATGACGTTGATTCAATGTCGCAACAACGTCTTGCGCCCAGTAAGACTAGTGTGTATGTTGGCAAGATACGTGTATGTGCCACATCAATCAAAGAAAAAACATTGGTTGTCTCTCTCCTGTTTTAGTCAATGCTCAACGGTTAAACGGTGCCATAGATTAACAAATAATATTCAAAATGGCCGACATCCTGTATATGGGATTACTGTGCATATATATGGGATCATTATCATTTATTAGGTATCATTTGACATGAAAATATGTTTAATTAAAGATGGTTCTATTGTTTTCGTTAGTTGTTCAATTATTTTCAAGATTACAATATGACCGAGTTCATCTTTAAAAAATTATCGTCTGCTCCGTTATTTTTTGCCATACAAACATGCTTAATGTATCATTGCACACTGAAAAATGATTCCCAATCGATTAATAATAGTTATATTTTAATGCGTTTTAAATCAGGGTCATCACAACCAAGATCGCCGACCTCCTGCATAGTGGTCAATAATAATAAATAAGGCACCTGATCAAAACTGTGTGGAGTATAAATATATAAACAGAACGGTAATATAGAAAAAATGATGTAAACGGTTCACCAAACATAAAAGACCACACTACAAGCAGTTTGGGAAAATAATCTATGGAATATTGAAATAGTTTATTTTTCAGTGAAATTATATAATCACTCACACTTGTAGTAATTATTATCAGAGGTAACATTTTAAAGATCAACTTTGAAACGCTATTGACAAAAACACTAGACGTTGATTATTATCAATCAAACGGACTAAGACACATTTTACTCTGTAGATAATTTTAACCGAAGACTAAATTCAGCTGTTAAGTACCGTGATGCAGCTTATATTGTACAGATTTAAGCAAAATAGTAATCATATATATCAGATTAGAATAGAACTGTTGAAATTTCAAATTGTAGATGTTCCTACCTTTTCATATACCAGAGCGCCGATGGCTGGACCCTCTATGCCGGCGGAAATACAAAACAGAAACATCAAGGGTTCCACCGTCATAAGCCTCAGTGGCCCCTTCCATGACGGCAACCCACTCTCCATCTCTTCAGCTGTTCACTTACACCTAGATAGTAAGAAGTACATGTATATGGTAAACCACAAAAAACATTCTCAAATAAATTCACATACTTTAACAAAATAAACAAAACGGATATTTTTTCATTCCGTTGGCCGTGTTAATTTAATCAAATGATATACCAGAAAAGTCTTGGATGAGTGAGTGAGTGAGTGAGTGAGTGAGTGAGTGAGTGAGTGAGTGAGTGAGTGAGTGAGTGAGTGAGCGAGCGAGCGAGCGAGCGAGCGAGCGAGCGAGCGAGCGAGCGAGTGAGTGAGTCGACGTATGCACTCTTATGCAGTCCCAGCCACGGCTTGCAGTGAGTAGCTGCTTGTCATGATCGAACTCACAGCCGAATGTAATGAGTCGCTACTACTACATTATAGTAACGTAGGATGCCGGCGATAGATTATCGTCACAGTTATAGTTTTTTTTAAATCGATCGACCAAGCAGCAAAAAGGACAACTTACCAATGATAACAGCTAGTTGAGTAAACATGCTGATAAAGGTGACACACAAAATACAATATTATTATAACCAGACGATAATATCTTGTGCAACAGGATGCTAAGCTACAAGCTGTAACCCTTAAGCCAACCCCCCACCCCTCCACACACAAAACCTTAAAGAATCGTGTATTTTCGCCATCAGAATTGCACAAGCGCGGAGGTTTACATACCCTCTACAACCAGGCTTCGTGGCAAGTAAAAATGAATAATCTAATTTTACTTTATTATTTACGCTTTAAACAACCCCTCCTCATAAAATCTCCTTTATCCTTTATTATCCTTTTATCAAAATTGTAAAATCAATGATCACTGTTCAAAGTGAGACTTTCATAAAAATATAAAGTGAAAGCATTACTTCCACCATTAAGTACATTACAGTGTGAAGTGACATTGATTTTGTCCATGAATTTCATTCAGTTTCTATTAGTTCTATAAATGATTCACTCTTAACTACTGTACATTGTGATTCGAAAACAAAAACACGAAGACAGCACACTTTATCAAGAAGCCGACACCGTGTTATTTTATCTCGCTCTCGTTTTAACCCTTTCAAGCCTGAAGATACCATTGTCATCGTCATCCACTACAAGCCGCAAATTGTTGTCGTAATTCTCGACTTCAGGTGGATGAAGATGACTTGGAAGTGGGAGGTAAATGAAAAAAATACTATTATTAAAACAGTTCCATGAACAATTTCGATCTACAACCCCCTAGATTTTAGTAAATCAAGTCATTATTCATAGATGCAAAATGATGCTTTAGTGCATCGTGAGGACTTAAGAGGTTAACTGTATATGACATATAGAGTAAGCATTACAGAGAACACGGAGGGATCCAAGATCTGAACGGTGCCAAAAAATAGGGAGCGTCCCCCCCCCCCTTCCCTGGAGAAGTTACGCGGAAAGTTCACTTCTGAAGAATAACTTATATCGCTGTTACTAAAATGGTTAAAATATTTACATGGTTCTGAAATATGGGGCCTAGATAATATGTCTCATAGAAAATGTTCATATTTTCCCACTGAAAAAGATACTTAATGTACCATTATTTACACCAAACATCATGGTCTACATGGTCTATGGTGACCCTGGCAAATGCGAGCTGCGAATTAATTATGTTCTTCGATGTGTTAAATACTGGTTGAGGTTATTAAATATGGATAATGATAGATATGCATGTAAGGTATATAAAATGATGCTTCATGACAGTAACTGTAGTAATTGGGTGAGTAAAATAAAATAATTTTTTGTTTCATTTTAATTTTATTGATGTGTGAGAAACCCAGTCTGCGGATGATTCTCAATTATTTATTAGGACTTTAAAACAAAGAATGATAGAAGAAAGTGACAATAACTGGTAGATAAACTTAAATAGTATACTAATAGATACTCTGTATATAAACTTTAGAAGCAGTTCAGATACAAAGATAACTATTTAAATTTCATTTCAAGTGGTATCTCAAGGAGAGTAGTATCTCGTTTTCGCATGGGCGTAAGTCTTATTATGACGCATAAACTAAGGTTTATTCAGGACAGTGACACTGTATGTCCTATGTGTATGGCAGAAGAGGAAAACGAGATCCACTTTATTCTTCATTGTCATGATCTACGTTCAAAATAGCTTGCTACGTTTGATAGTTCACGAAATGTAAATACATTCCAACTGTTCTTACGTAGTGTTACGTAGTTTAATCAGGAGTTTGTGTACATATATAAATCAGGCATTTAAACGCAGAGAACAATACTGTGATGTATGATGATTAGCACTCTCAACATTGTAATATTAAATAAATTGTATTTTGTATAGTTGTGTACGGGCCGATGGCCTAACGAATAAACGTTTTGTATTCGTATTCGTATTCGTATTCGTAAAAATTATTAACCTGAGCACTGGCCGAAAAAAACATATCTACTCCACAAACTGCTCAATGAACCAGAAATAGGCTACCTAAACAAACATTAGGTCAACAACAGGTACAAACATCTGTACAACGTCGGCCAAACGTCTTGGTCCAACATTGTACAAATGTTATAAAAATGTTTTGTGTTTACTGGGACGCCAAATACCCCGTAAATGTATGGCCGTGCATTGCTGTCTTTTATCCGGGAAAATCAACGTTTTTCAACATGGCGGTGACCGAGAGCGATCTCGCCACAAGGTCCGAAAATTGTTCATAACATTTATAAAAACGTAGCTGAAAATGAGCTGAACATAAGTAAATGTAGATGAAATATTACTGATTCTAATAGACCTATTATAAACCTGATTAATCGCGGTCACATCTTAGACAGGAAAGTCCAAAGGGAGCAGTACACGTCTTTATCCTCAGCGGGCCGAGCTCAGCGGCGGACTAATTCTTAGCATGATCATGTGTCATAATCCAGGCCAAAGCAGGTTCGTCAACAGGGAGCCGAGCAAATGTGGAGCTAGGATGGGACAGCCAGATCAAAGACGTGAGATTCAAGTAATGTCCGGAATGTTAAAATTGTTTGGGCATTACGTATGGGCACAGGCAAGGTGTTCCATAATAAGGCTGGGTTGGCTATAGATAAAGCTCTTGTTGGTCTCGTTGGGGCGTTGAATAGAGACTCGTTTCTGGCCTTCTTATTCAAGAAGACCAATCTTCATGGCCCCATACAGGTTAAAATTAGCCCCAACGTGATTGAAACGGAACTCAAATGAAGGTTTCAGCCACAGATTGTGCCCAATCAACCGTAAAACATTTATTTTGCCTCGATAGACTTGTCCTAGATTATTCAGATAGACAATGGGTTGATTGAAATCAGTAACATTTCAGAAACATTGTCGCAAGGTTATTAAAAGTTATGACCGTTTTTGAACCTTGAGGTCGAAATCGCTCCCAGTCACCGCCATGTTGAAAAACGTTGATTTTTCTGGTTGAAACGAATACAGCGGCAATCCACGACCCATACCATCACGGTGTAGACTCGTCCACGGCTAGGTAACAATGTGAAAATGTACCATATAGCAAGTCAATAAATATACACATGGACATTTTTTTACGCAACCAACATATAAATAATAAAATAAATCAACATAAAATAACCTTTATAGACCTAATGTGAATATTATTGTTAACAAAAAAATACAATTCTAACCTGCTTCTATTAGTTACAAGGTCTACATCAATAATGTCAAGAAGCAAATTTGCGAAATACGGGCCGAGCTCCTCGCTGTACATGATCAATATAAACATACAGCATGCCAGAAAGCACGGCAATTTGAAAAGTGTTTATTTAATATCGGACCAGCGTTGTAGACGGTGGACTGACATTAAGCTAACACCACTGAACACTGGTTGCTGTGAGCTCCCTAGATCATTGCATACATATACTATATACACAGTGCGGGTTCAATTCATTTAACACGTCCAGGTTACCATGGTTCCTGCATGGTGATTACTATGTAATTACGCAATTTAATATTATAATTCCTCCATACAATAATTTAATTAGTTCACAGCAAAAATGGATTCAACTAGTTTAGATAATTTAACCGGCATGACCTGGCTGCCTAACTCACTTCGCGGCGGTGTTGCGATGTGATCAGGGTATAGATTATATCACCTGCAGGCTCGGTGGTCCAAAGGTTGTGATGTCTGATTAGATAGCTCACTCACTCACTCACTCACTCACTCACTCACTCACTCACTCACTCACTCACTCACTCACTCACTCACTCACTCACTCACTCACTCACTCACTCGCTCACTCGCTCACTCGCTCACTCGCTCACTCACTCACTCACTCACTCACTCACTCACTCACTAACGCGCATCGATGTCCAAACTGTGTCGACAAACCGTGTGAACATTGATTTTTTAACATATTCGGTGAAACGCAGTGACGTCACTCGGTGAAAACAAGGTTATATAAGATCCCTTCCCTCATTGTATTAGCCAGCTCGGTGAAAATAAAAGAGGTTTCACAGAATAAGGTAGTAGTTCTGCTCACCAGATGGCAACACAGACAGTCACGGTCATGTATTTAGTCATGAATTGTTGCCAATGTGTCGAAGTCCACTTGTAGCCAATCAAGGATCGAATCTGACCACGTGGCTATTCAGACACGAGTAAGTATTCAAATAAAAGACAGTCAGTCAGAGCCTGCAAACCTCAGCCGAAATTAATGATCGTAATCCGGATCCTGCATTAGGATCGTAATCCGGATCCTGCATTAGGATCGTAATCCGGATCATCCCAAAATTTAATAGATTGTTCGTTGGCACCAGACACACCTGGTAAAAGTTTCATGGAAATCCATTCATTACTTTTTGAGTGATACAAAGGGACGGACAGCAAACAAACAAACCAACCAGATCAAAACATAACCTTCCTGGCGGAAGTAATTATGATTAGAAGCCATTCGTCAAAAGAAATTGAAGAAATATTTTATTTGTTGTTAGATATGAGGCAATTTGATCATAAACCAACATGCCTATAATTTTGACTATTTTACTCAAAATTAACAAGGGCTTCTAATTTCTGAAATCAAATGTATCGTACATTACTATGATTACAACACTTCTCTCCGAAAATTAGAAAATATAACCAATTCTAATAGATAAATTATTACAGAAAAAGTAACAGTTTGAACTATGACATCCACATTAATCTCCATATCGGCAGCCTTGTTTAAAGCATAACATATCATTATTTAACCATTGACAAAGTGCCATCATGGCATTCATGTTTCTTGATATGTCGGCAGATATGTTCTCTAAAATTGACCACGCATAGCTGGGACACTTATCACATTTCACACCATACAGATTATAATTCTAACTCAACCCGGACATATCTTCAAAAGATAATACGAAAATTTACTCAATACCTAATTTCTAAGTTTTCTATTCTTGCTCAGGGGCCGTATTCTCGTACAAGTTACGATATATCGTAGGCTTCTGATTGGTCGAGATGGCCATCTCGACCAATCAGAAGCCTACGATATTTCGTAACTCGTACGAGAATACGGGCCCAGGAAGTTCGGCACCAATGGACCACTACCACCTTGTTTTGCTCGTTCTGTTCGGTGGCGATTTGAGCTGTTTTGAACATATAACACTAACCTGTTAACATGTGGATTCTGTTTTTTGGTTACCCACTCTATACATGGTGAAACAAATTACATTAGTCTTGGGCAACAGCAAACTTAAATGATTGCGATCGGTAATTTATAACCAATCGAGCTACTGAGTTCTCAAAATTGCAGCGTGTTCATTTTTTTCCGGATATAGATGTAGCAACCAAGGCTGTGCGGTTCAATTGATACGATTCACTGTTAAAACCTTTACATTATAGGCCTTATTCGAATTAAACTGACTTTGCAATCTACTCACTAACTCTGACCAATATACTACCCGCATATCTTTATCTGGTCTTCGTGTACAATGTACTAATTCAATGCAATCACTTTAATACAAATATCATTTATATATCTGGAGTAAAAACCCAGACCGGTCCAATGGAATTCGAGATGACTGACCCCCACATGACATGGAATGTCCGTATGATAAGTATTGAAAGTGTTGCATTTTAAATATCATTCAAATGTTGCTTTCAAAACATGTTTTTGGTATGCATCTTTCCCCAGCTTGGCGTTAATATAATTCATTGTATTAATCTCCAGTTATATTTGCACGACAGATAAGGTATGTCAAGATATATTTCTACATATAGTTTTCATGACAAATATCTACATATAATAGCTACAATACTTACCCTCCTCTGCCAGCCATGGATGACGCTCAATCCTACTTAACCCTTTCAGCACGAGGACGTCTTTATACGTTAGAATCTGACGTCTGTAGACCCCAGATTCTGACGTATAAAGACGGTCCCCGCACTGAAAGAATTGAATACAATATAATGACCGTAGACCCATAACATAGGTATTACATTCAAATGAAGCAGAAAGAGCTAACTAAGCCATTTATGATGATTTTAAATTGAACAAACCATTTGGTCCCCATGGTTTATACAAAGTAAATCAGCGTTAAAAGGGATAACTCCACTCTGTATGTTTATAAACTGTATCTTTTTATTAATTTTCGTATCAGACGTGGTAACCACGCCCTGTAGTATAACCCACATATGTTAAATAGTTATTGACCTACGCAGGAAGTGAATAATATAAGTGTCCACTTCTAAATATGTGTCACTTTTTTTCTACACTAATCTTGTTGATCATTTTGATGAAATGTAAATAATATGTACAAATAGGCGCATCTTTATACTATCTGTCGATGTATGTCTGTCTTTTGGTCTGTCTGATGTATATTCGAATATTCTATATCCCAATAATCATGACAATAAAGGCCTGTAGTGGGACACACGTGTTAGTAGCCCCCTGTTCCAGCTATATACTACTTTGATTATAAATTATAAATGTAATACTTCGAGGAGTTCTACCATCCAAAATCGGCTGGATTTTACGGATCTCACCGACGTTATATATGAATATGCTCAGACTATAGGATCGTCTTTTGACTCTTAATAACACAAGAATTACAAAACACGTGAATAGCACTGATTCGTGATCTATATTGCAGACCACAATTGTGTATGTGATTTTTATTTTAACAGGCACACATAGCAGTGTTTTGTTCTATCCAGGAGGCTATTAGCAGTTCAAGTTGTTTTTTATCTGTCTATATGGTTACTATGTATAACGATTGATGGCGGCTTAAATCTGGAGCAGTGTCTTTCATCTAGCATATATACCACAGTCATGTTATTACTCAACATTTTGTTGGCTATATATATAAAACGCAGAAAGCGACACAAAGAAATCACCAAGAAGACACGATCATTGGCAATTATTGCGTACTTTATAAATCTTATCTGATTTATTTTAGATTTAATAATAATGTAAGGACAATTTTGTTGATGGTGGTAGAGCTAAGGCACTGCTGTGAATGTATGTCTGGCCTAAAGTGTCCTACTCCTCAATAACACATATTGCTTGGCTTAACACCATGACATTGTGAATTACACTTTGACCTATCTGAATTGCGCTGCATTATTAAATTGTATCAATCACATTTATCCACGTACGTCTTGTTAATAGTAGTGCTCTAATCATGTGGACAGTGGAATAATTGTGTTGTTGTCTGTAATTAGGCCTACTAAAACAGTCAATATTCACGGTCCCCCTCAGGTGAAACCAACATTAATTCAAGTTCAAAACCATGTATGTATGTTCAGAAACATTTATGCAAGTCCATAAAATGTCAGAAAGACAGAGATGAAAGACAATGCTCCAGATTAAAGCCGCCATCAATGCAAGTTCAAAAAATCTTTATGCAAGTTCAGAAAATATTTATGCAAGTACGATTGAAAACATTTATGCAAGTACAATTGAAAACATTTATGCAAGTTCAAAAACCATTTATGCAAGTTCAGAAAACATTTATGCAAGTACGATTGAAAATATTTTTGCAATTATAAAAACCATTTATGCAAGTTCAGAAAACATTTATGCAAGTACGATTGAAAACATTTATGCAAGTTCAAAAACCATTTATGCAAGTTCAACTTTAACTTGTTATTTCTCATGACAGTAGCCACAACAAAGATGTAACGTGGCGAGGTCTAATACTTATCCCAGCAAACATGAGACGTTGGGCCAACGTTGGTTTACTGTCTACGACGTTGGCCCAACAGTAAAACAACGTTGGGCCAACGTCTCATGTTTGCTGGGATATGGTGCCTTCACACTAGCTGTGGCGTCCTTTCCGAGGCCGTGGATTGCTGTATTAGTTTTACCTGAAATATCAAAGTTTTTCAACACGACCGTGACTGAGAGCGATCTCGAGCGATCCCAAGGTCCAAAAATGTCCATATTATAACATTTTAATGACTGTGCGGAGTATGCATCTTGTAGCTGAAATGCTATAGATTCTATAAAAAACTATTTTCGACCTGATTATTCGAGACCAAGTCTTAAATATAACCGTCGAAGAAAATGTCCCATGATTTTGTATTGAGTCAATCAGTGGCTAAGACCTTCAGTTTCAAATTATGTTTCAGCCACGTTGGGGCAACTTTCACACGTGCACGATTTTGAGGCACAGCTGACACAATCTCTTGCCAATTTATGTCACGAATAATCACAATTTTCTGTGACTTAAGACGGCACAGCGGCGCTATGTATGGTCTGTGCATGTGTGATGACTTCAGCAGGAATCATTGACGATTTTAAGCTAACGATTTCATGCGGCAAGCCACGACTGTGTCTGTCATGACATGTGCATGCACAACGCATGCATGAAACCATGGCACGAAACCACAATGAATAAATACGACTAGTCGTATTTATTCGTTGTGGTTTCGTACCATGGCTATATATATGTGTACCAGTCAGGACTGCATTATGACAAACACGAATTCACGACAACATTTGATTTCATGCAATAGTGTGTGAACGTAGCGTATTTAAGGAGTCATTGCGCAAGCAGCAGTAATTAGTCATGTAAGCATAGAGGGAAAAACTGGCGATGGCCATTGGAAGAAAAGTTGCTGGAATACCCAAGTCTTAACCTAGACCCTATCCCGAATGTTGACAATCCACTCATTTATTTTATCGTTGGTAATGATGCACTTGCCGTGAGGACCTTGTTAATGAAGTCCGAAGTCCCTGGACCGTGATTTAGCGAGAACAACTGTGTCAGTAATCACTGGTAATGACACCACTGCGACTACCATGTGACTGACATGTGCATGTGCTGTGAGTAGGGTGACAAATCGATGTAGTACGATGCTTTAGAATTTTTTTGAAATCCTTGGTGCGACTAACTTTGTAGCCACTTATTAACAGCTACATGTCACGACACCAGTGTGCATATACCACCAAACATAATAAAACTGAATTGAAATTAGAAAATTATTTGTTATTATTACCAGCATCTTTGTGGCATTATATGTAAATTACGTACATGCAACACTAAATTGCCAATTGATAAAGGACAATATACTCATGTGGCAAGAGAAAGACTGCACTTCATGTACATCAAATTTGATAGGAAATGAATATCACCCATTGTTTGAATGTAACCAGTTAAGAAAACAATATTTACCTAGATATTACGTAAAAACCCTAGTGTGTTTGAATTTGTAACCTTTATGAAAGAAAAATTATGACCAATGTTGCTATATTTCTTCAGCACGCATTTAAAGAAATTGTTTAAATTTTGCCTGCTTTACTATTTTAGATATATTAGTCAGGGCCCATTTTTCAAAAAGAGGCATTCTTAAAGTTTGCAAGGCATTTTTTAGTAGAATTTGTCATGCAGTTGTTTTCACACAATTCGAATATGCTGATTCCAAATCTGGCCCATGCCAAGCTCTATTTTTAGTTTTTCCCTTTCAAAATTGCAAAACAAAATGGCCGCTAAAATAACAGATGAAGTCTCAATTATCATGATTATACATCATGTCTGGGTGCACAGCGGACACACAAATTTGACTTTCGTGTTCAAAATAACATTTTGGTTTTGAGGAATTTCTTGTTCTAAGACCTGGTCAACTATCACGCAAAAAATCCAAGATGGCCGCCAATAATACAGAAAGTACCATAACGTTTTTCTAAAAGTCGTAAAAAGTTGTTTTTGGTGGCTAAATATGAGGTTTTTAATATCAATAAACTAGTACAATACAGTAATAACCTCTAACTTTTATATTACATGTAGTTTCAGGGAAAAATCCAAGATGGCCGGCAATTATACAGCAAGTACTATAACCATTTTTCTAAATGTCGTAGGAAGTTATTTTTGGCGCTTAAATAGTTTTCTGATACAAAAAAATTACACAGCATCAAACAACTCCATGTTACATGTAGTCACGGGGAATGCAAAAAAATATGATTAATTAAAAACAAGACATTAACTATGAGGAAATTGCACAAAAAAAGCATTTGTTATTTATGGCGCTTAAATAGTTTTCTGATACAAAAAAATTACACAGCATCAAACAACTCCATGTTACATGTAGTCACGGGGAATGCAAAAATATGATTAATTAAAAACAAGACATTAACTATGAGGAAATTGCACAAAAAAAACATTTGTTACTTTCATCACTGTAGCTACATAGGCTTGCTGTGTATATTTCAGATTTACATGAATGCCATCATCTTTCATTATGATAATGCTAGAATAGTCACCCTCATCAATATATTGATCATATATTTGTGCAGCTTCGGAATTGATGTAGCGACTCCTTGATATGACGCCATTGGCTACTTTTTCGTGGTCCTAATAATTTCATACTTAATCAAACTAAATGTGATAGTTCTTCAGGTTGAGCTGGTAGTTTTTACACGAGAACTAGTTGCAGTTGTCCATCAATGAAGCTCCAACCATAGTCTCATAGATGTTTATAATATTGTATCTGGCCAGAGCTGTATTTATTGCTAAACAGGCCTAAAAGACAACGGGAACAAAATACATTTTTTGTGGCAGGGGTTATTGACGAAGAGGATACATTGAAATACTCCAATTGGCTTAAGTTCTAGTCCTGGGTGTTTATGAATTAATTTAAAAGTCTTTCTTTCAGAATTGATGTGCTGGTGTTGTGGAAGCCATTGAGACGGTTGAGTGGTACGATAAATATCACCAGTTCTAGGTTTACACAGCTAGGCATTGCTATGATGAGAACGTTTCGAAAGCAGAATGAGCAAGTTTACATCAGTTCCTAACGACTACCACATTGTCAGTATCTGACAGTTTGATTGCCGTAATACATTTAACGTCCCATCATGTACCTCGGTATTTTTCACACCTAAATACCAGTGTTCATTGAATAGTTGAATGGCATTGTTCTTTACCAAAAGTGGTGAATTTGAACATTGAATTGAAACTGTATTGCCCTCCTCCCTGATTCTGTACTTTATCTGTTATATATTCATCTGAGATAACATCGCAGTGTGCATGGGAATGTTTTTGGTGTAGGATACATGTGTCTTGTATAGATTATTAGATGATCAATGTTTATTACAAAAGAATATAATAAATAAGTAATACATACTCTGTATGAATGATAATTAATTTACTATGTCTGGAGGAGACATATAGTTATTAGGGACCTAAATATCTTCACATCCATCATATGATTTCATCACTTTATATATGGTAAGACTTATTGTCTTTAACATTGATACCTCTTCCTTCAAAATAGGGCGGTCGCTCCCATACCACTTCAAGACACAACTGAACCTATTGGGTTATTGTATATTATGTGAGAGCGAGAGCTTATATCTGAGCATGCATGATCAGAACCTACTGATTCCTCAGACATTCTATCATATCACGACCACATCTAGAAAGTTTCTGTATTTTATGTTAATCTTCATAAAAACATCCTGATCGTGCTACGAACGGTATTACTACCCCAATTACCACATATTCTGCATCATATCTTGTTGCAATAGTGTACCCAATAATCTTTGGTGACTTGTTCGTGACAGTCTATAGCATTTAATTGCCAAGACTAGGTTAGTTACTTACATCTTCTGAAGATGGTGTATGTTCATACTATATTTATAAAATAAATTCATCGTCAGTATTTTCAACATTACCCTAGCGTGTCCCTCAACCATCAATCTTATATGCCCAAAACATATATAAGTCAACTTCTGCACCAAATTACGGATTTCCGATATCGTGTAACTGTATTTTATCATAGTTATTGATGGTGATATCATCTATCTCATTCAAGTTAGGGGAGTAGAGATATGTGTAGCCTACATTACGGTTTTGTGTGGATCTCTGAGCCGATGGTTAGGACTTTATTCGTTCAATTATGTCTTAAAATCTGTGTTAACAGCGCATTACCAGGCTTTTGTACGGTATCAATTCTGATCATAAATTAAGATGATACTATTATCATGATTATGTAAAATGTCAGTCCGATTGAGAAACATAATTTTTATGTGATGTGCACGTTTTATCCAGCACAAAATACCTAGTTACTAGAATATCAAATTGTTCAATTTAAATGACTTGTCTCAATGCGAACGGAAAATGTATGTGTGTCATTATTGCCATGGTTATGCAGACCACCTTGATGGATTACCTTCATGTTTCGCTTAACCCTAGTAGGCCTACAGGGCTTGGGCAGGAGGGTGCCACCTGTGGCCAACGCACATTTAAATTATTGTTTTTTTCCTTACGGTACTGTAAAAACACGATGCAGTTGGATATCACATAAGCCACATACTGATAGGCCTAAAACGGATATATGGTGAGCGATAGGTTATCTAGTGCCGGACAGTGATCAACAATCATAAAATATTTTTGTCAATAGTCTTAAACATTTTTACTACATGCCGGATATTACGTTTGTTTCCCTCGACTTCTAAATGTGAAATAATGACTTTATTAAATAAATCATTATTATTACACTGGCCTACGATGTGTCGTTTTCCTGGCGCAACATTTGTTTTTCCCCCTATAACTTTGTGAAATATTGATCATAGATGTTATCACGGCTCTGAATTGGTTTCCCGGGTGTGAAAAACCTATATGTAAACACCAAAAACACATATCTACTTTACTTGGAAGCAAAGTTATAGTACATTGCCTTGCAGTGGCGGCCATGTTGGATTTTGTCCTCTAGCGGCAAACGCACAAGGTGAAATTCAGGGGACTTTAAGTAGGGTAAGTACGCCTAATATGAGCATGGTCCTAATATGAGCATAGGCCATATTTCTTTTACTACATATCACCAGGCGGCAGTACTGTTAATATCAAATAACAGTAACCCAAACGTGATTAAAATAAAGCAATGATATGTTAATTTGAATAGAACAACATTTCACAAAGAACAAATGAAATAAATGATGCTAAAAAAGCAAATTTTGTAGCATGTTAAAAGTGATGAAAATTATGAAAAACACAATGTATTCAAGTCATGGCGATTTTTTCTGCACAATAAACATGTCGGCTTGTCATAAATCGTGTGATAATCAGGTTGATTCATGATGAAGTTATGGGAAGCCATCCCGAACATATGAGCACCCACGTTTTTCCTAATATGAGCATATGCTCATAATGGGAGATTTTAGGGAAATAATGTGATTTGTTATGTTAATTGGATATATTTTCAATAAAAAAAAATTTTGGAAACATTTATGCATACTCAATAATGGTATTAAAGGTTAAAAAAAAAGTCCGAACATGTTAGGATGAAAACAGGTATGCTCATATTAGGGGCACCCGGATTGTGGTGCTCATATTAGGCGCACCCATTCTGATATGCAAAATTTCAGGATTTTATTTGTCTATGAAAATTTTAAATGATCATATTTTGGGTTGATTTGATATGCCTATGTACGCTCAGCAATGCCTTGTTTCACAATCGAAAGCTTTTTTTACAATCAAGTTAATGATTACTTTCATGTGGTGATATTTTGAATCAATAGTCTTAATAGTTAACATACATGCTCATATTAAGATAGGTAGTGCCTATTATGAGCCATTTAGCACAAATATTATTTTTGTTTTATATTTCTATTTTTGCATTGAATCAAGAGAGAAAAACTGTTTCAGTTAAAGAGTATGCATATGATATTATATACATCAATTTAAAATGTCCAGATAATATAATAAAATTACTGGTGTCTGTCTTCCTTAAGGTGCTCATATTCGGGCACTTCCCCCTATGTTGCTCAGGTGGGTTTTAATACACCAAAATGATGTTTTTATGTTCATTGTAAGCCAAGCCGTGATGTAAAGTTGTGACATTTTCACTGATTTTGGCGGCCATTTTTTTTTTTAATTTTTGAGTAAAAAAAACACAAAATATAGCTTGGCATGGGGCAGATTTGGAATCAGCGTTCCCAAATTGTGTAAGAACAACTGCATGCCAAGTCAGAAATTTCGAAAATGGGCCCTAGCTATATTGTATTACTGTTATTATGTTATCAATATGCCGGATTTGAGTTTAATTATATTTTTTTGGAAGTTGTTGTTGAATGTTTTTGTTAACTCATGTTGTATATTATGATTGTACTCCATACCATGATATGGTCTGAGTAATAATAAATCAATCGAAACATCGTAAAGGTGAAGTGATTATGAGGTTCTGCAGGGGCGGATCCAGGGGAGGGGGGGGGTCACAGTGGTCATGTGGCCCACCCCCAGTACCCGTGCCCCTTCCAAGATCTAGAAAATAGAATTCCATATATATACAATATTTAAATTAGATGATAATGCGAGTCATTTTCCCATGTGTTATTTCTTAGATACCTAGAAACTGTGTAGGCTATTTGGTATTTTATTAGCAAAAATGTGTCATTTTTATCTTTCTGTGACTCTGCCCTTTCTCTACCTGGATCCGCCCCTGTTATGGTATACTAGCTCTTTCTGAACAATACATTGACCTACGCAGGAAGTGAATAATATAAGTGTCCACTTCTAAATATGTGTCACTTTTTTTCTACACTAATCTTGTTGATCATTTTGATGAAATGTAAATAATATGTAGAAATAGGCGCATCTTTATACTATCTGTCGATGTAGGCCCTATGTCTTTCTTTTGTTCTGTCTGATGTATATTCGAATATTCTGTTGTCATTTGTGGTCTGCAATGTAGATTACGATCAATGCTAGACCTACCAATTTTTGATCAGTGTAGAAATACGAGCATATTCAAGCTAACCACGTGACAGTGGTGCTGTATTCTACATGTAGGGAGTGTGTGTGTGTGTGTGGGGGGGGGGGGTGTCGTTATTCGGGCATAACACGGTGGATAGCCTACATTAAGGCCATACATATAACTATGTACATGTGTATATTGCATATCCCTGAATGCAAAATACGAATATCTCCTTAACGAATTAACATGTATAGACTTACAAAAACTAACCTTGGTGTCCTAATAAAAAGCGCTTGCTTTCTTGCTTGATTTTCATTTGTGGCAAATTAATCTTCCAACTTTCTCCAACTTGCCTCTCGACCGCAGCCTAGAGGCGGCGGCATGTGAATGGTAATTAGCGCGTCAGTGAACTTTGACGTGTATTATCTCGGTGGTGGTTTCCTGGTCAATCATATACTCTGGTAACTCTTTACCCGCTGACTCCTGGAATTTAATTTTTCACACACTTGAAGTTGTGTCTCGCTACCGCGATCCACAACTTCAAGTGGTGGGAAATTACTCATATTTGTTTAATGTGAGACGAAATATTTGCCCTATTTTTTATTTTGGACATGCATGTCCGAAATAAGAATTTCGCCTCTATATCTAGCCTAACTGGTAAATGCGCAGAACAAAAATTAAAAAAACTTTTGCAGTTCTAGTCTATGGACATGTTTACATCATATGGTCATATTAAGAAGCCAAAATAAAATCACCGATATTTTGATTATTTTAGCCTCATTGAGTCCCTTTAATGTTTATTTAAACACTTGTTTTATCCCAAATAATATTAATTTGATCGGCTGATCAGACAAATTAAAATCGATTATAGTCCTGCTAAGCACTTAAAGGGTTAACATATGGAGTTGGACCTCACGTAATAATATATGTTTTTGTGGGCATATACAATTTTAACCCTTGCACCGCTAAGTGCGACTATAGTCGTTTTAATCTGTTTTATTAGCCGTTTAAATTGCAGTTATTGGGAACGAAAAGTGTGTTTAAACATCAAAATTGTTCGGTCTCAAATTAAACACATCTAAACAATTTTCACCCACTTGAAGATGTGAGTCGCGGTAGCGAAACACAACTTTAAGTGGTGGAAAATTATTTAATTTACCGCTTTAAGGTTTAAAAAAGGAAAGTGGCTCAAATTTGTTATACCGTGACCTAAATTTCACTACTTACAGTAATTTTCAGTTACTTGAAATTGTGGATCGCTGTAGCGAGACACAACTTCCAGCGTTTGCAAATTTAAATTTTATAGTAGAGAATATGTTATTCATGGTTCCAAGATTCATATAGAAAGTGGTTAAATTTTACTCACTTTGGAAATGAGGGTGAAACGATTGCGACGTTTCGATCTGCCTTCAGCAGATCTTCATCACGCAATGATCAGGGTGGGTTCAGGTCGCGGAATGATCTGACCATAGATGGGTGGCAGCTGGTAGCCCTGGTCTCTGTTCATGGAAGGGGCTTTCTGCTTGATGTGAATGGCCTCCTTCACCTTGTGTTTCATCCTGAAGGCAGATCTAAACGTCGCAATCGTTTCACCCTATAAGTTCCAAAGTGAGTAAAATTTAACCACTTTCTATTAAATTTTATGGTTCAGAACTCCAAAGATTATTGCTGGATCAGCATTCAGGCCTATCACGCTGCTACAGCATTGAGACAGTCACTGTGTCACTAGTCACGTGTCACCTGTCAAGAGAAAACTGCTGACATCTAACTGTGTGGTGGAATAACATTAACATGACACATCTAAGTAAGTATTGTACTGTTGTCTCACTCTTTTCATTTCAGCATCAAAAACACTTCAGTGGGCCTAATATTTATCTCAATGAAAAATTGTTTCTACAAAAATGTAGTTATACAGCCAAATAAAAATAATGGTCACAGAAATACTCGTTAAGGATTTGGTCCATTCGAAATTGCAGCTGCAGCTTCCAATTCAGAATGTAGTTTTTGCTTATCTTTTCTTTTTGGATGTGGACATATGGTTATTATCACTGATTAATAGACATTTAACGAATCAGTTTCTATCAGTAAACAATAAATCTGTGAACACACCCATTTCAAAAACTTAATTATAAAACTGTCGTAGCAGATTGTAGGCCTCTATGCCTTTTTTAGCGCACAATATATGTTTTCATATTAAGAAAAACTAGAACAGGAGTTCCCGAACTCCGAGGCCCGGCTTTAGTCTGTTTGAGTGCTGTAGACAAAAAATCGTCTTATTATTTTCTAAACACAACAGTGTATTGATCTTCCTCATGGGCTAGAATTCTAAATGCCCAGGATATAATTAGGGAAAGAACCAACCCAGCAGTCACAAGACGTTAAACCAAAGTCGGTTTAACGTTGGGCTAGCGTTGTAGATCCTGGACCAACGTTAAACCATTGATTCAACGTCTTCTGTCTGCTGGGAAAGAGACAAGTTAAATTATATAATGTATATCTCCACCACCATCGTAGACAGGGATATATCCTAACCAATCTAATAAACATGTCTGTCAAACTTTTCTCAACGGTTTCTATTGTATTTTTTCCCGTAGATTTCAAATCTGCCAGATACCATTCGAGATTTTGCATATTTAATTAGCTAATTTGCCTATTTCCAAAATGGCCGCCCTAAAAAAAGTAATCGGCTATGAATACAGTCCCGCAATCTTAGAAATGTGTTTTTTGGCCCTAAGTTCTGGTTTTGAGATCACATAATGCCATTTTGACGACAATATTATTTTTGGGGTCATTGGAAGGTCATAGGTCACGTGACCATTGAAATGCAATATCACACCTTTACGTTTTAGCAAAAAGTGCACAAATTGACTTTTTGGGGGATAAAATGATGATTTGAATGTCTGATGATATATATTTAATTTTAGATAGTTGCATCTCATAAACAAGACAATATTTAATAAAACAAAATGGCCGCCATATTTCAAAATGGCCGCCAGCCAAACCTAAAATCAACATATCTTAGCTTCTAGATATCATATTTAGGCGATCTTAGTGTCTAGATTGGATTTTTTTATCAAGGAATACAATGTCAGACATCATTATATTGTCAAATGATTTTTTAGAGGTTTTTGATGTCTTTTTGATCTCTATAGTTTGATATTTTAGCAAAATTGTGTTATATTATAGTTATACTTGAATAACTTCCTCTCAGAACGAGGTTATCATCCGCACACTGTTCTGAATTCACATGCTAACATGATCTAAAGTAAAACAATATGCATCATATGTATATGACAGCGATAAAAGAGGTAAATAGACAAATCATATACATTATAATACGGCACTGTTATTTTGTAGAGTATGTAGAACTACTACCCAGGGAGTAAACATCATTTTCTCTGGAAAACTGACACGTCTTGTTGTAAAAGTTTGAGCACCTGAATGAAATCTACATATATTTAGGATCACAACCTAGGTGCACAACCTTGCAAATCGACTAGGCCCTACTGGAAATTGACAGGAAGCCAATAATGGCGGCCATCGCCGAAAAACTTGAATTTGTCAATATATCGGTCAATATTTAAGATAATTTGCTTTTAAAGTTGTCTGAACCTATCTTTTTAAGGTAAAGGATCAATATAAAGCCAAACCTGATGTCATTTTATGTCTTCTTAACAAAGATATGCAGTGATAGTGTGAAATTAATGTTTTGCGCCAGATATGATTAATCACTTTTGATAAGAATACATTTGATGTGATAACAATATTAGGTTTATTGAATATAAGCTAATGTAATTATCAATCCTTGTAGTGTTACATCACTTGTTACAATAATCACTTCAAAACAAAATTAACCTAAAGTTACATGAAACAAAAAGCAAGAGCGCTGAAAATAATACTGTCGAAGGACCTATTGTTTGCAGGAAGCAACATGCACGCAACTACATTGTATAACCTGATAACGGTAGATGTGTATGACCAGGCAAAGTAGCTTCTTGTAAACACATAATCCAACTTCGAAGGCTGTGATATACTCAGATTCATCAAGTTTTATAATAAGAAATCAGTGTTGAAATTACTACCACCCTCTTGCTTTCGAACAACATCTAAAGCGATCAGCACTGGCAGCAGCACTAAGTCTTGACAAGTCAGCTTACATCGCCAAGCTTACCTGCAAGCCTGAGGATTATGAACGGGTTGTATAAAATAATAAACTGATCCCAGGTAAATCTACAAACCCACCAAGACCACCGCATATGACACACACAACTTCACGTGGCTGCAAGAAGGGTTGCAAAAAAACTGCTCGAGTAAGAGAAGAACAATCCCCTGATATGTACAATGTGACTGTCAGATATATCTACATGTAAGCAAAGGTAACCGTGTACAACATATTGAGACCTTAAGCGAAAATGATCATGATAATTGAATAACAATTGTCTTTCATACACTATAAAACGCTTTTTTTTCAATTTTTTGTTAAGCACACCCAAATTCAATGATCCTCTAACATGTCTAATATATAGCTAATCCCTGCAAACAGTGGTTATTTTGATAGTATTATTTTCAGTGTTATTCAATTTTGTTGTGTGCAACCTAGGCGACTACTAGATCAGGCTGACTACTAGTTGTCGTAGAATAATGCTTAACGTCGCTCGGCACTGATGGTCATTTAAGTGATACTGTAGTACGATAAAAACAGTGCAGTCCATTGATGTCCATTGATGACCGATGTACAGATGATGACGTGAGGGTGGGGTGATAGGGCATGGTGGGTTACTGCCCTATGTTCTGGGCATGTCTAGGGGATTTACCCTCAGACATGCCCAGACGATCGAGGACTTGTGTTTTCATATGCATTTTGATGCTGAAACACCGAGGCCTTTAGCACAGCTCCGCGATCCTCCGGTCGGATAGTCCTCAGAGTCACAATAGTTGAGGGTAACTCCATTCATGCCACGTGAGAGACCTGATGCTAAGCACTATTTCCTGTAGTTTAGGCTCTAGCATGGCCAACATCGGTGCCTGCACTGATGCGGGAGCTGCATTTGGCACCACTATTGAGTGGAGGAAAAAGGCTACCCCGCTGGCAATCCACCACAATATTATACCAGCCACATGTAGGCTGCAGCTTCCCTTGGATAAGTGTTATAGACTAGTAATTCTGTATATACGGAATAAGGCGTTAACTCAACGGTGTTGGCTCTATCACTGAAGTTAAGCAACGTCGCGCCCGGTATATAATTGGATGGGTGACCACCTGGGACTGCCAGGTGCTGTATACACTCGTGGGGCTCAGAGAACCACGTAAATCAGATGGCTCGTCTGACTGACCTAGAGTTGGACGTAAAAGAACCTCAATGGACGTAGGCGCAGTTTCCATCCGGCGAGACCCCAGAAAATCCACAATGTGTGAGTACTTGGCACATAAGGCGAATTTGCTTGGAATGAAAATAGCTTGATGCGCCTCAATGGCAGCTCAGCTGTATATTTCCCAAGAGACTAAGTTGGAATTTAAATGATAACGGGCCTTGCTAAGTTACTCTCGATGTTCTGCGCTCTGAACAGCTTCGGGCTGGATACATGCGCTATATAAGATTTCATTCATTCATTCTTTCTTATCATTCATTTCATTCATTCTGTAACATGCGGTGCAATATGCAACAGACGGGACAGATCCCTAATGACCCTCCCCAGGTGGGTGCGAATAGTACTACTACTAGCAACCATCCCAGTACTCCTTAGACTGACTATGTTATGAAGTGATTATAATACCAAATGTTACATCACTGCATGGGCTAATACTTATTTTATATCAAGTTTATGTTCAATAAACTTTATCATTGTTATGAATGCTCATGATATTTTCTTATCAAAAGTGATTATTAATATATATGTGAAACATTATTTCTAAAACATAACAGCAGAGTTGTGTGTACTGGTATACATATTTACAAGACAATGATATCTACATATATTTTAAAAACAAATTTTCTTAAATATTGACCGAGATATTGACAAATTCAAGTTTTTTCAGTAATGGCCGCCATTATTGGCTTCCTGCCAATTACCAGTAGTCGATTTGCAAGGTTGTGTACCTAGGTTGTGATCCTAAATATATGTAGATATCATTTCAGGTGCCCAAACTTTTACTATACGCCGTGTCAGTTTTCCAGAAAAATGATGTTTACCCCCTGGGTGGTAGTTCTACATACTCTACAAAATAACAGTGCCGTATTATAATGTAAGTGATTTGTCTATTTACCTCTTTTGTCGCTGTCATATACATTTGATGCATATTGTTTTACTTTATATCATATTAGCATGTGAATTCAGAACAGTGTGCGGATGATAACCTCGTTCTGATAGGAAGTTATTCAAGTATAGCTATGATATAACACAATTTTGCCAAAATATCAAACTATAGAGATCAAAATGACATTAAAAACCTCTAAAAACTCATTTGACAGTATAATGATGTCTGACATTGTATTCCTTGATCTAAAAAACACAATCTAGACACTAAGATCGCTCAAATATGATATCTATAAGCTAAGATATCTTGATTTTAGGTTCGACTGGCGGCCATTTTGAATTATGGCGGCCATATTGTATTAATGAATATGGTCTTGTGTATGACATGTAACTCACTGAAATTAAATATATATTATCAGGCATTCAAATCATCATTTTATCCCGAAAAAAGTCAATTTGTGCACTTTTTGCTAAAACGTTCAAGTGGGATATTGTATTTCAATGGTCATGTGACCTATGACCTTCCAATGACCCCAAAAATAATATTGTCGTCAAAATGGCATTATGCGATCTCAAAACCCGAATGTAGGGCCAAAAAAACACATTTCTAGGATTACCGGGACTGTATTCATAGCCGATTACTTTTTTGGCGGCCATTTTGGAAATATGCAAATTAGCTAATTAAATATGCAAAATCTCGAATGGTATCTGGCAGATTTGAAATCTACGGGAAAAAATACAATAGAAACCGTTGAAAAAAGTTTGACAGACATGTTTATTAGATTGGTTAGGATATATCCCTGTCTATCGCCGGTGCTTGCAACATTCATTCAAGACTTGCCTACGATCACTAGCACTCTTAGCGCTGCTGTTCTTGTTGCGAATATGCTGCTGTTCAGCCCAGTAGAGTATATACAAATTATATACTATACTCTACTGGGCTGAACAGCAGCATTTTCGCAACAAGAACATCTTCCCACAAGCAGCGCTACGAGTGCCTGTGATGTAGGCCTACCCACCAAATTCCGGCTCAATGTTGGGCCAGCGTCGCAGCCCATTGCTGGTTCAATGTCGGTCAATCGTGTACGACGCTGGCTCAGCGGCTAACCAATGTTGCTTCAATGTTGATCCAACGTATCTGGCGATGGCCCAGCAACAACCCAGCATTCATTATACAAAGGCCTACTTTGCGGCACAGCACTGCGGCAATTGCTATGCGGCTGACACTTTTATCCCCCGTGGCCAAAAAGGCCACTACCCAGATTGGCCCAATTATGAAATATTGTTGGGCCACCGTCTGCGACGCTGGGCCAACATTACTCCAACCAAAACCCTTTGAGCTCTTAACCACAAATATAATCGTGAATATTATTTTTTTCTGAACACCAGAAACGTTATATTGCACATGTTCATAAGGACTGGTGTACAGAAATGTGAACCGTTTTCCACAAACAGCACGCCTATTTCCCCTAAATAGGACATAAACTCAGGCAAAATAAACTTAATAGGCTACGGCCTAGCCTAATAATAAATTTATTTGGGTCGTAATTTAATCTTTCATTTGTGTCTTAGGTCGTTGTGCCGAACCGAATCATCGGTATTTTCATCATTTATTCGCCTTGAATATGACAGAGTATATATCTGCCAGTTTGCAAAATGTCAGATACACCCTTCCATATCCAAGGGAGCGATTTATAGGCCTAAATATAGTTGTTTCATCACCAGCGCTGTTATCACGTGGTCGGCAAGGAGAAGTACGTGCACTATTGCGCATATCGATATCCTTTCTGCTAAGCATGCAGTAAATTGGAGACATTTCAGACACAATCAGTAGTTTTAACTTCACACCTCATTTTGTCTGCCACGATTCAAACAGGAGGTTGACGTTTCTATATAGTTCGTTGTTTTTTTTTCAGGTTATGCTGAGAGATTGTTTCGACGCTTTAGGAAACATTTCCCTTTTGAACATGTATTAATTATAATAGGCTATGTAGATATAATCAGTGTAATAATCATTATTAACACCTAATAAATGGCGATCCTCTCGAGGACCTTCTCCTGGTCGAGTTTAGCCTATATATGCATAAAAGCGACATAAAACCCAAGGATTAATTTATGTCATATAATTATACAGGGGATAAGGCTTATATATATATCTATTATCATGACTAATATTTGTCGTATTCCATGCCACAATTGCCAGAAAACTCCTTTACCTGATGGATGCCACCACCTACCACCTCAACAGGGTTAACTATAGGCAACATAACATACTGGTTTATCTTCGTTTTAAGCCGAAACCAGCTTCTGGTAGACGGATTAGCGTTAAACCGAAGGTTTCAAGACTGTTTTAAGCTAAACTCTTACTACCCTAGCTTCGGGCATATGACCCAGAGTTGATTTTATCACGCCAACTAGATATATTCCAACCAGTTAGGCTAAATATTATATATATTATATTATATATATTACTAGATATTATTAAGTCTTCTTTAATAGTGGCAGGCAAATTAACTCCAAAAAGTAATAGACATTTTTAATGAGATAGTGAAATTTGGTCACATTGAAAAATCTGTTTATTGTTTTGTTTCAGAATTGTGTATGTACTTGGGGTGATGTGAATTGGGAGGTGATCGCTTTATATGTCGAGATCTATTTGGAAAAAATCAATTTTAATCGGTAATTTGCTGCTGATGATGCTTAAGGCTATAATTTCGGGGCAATTGCTGCCTTTGCGGTATACGATGTGTCAATACTTCTTGTGTGCTAGGGTATATCTATAATTTGTTGATTTATTTAATTGATCACCGCAATAATTATATATACCATTTCCACGTACACCTACATGTAGACCTAAGCCTGATAATGACTGGTGGTCTACACTGTCGTGCAAAGCTAGTAGGCAATAACTGTTTACTTCTCAAGTGAGCAGTTACTGCCTTTTGTCTTTGCAGGGCAGTGCACGTAAACCTCCAAAGGTTAACAACTACGCCTAATGCCAAACACTGATCACATGATTGGGGGCGTTGAAGTAAAGGCTAGGGCCTATTGGATTATTTCCAACAGCATAAAATTATTAGTACCTTTGTGCGGAGAAATGTGGACCGAGATTTAGTCCGTCTAATCAAAACATGTAGACCACCTGCATTGATAATTTATAACAAAAAATGTAAACTGTTTAGGTCTAAGCCATATAAGAAGAGGGAATTCCAAATCTATAAGCCAGTGACTGACTAAAACCTTGAAATATTTTTATTTTTAATCGAGTCCATTAAAATCATAACGCCAAGGTGACATGTACATCAGATAAGATAATATCATTTCCAAGAAACTGTTTTGTCATGCTTGCTACGTGTATCTTGAAGACTGTGTGAATCAATGAAGTAGCTTCAACAGCGGTGGTCAAGTGTATATATATCTGTGGTTATAACTTGACCCTGATATAGGCCTACTAGAACAATGTTATTTCATTAATAACCACACCAGATAAGGACCAGGGATTCATCATTAATGAATTATAACAAATTTATTGATGTATCTTATATGTTTATTGTTATTCGAAGATCGATCGATATCCATTTTCGTGAAAAATATACCAGCCATTTCACGTATATATCGTCAACTTGGTATTAAAGCGCTGTATCTGCCACTTCACAAAGTGACAGATACAACGCTTTAATACCAAGTGGACGATATGTGTCATTGTTTCACCGATAGTTATGAGATATTCAATAATTGTTCTAAACAGGCTTCAAATTATTCAGCTAGCAACGTCAATACGTCATTATCTGAAGTAAAAGGGAACGACGACTTTTTTTAACCAATTCAAATTGATCGTAGTTGTTGATCGAAAAATACGAATTAAAATGTTTACCCTCTTGTCAAAACAATAAGGAGAGGTCTGATGTCTCAAATGTTAAATTAGTTAATTGACAATACTCCCATTTTTTATGGGATCTGGCGGCCGCGACACACAACTACACTTACACGTGCTCGAAAAGGGCGGGGGCCCTAGGGTAGTGGTTAGCACCGCTGCCTTTCACGCCAGAGTCCGGGGTTCGATTCCCGGTTCGGCGGTTTGAAAGAAACAAAATGTTTCTTCCCCATCCACGTGTGAAAGTCAGTATTGCGGGGAGCCTCCGTGACCGAGAGGTAGCGTGCTCGGCCTCAGACCGCCAGGGCTCGAATTTCGAATCCTGTGTCTGGAGGACAGTGTCATCTCAATCATCTCACCATCCTCAGGAGGTTCTCCTGGCCCAGTTTAGCCTATATGTGCACAAAGGTGGCCTAAAGCCCGATTCATTTCATTTACGTGCTCGAAAATGATTTGGAAGTGCGAGTTCAATTATTGGTTTATTTTCGTTTATTCACACACTTGTATCGGCGTGGTGGTGATATGGTTTATTCTCGTTTATTCACACACTTGTATAGGGCGTGGTGGAGATATAATTTATTTTCGTTTATTCACACACTTGTATAGAGAGTGGTGGATATATGGGTTATTTCCATTTATTCACAGACTTGTATTGGGCGTGGTGGAGATATGGTATATTTTCCTTTATTCACACATTCGTATAGGGAGTGGTGGAGGTAGACCTATAATTTATTTTCGTTTATTCACACACGCGTGGTCGAGATATGGCTTATTTTTGTTTAATCACACACTTGTGTCGGGCGTGGTGGAGATATAATTTATTTTCGTTTAATCTCACGCTTTCATCGGGATTGATTAAGATATAGCTTATTCTGGTTATTTTTATAACAGGTTTTTTTTCGTTTATTCCCACACTTTTTTCGGCAGTGGTTGGTATGATTATAGCTTATTTTCATTTATTCACACTTTTATCGGCAGTGGTGAAGATATAGCTTATTTTGGTTTATTTGTATTATAGATTATTCTCATTTAGTCACATTTTAATCTGGAGTGGTGAAGATATAGTTTATTTTCATTTTTTCACACACTTTTATCGGGAGAGGTGAAGATATAGCTTATTTTCGTTTATTCACACTTATTGAGTGGTGGAAATATAGTTTTCTTTTTGTTTTTCACATATTTTTCTCAGGAGTGGTGAAGAGGAGAAGAACACTATATACTCCAATTTGTTATTGTCTGTAATTGTTTACTTTCTGGAAACTAGTGCCATCGCATTTTCTCTTAATGAATTAGCAAATGTTAGTACACTGGAATTAATTAAATAACGATGTTAGCCTATGTTCTATTATAATTATCCTTTTAGGGGCGTATCAGATGGTACATGGGAGGGGGGGGGGCTATGATGTAAAAGCCCGGAGCAAGAAAATACATTACCCCACCCCCTGCGTATGATTAGTTCAGCCCCTAAAACTGTACACAACGCATGTAATTCTATGAACACATATCATTCCTTATTAGACACGCCTATTTTTTTGTTACTGAAATATTATGTATAATATGGTAGGATTTTGTTATCGCTTATTATTGGAAATACTTCACATTAGGCTACATCAGTAACGTTACACCGGCGAAGCAATAAAATAACACTACATTCTGGTTTATTTGTAAAATAATTAGATAACACACCAGCGATGCTACTTTTTAATTCATTGTAATGAGTATAATGACCATTTCCCCGACTATGACTACTTCATAAATACCTCTGCCATGAACAGATGAAGGTTATGTTTTTGGTTTTGGTTTGGTCACATTGTCTGTCATTGTCTGTCTGTCTGGCCAAGGAGAAATCGATTAAAGTTTGGGGATGATCTGTAATCCGGATACAGGATACGAATAACGATCCGAATTACATGGATTGGTAGTAAAATACTATTTTTAATGAAACATGTTGAATCTATGACGTCACAATTGATCATCTGCAGTGAAGTTGTGTTATGGGCCATTTTCAAAAAAATTTAGCAATAACGGTAAAGACATTTTGAGAAAAAATAATTCTGATTTTGTGAATATAAATGTTATTAATGCATATAGGATACTATGCCAAGCATCAGTGTGCAATATCCAAGCAGCATGTTATATATTAGCACTTCCAGAGACATTAATAGAAATATTATTTTTGTCTTTACCGGTATGGCTTAATAAGTAGGCAATTTTACAACGGTAAAGACAGAACATTAAACGGTAAAGACGTTTTTGTAACGGTAAAGATGTTGCTGTAACGGTAAAGAAAAAAAATTGTTAAATAAATAGGTGATATAATCTTTATATAGCAGACCTGGTTTTCAGTATAATTGTATGCAGACTTCCACAGAACTTACCTTTTAAAATAGTATTTGTCTTTACCGTTTTATGCCGGTCTTTACCGTTTTAATAGTAAAGACAAATCATTAAAACGGTAAAGACACATGATTTGTCATAAAATAAACATTTTACAAGTTATGTGCATATTTTCGACTTCACAACGTTGTTCTCTTCATGTACTGATGACAAGAATAATCTGGAACAGCTATATCAAGGTTATTAGACACACGGTAAAGACATCCTATTGTTGTGACATTTTATTTGTGATATCCTATTTTACTTTTATATTGCATTTATCTTTGTCCATAAATCAAATATTGTTTGCTTTAAGAAAAAAATAGTTGACTAGATCCGGGAATTTATGTGCTAGAGCCATCTGGTGAAAACTTGCAGAAATAATAGGCCTTATGGGTTCTTGTTAACGGTAAAGACATTTGCATTCCAAAACTTGGACCACAGCTTAATATTGAATAACTGGTGATTCAGTCAACTTTTTTATACATATTTTATTTTATTATCAAGAAAAGACATTTTAGAAATAGGGCCAGCCTGTCATTAATTGCAATAACGTAATTAGGCTATATGACATTAACAAGTTTTCAAAATATCTCAAACCCATTTCGGACACTTCACGGTGAAGATAAATCAAGAATATTAATTCGAATAAATGTTTGTGAGAAAAATTCTGAGTTCTAAATATATGTCTTTAACTGATTAAATGATAACAATAATATAATAATGCAAACTATTTGAAAAAAATGTTTTTGCTCAAATATTTTGAAAATGGCCCTTATATACAGGTACCCACCTAATGAATGAATGCAATACTATACAACTATTATGTATATGGTCTACGATCAATAAGGTTTGCAGTCTCCGAGTGTCTGACTGTCTAGTAATTATCATTACATAATTACATTTTCAGTGATGGTCAGGCCTGTGATAACAATAAGAATGTAGAGCAGATGGCTGCTTTCGTTAATGAGGCGCTCCACTCTAAGACCAGCAGAGTCTCAGTGAGTCTAAAGACATGCTGACAAATCTTAATGATTTCACTTGAATGTCAACGATTCTATATAATTCATTATTAATGCAAAAGCAAGACAACCAAACTGTCCAGAAATTGCAACGGGCAGTACCCTCCAAATGGTGCGTACAATAGGGCCACACAAATCCAGTTTAGATTCTCGCGTCCTATTGTCCGTATGTTACATTTATTATTGAATCTACATCTGAGAAGCTGGTACAATTGGGCTGCGGTTATCTGTGTAGGTACAGGTAAAGTCAATACACAAATATGTGGGCTGAGGCAGGTTTACTACCAATAATAACAAAAACATACGTGCATTCTGATTTACTCTGTTTTATTCATGTACGAAATGCTTGGCATAAGCATTTGACAGTAGTAGTATAGTGTAGTGGTTAAGCTCCCATAATGAAACAATTGTGCATTTTATGATTAAAGCATGAAACTCCCACCATTATTATCATATCAAGGTCATTTCAAGGTCAAACTGTCAAAAATCATTAAAAAAAATGTCTTTTTACTTTCATACCGGATACCAGAATTAATTTCTAGGCTGCATCATTATTTTCAGAAAGTTAGGCAAAATACATTTGTGCATTTCATGATTAAAGCAGGACACTTTTAACATTATTAGCACATATCCTGATCTTTATTTTAAATTGTGAGGTAAGCTAGATTTGACCCCTAGTGACCTCCAGGTGTCATTGACATCGATATGAAAAGACACACCCTTGAAATGACATTAGCTTGACCTTGTAAGCCCAATCTCAGGAAGCCGAAGGGCGCCATCTTTGTATGTCAACTGTAGCCGTCTTGTACATCGATTGGTTTATACAAGAGTGAGAGGCAACGTTAATCAGAATTTTAAAATATACAGCGATATGATGTTATTCCCAGTGTTATAGTCCAATACTAGTATGTTATATTGGTATCATGACTAGGGCTATACCACACATTTAAACCAATATGTATCTATTTCGCGAATTTGTTACCAACGCTTACAAATACTCGGTGAGTGTTGCGAATTTTGAGCGAATTTCAAATATTTTCATTCATAACATTCGCTAGCATATTCGCCTATGTGTGACAGGGGGGGGGGGTATATTTTTCACAGTCGAGCAAAATATTTGTTTCAGTTTGTGTGTGGAGATATATTTACTTCACTTCCTTGTATATTTTTCTGCTTACAAATTTGGATCCCAAACTAAGCCTAGCCTTCATCTGGAGGCAAACCATCCAAGCAAAGCGAGGCTTCACAATCTTAAAGGTCATTTATTGATGCCAGATAAATGAGGCTAGATTTTTTAGGATTATTAAATGATGGTGCTCATAAGCTGAAATAATTATTTATTTCAAATTTAAACATTTATTTACAACATCAGACAATTATTTATTTCACGAAAATTTAGTTTGGAAATATATATTTAAAATATACTCCCCCCCCCCCTCCCTTGTAATTGAAGGTGTCTCCCTTATGTAGGATGCAAGTGATTGATGCAAGTGATTACTGTTGATTGTCTTATATGCGTAATGATGTGCCATGAAGTAATTATCACGGCGTGTAATGCTCTGAGAGAGGAATTTTCAATAAGAAGAATTAGCAAAAGCATAATAATTTCAGCGATTTCTTGGCAGCTATTTCTTTCATTATTATTATTTTCAAGGATGAGAGTTCTACATACGCCCAGATATCAATACAGGCGTGTGTAATTCAAAGGAAAAGAACTATATCAGCTAGAACAAAATATTTTTATGACAATAAGATTTTTTTATGACAATGAGATTTTTTTTCAATCCCTTATAACATATACTAATCCGTTATAACGGTCTACTAATCCGTTATAACGGTCTACTATTCCGTTATAACGGTCTAGTATTTCATAATAACTGTCTACTATTCCGTTATAACGGTCTAGTCTTTCGTTATAACGGTGTACTATTCCGTTATAACGATGTAATATTTAGTTATAACGGTCTACTGATTCGTTATAACGGTCTACTAATCCGTTATAAAGGTTCACTAATCCATAAAAGAGGTCTAGTATTCCGTTATAACGGTCACGTTTTCCGTCATAACGGTCTACTATTCCGATATAACGGTCTACTATAACGTTATAACGGTCTACTAATCCGTTATAACTGTCTACTATCCCGTTGTAACGGTATATTATTTTGTTTTGAAGGCCTGGATTTTGCTATAACGGCCTACAAATCAGTTTTAACGGCTTCCTAATCCTTTTCAATGGTCTACTATTCCGTTATAACGGTCCAGTATTTCGGTATAACGGTCTACTATCCCGTTATAGCAGTCTAGTATTTCGTTATGACGGTCGGTCAAGTCTCCCGCTATAACAGTCTACTATACCATTATAACTGTATAGTATTTCGTTATAACGGACTACTATCCCGTTATAACTGTCTAGTATTTGGTTATGACGGTCTAGTATCACGATATATCGGTCTACTAATCCATTATAACGGTATACGCATCCGTTATGACGGTCTACTAGTCCGTTATAACGGTCTACTAATCTGTTATAAAGGTCTACTATTTCGTTATAATGGTAAAGTCTTCCGTTATAACGGTCTACTATCCGTTATAACGGTCTAGTATTTCGTCATAACGGTCTACTATTTCGTTATAGCGGTGTTGTATTACGCTATGACGGTTAAGTCTTCCGTTATAACTGTCTACTAATCCGTTATAACTGTCTACTATCCCGTTACAACGGCCCACTAATCCGTTATAACGGTCTACTAATCCGTTATACCTACTAATCCGTTATAACAGTCTACTAATTTGTTATAACGGTCTTCTAATCCGTTAAAACGGTATCGTATTTCGTTATAACGGTCTCGTATTTCGGTATAGCAGTCTAGTAATCCGTTATAGCAGTCTACCAAGTCGTTATAAAGGTGTAGTATTTTGTTATAACGGTCTACTAATCCGTCAAAACTGATTAATAGACCTTTAGGCATATAGCGGAATAGTAGACCGTTATAAATTTTCAAGGATAACAAGACAGACATGGATAATTTAAAGAGAAAAACCTATATCAGCCAAAACACGGTTATCTACGGAAGTGGATTTATTTTCTAATCTGTTATAACGGTCTAGTATTTCGTTATAACGGTCTACCAAATTTTTATAATGTCTAGACGTTATAGCTGTGATTATGATCTTGTAGGTCGTTATAACGGTCTAGTATTAAGTTATGACCTTGATAACGGTCTAGTATTTCGTCATAACGGTCTACTATTTCGCTATAACGGTTTATAGCAAAATAGTAGACCGTTATAACGAAATACTAGACCGTTATAAAAGGATAATATACCGTTATAGCGGATTAGTAGACCGTTATAATGGATTAGTGGACATCTATAACAGATTAGTAGACCGCTATAACGAAACTCTAGACCGTTATAGCGAAATAATAGACCGTTATAGCAAAATAGTATTCCGTTGTAACGAAATACTAGCCAGTTATAACGGAACTAGACCGTTATAGTGCAATAATGAACCGTTATAGCGGAATATTAGACCGTTATAACGAAATGCTAGATCGTTATAGCGGGATAGTAGACAGTTATAACGAATTAGTAGACCGTTTTAATGGATGATTAGACCGTTATAACGAAATAATGTACCATTATCACAAAATACTAGACCGTTATAACGGAATAGTAGACCACTTTAACGGAGCATTAGATCTTTATAACGGATTAGTAAACCGTTAAAACGAAATAATATATCGTTATAACGAAATACTAGACCGCTATAACGGAATAGTATATGTGCAAATGTTATAATCAGTATAAAATGCCGTCATTTTCTGCAAATTTATGTGGTATCCTAATAACGTCCAGCTACCTGGAACATTAGACTAGAGACTAGATAAAGATGATGGCATTAACGCCATACCCATGGATAACATGGCTTACACTATGCATCTATGCCTATAGATAATGATGTGGTCCCGAATTAGAAGCCACTGCTTTGTTGACCAAACTTATTGAAGGAGACATGATTGCTACATGGATGCTAGTAAAGGTATAACCAATAGGCCTCAAACCAATTACATTGAGGGAAATTACGATAATAAAACAGAGCTGTCTTTAAATTATCAGATATGGCTCACCTGTAAAACGGTAGGTTGATGTAGATAGATGTGATTCTAGAAAAATTGTATGCATGTGCAACCACCAGACTGGAGCTCAGGCTCCTTTAAGTGAAGACACGTTCGAAATAGAAATTGGAACAACTCTGAAGAAGACGTGTGATCATGGTGACAGTTTTTGCCAGTTTGACCTTGAAATGACCTTGACATGACCTTCAAATTGCTTTCGGATGGGACTCCAGTAAAACACAACACCACCCTATGTCAAACTTCATAAACCCAATTATTTATCAATATTTAACTATGGGAGCCCAAACTAATCTTTAACAATGCTGCATGATTGTAATTTGGCCGCTGAACTGAATATTGAGGAAGGAGCGTAATAAGTGGAAGATAGCCTCCTTCCCAAGGTTGATACTGCCCTAATGTCCTCAAATGTGTGTGGAAAATACATAGGACAAAGAATATGTCAAAACCAGTCTCTTGTAATAAATGACTCCACAACTACAGTGTGGGAATTGATAAAAAAAAGTGGACATTTTAACTATTTCCGCCAGTTTGCCCTTTAAATGACCTTGGTGTGACCTTGACATGACCTTGGTGTTATGTTTATGATTCAGAACAGTCTCGTCGAGTAGTTGACATACGTTTGGGACACATAAACAAATCATAGACATTGTAATATACAATTTTCACTACTTTTTGGCTTTGCCAGTGAATATTTTGACCTTTCGAGGTCAATGACCTCTAGGGGTCATCAGAGGTCAAATCCAGTTTACCTCCACATCTAGAAATGACCCTTAGGATATGTTCTACAAGTGGTAGAAATTTCATGCTTTAATCATAAAATGCACAATAGGTTACCTTATCTACTAAACTAGTAGTAGAATATTGCGTAACGTCACTTTTCGGCACTAATGGTCATTTAAGTCAGTGACATTGTAATGGAGCCACCATTAAATCCCCCGGGGGGGGGGGGGGGGGCTGGAGTATTTGTTGCGGACGCTGAAAATTGTCAATTGTATTGCATGTTTATATAGAAGAGTTCATGAAATAAATTGTTTATTTCATGCAGAACCAGCCCAAAATTATTTCTTTGAAAAATACCCCCCTCCAGCCACAACAATTATATTTCGGTGATAGGGTTTACAGAACTGTTTGGCGCGGGTTGTGACAAAGCCTACTCTTTTTCATCGCATCGCATAACCTCTTCTAAAATCTTTACACTGGTGTCCTCTTCGTTACAGAATCAAATTGAAATTGGGTTCACGACCTACCTGTCTCTGACTTAGCTCCTCGGCGGTGCTGTCGGCCAAGACGACGAATGCATAGGGTTTTTAAACTGATTACGATTATGTTTGTCGCGCCTCAACAAGGATTTAGGCGCTATAGAAGTTGTATTATTATTATAATACCTACGGCCCATAATCTTCTCCGCTACGTGCCTCTACAACGGGCCCTGCAAACGTCATATAATGAGATGTGATAATTGTCACGTAGGCCGCATTTGGCCTTTGACCTAGGTGAGCGTACAGGTGAGCGACAGGTTATCTAGTAGTTATCTATGACTTACTGAATAGACAGCAAGTTCATCGTCTACCTAATTGGTCAACACCGGATCTACGCCGCTGGCCCAACATCAAACAAACACTGGGTCAACGAATCGTGATTTCTGGACGAAATCTGCCAGGGGTCAAAATGGCGTGGCCTCCCAGCAAACACGAGACGTTGGCCCATATTGGGTCATCATCGAAGACGATTGGCCAACATTAACCCAACATTGGGCCAACATCTCGTGTTTGCTGAGCTATACTTATTAGACAGAGTCCTGCAGCACCGGTTTTGTAGAAAGCAAATACATGATACTATACATCTTCCATTTAGTATCTAGTGTGGCGGGGAAAAGAGGGAATATTACATAAAAATCAACATTTTGCATGTGCGATTGACAATGACCACGGAACACAGAGTTCGGTAAATGAACACAGGACGATACAGGCTCAAGAAGACATCATGGCAGTCGTATCTTTCAGTGCAGAGTAGATCAACTGAGCTGGTAACGGTTGACCAAGGACACGGTGATGTAGTGTATAGACCCATACTTCATATATGCAAATAGCAGCAGGTAGAGAATCATATCAACAGTGTCTGGCATATCATGTTTCCTGTTGAATATTTGAAGATGAGTCTTCTGCAACAGATAAATATCAAACGTTAATGTGGGGCTCGGCTGCTGACGATGTTCAGGCAGTCATTACTTTAACACACAATAGGCCTGATGATAAATACTGTTAACCGTTTGAGTGCTAAGCACGACCATAGTAGTTTTGATCCGTTTTATTATCAGTAATTTTCAGCGACTTGAAGTTGTGGGTCGCGGCAGCGAGACACACTCTAAGTTGGTGAAAATATAAATTCTCAATCTTGTCGGTTTAACCCTTTCAGCGCGGGAATGTTTTTAGACGTCAGCATCTGACGTCTATTTACGTCAGATTCTGACGTCTAAAGACGGCTCCCACACTGAAAGAATTAAACAAATTATACCGGTCGTAAACCCATAACATAGGTAAAGAGCTAACTAGGACATTTATGATGATATCAAATTGAAAAAAAAAAATGGTCTCCATGGTTTATACAAAAATATTATTTTCAGCGTTTTAAGGTTTAACACTGTATAAGGGTTACTGTTACTAGTTAGATGTGTTCACCTGGTGATGTGTGGGTATCTTCATCTTCTTCTAACGCGTCATATCTCACCTGCCGCCTCACGTCAATATGTAACCACCTGGTATCAAGGAAAACGAAAAGACATGATGACATATTCTGATACCAGAAAGACAGACATATAATCTATTGACATATAGGGCGTAAAGAAAAGTCATTACAGACGTATTTGTCATTTACACAAGCACCTTATATAATAATAATACACTATATGGCATATTGTTGTGTGCAGTGATTGATCCATGTAACCCTTTAAGCGCTATCACTGTCATTTAGAATGAAATGAGTGTATAAACATCAAGATTTCCAAATTCTAAGTCTCAAATTAAACAATATGAATAATTTTGACCCACTTGAAGTTGCGGTTCGTGGCAGCGAGACACAACTTCAAGAGGGTGAAAACAATTTCACGTTGAGGAAAATGTCAATAAGTTATTATGTATGGTCCTGATGTTACTAAGAATAAAACATAAGGAATGTTAGGATTTTTCTCACCCAAATATTACTAAAGCGAGCAGTAACACCACAGCTCCTACGACATAGACGAGACCAGGAAACCAGGAGAAGCTTTTAGGAAAGATCCAGTAGTTGTAGAGATACCCACATGAAAGATTCCCTACTTCTTCCAGCAGACCGACTACAGCCAGTACTTTACCTGTATCAGAGGAAATTGATACTCTAAGAATGTTATGAATATCAGTGGAATTAAACTATAAAAAAAATTGAAACTGTCTAAAATCATACAAATTATTGTTAAGAATGCTAACGGATAAAGCAAAATGAATGTTGTAATTCTACCATATGCCTTCCTGGTAAACAAATAATAATGTATGACTTTTGTATATATATCACATGTCTTGTGACAAGATTAGATAATTTCTTAAGGTAACAAGGTCGAGATTTTATGTCAGAATTTTTAATATAGGAACAATAATGGCCGCAAAGCCACCGCTCCTACACATAGTGTATTGTATAGTTGCATGTCTCTGAGAATAACTCTTTTTGCCAAATAATCAAGTATAAAGTATAATATCTGCACATACCTAGCTCGTCACTGGCCACTATGAGCGTCACCATGCCCCTTATAGCAGGTAATATGGCCGTGGCCAGGACCCCAACCACGGGTGCTGTCAAGAATACAAAATACACAAAAATCAACTTCTATCCCGCGTGTTGACAATGTTTGATAGGTGATTAGTTCTGGCAAGCACGAAACCTTGACCCAGTGCTGGTTTAATATTGGGCCAGCGTCGCAAACTAACACCAGGTCAACGTGTCGTGTTTGCTGGGGTAGAACTTCGCAAATGTAATTTTAATATAAAATTTGTTATATAAAAACATGTACCGGTACTAAGATTGATAGTTCAAGCGAGCAGAAAATACACATTTCATTGAAAAAATTAGCGCTGTGTTAGTTTTAAGATTAGCAGTGCTTATATTATTTATAAATAATCCCCATTTAACATGTTTACTCTTTTCAACGAGAAGACCGATTTTAGACGTCAGAATCTGACGTCTGTGGACGTCAAATTCTGGCGTCTAAAGACGTTCCCCCCACTGAGAGAGTAATACATTTACAGTGGCCTCAGACCCATAACAAAGGTATTCAAATGAAGCGGAAAGAGCTGACTAAGACATTTATGATGATTCCAAATTGACAAAAACAACATTTTTTTTCAAACAACATTTGGTCTCCATGATTTATATACAAATATTTCAGGGCTTTACGGGTAAAGCAAACACTCACAGAGGAAGAGCATCCAGATTCCCAAGGCAAACGCTATGAGGAGCGTGCCTCCGATCTTAGACAGAGTCCCCAGTATCATGATCCCGGTGTCCCTCATCTTGAACCTCTTCAGGAGTGGGACAATAAACAGAAGTCCTAGCCCCCTCATGGCTGTGCTGATCCCCGTCCAGTAGCCCCACTGTACCTGGTCCACACCCATATTTTTGAAAAGCAAGTAATTCGGCGATGTGACTGAAAAAAACAATGATGACAATATTATTATTCTGAAATTTCTTAGTTCAACATTGAAAAAACACACCACGCCAACATGACTTGTAGACAGGGGAAAAAAATACAATAATATTTATTTTTGCAAATTAATTATTTTTGTGAGTATTTGACACTGGTATGTTGTGGGTCGGAGTGCACGAGATGCTGACCCAATGTTGTTTTAATGGGGGACCAGCGTCGCAGATGGTAGACCAACATTGAAACAAGATTGGTTCAACGATATTCACTGATTTTTTTTTATACAAAATATCTACTTTATTTCTGGAAACGAAATCACTCCCAACATATTCTGATTTTTTTTGTTAGGAGTACAATTGGTCGCTTAAGAGGCCTATGTGATTTAAAATATCTATATTGTTTGATAAATCTTAGTACAATTGTTTCATGTTTTTTACCATCTCCCATGACAACAGCAAATAATCCTAGAAGTAGCATCAGTAAGTGAGCACGCTGCCGTAAGGGGCGCTTCTTAAATACTGCGTAGAAAGTAGCCTGCAATAAAAAACTTCAAAACCTAATTGAATAATATTTTGGTACAGTATTTAGCAGAATAGTTTGTAAGATAATACGCAAACACACTTTATAAATTATAAATTGATTCAAATATTTGTCAACGTAGTTTTAGTTAGTGAATTTCGGTCACCAAATTCTAATAGGCCTACTTTATTTATTTTTATTTATTTATCAGGCTTTATATACACAAATATATACAATAATACCTTATGTGTATACCATTATGGTTACAGTTATGTATTACATTATACTCTTATATTATTATTAATCCCATAGCCACGTGCACGGTCACGTGTATCTCCATGTGCCATGTAATGAGCTGCGACGCTGGCCCAACATTAAACCAACAGTAGTTCAATTTATGGTGTTTACTGGGTCCACGCTTAAATAATACGATCATGACATGATCTATATACCGCTTGACTATACTGCACTTCGATGCCAAAGGGCAGTTACTGATCACTTGAAAAGTTTTATTTTGGCTTTGTACAGGCAGTATTTACAATAGGATCACGCAATGACCATCTACACGATGTCAAGTGAATTGTGGCTGGAGCTGCGCTCTGCGTGAATACAGACTGGACTAGTAAAGATGCGCTATGACAAGCGATTTCACTGATTCATCAGTGCACACATGCGGGGGGAGCCTAACCCTGCCCCGCAGGCGTGCACTGATGAATCAGTGAATGTATGTGACCGTGCGAGCGGCACTGCGCTAGGAGTGAAGACCATGGATCGTATCTAAACTGATATTAGAATTACCTTAATGTGTTTCGGGGTGAACATAGCGAGTCCCTTTCTTTTCGCAAATGAATATTCCTTTTTCTTTGAATTGTCTTGTACTAAATTGTTACTATGCACAATGTTGTTGTCATCAGTGATAACTGTGGTATCCGGTGACGTCTCTATGTGGTGTTTGTCCTGTGAAGGAGAGGCTTCCCGCTCAGCCTCTTGTACAGATGGTCTGACAGGATCCAGCCACGTGTATATGTACAGGATGAGGGTGGCGTACAGGAATATGGAAGCTGTGAACACAAACACGTAACTGGTCGCTTCATATATGAGTCCAGATGTGAACCCAGATACACAGTATCCAAACAGCATGAACGACTCCACCACCGTCATCCTCACAGTCCGGTACTTCTTGGACGACGTGTCACCAATGTAGCTGGAATAACAACAAGCTCATAATAATAAAATCATACTATTGTCTTTTGCGCCATAACTTAAAAAGTTGTTAAAAATTCATGCAATTCTAGTCTATGGACATGTTCACATATTATGGACATGTTTTTGGTGATTTTTGGCCTCACAGAATCTGAATATGTGTTTAACAAGAATGAGCGGACAGACTGCAGGTTATGGTGACTGACAATAGCCCATTGCGGTACACTGTGTTACATAGATTAAACGTGTCACAAAGTGCTCAGTGCATTATACAAAATATATTACATTTTACAAGTACCTGAAAATACTCATGGCAAAATTGACCCATCCACCAAACAGTCCATACAAAAATGATCCTATTATACAGTAGCCAACGGGTCCGTCAATCCATACTGCTGTTAGCAGATAAACCAAAGAGAAGAGACAGCAACCAAAACATGGCATGGCCATAATCAAACGTCTCCCCAACATGTCACTCCACGAACCCTGAAGTATTATAAAAAAACAATATCACAGGATGTATCGTAGAAAGATAGTGCTCGTTCTAATAAAACACCGGTACGCGGACATTAAAAGAATCTTGAAAACGTAATAGTATTATTGGATAATGTTCAAATCAGACAAGTAAAAAATGTTTTATCCTACCTGTTGCTCATTGTTTGTGCTGACCAATGAAATAATACTGGCACTTTGATCCCATAATTACATTCAGAAAGAAACTAAATTTGTATTGTTTTTTGAAAAAAAAAGTACTGTAACTTGACCTTACCATGAATGTTGCTAGTATGATACAGGGAATGGTGTAGGCCATTTTTGTGTAGAAGTGGAATTGGGAAGCATGGGTTGATACGTCATCTCTGTAAGGCTTAGTCAGGTTTGACAGGGAATGATTGTGAAAGCTGTCGCATATCGAGTGGTTGTACAGCCCCAAACACGTCTGTGTACAAAGTAAAAAGTATTTATTATTGGTATGCTTTGCAGATAAAATAAATTGTATTGTATATATATGTTCAGTCAGCTATTCTGCGAATATAAGCAATACATGAATTGGTACACAACACAAAAAGGACTAAAATACTGTTGATTCATTGATATTGAAAACTAAAAATATCAGACAAACGGTTTATTTGATTCGTGTTTTTTAAATAAAACAAAAACAATGACTGTGCTAAATAATTTTAGTAGTCCTATTTAATGACCTTAGAAGTGTATTCAAGAAGACAGATTGGGGCATAAAACATTATCCACTAGCTTATGAACCAGTAGGTCATAAACATGTTTTTAGACAAAAATAAGTAATGCACGTAATATTATTAATTTGATGACCACTGTTTGTCTCACAACCGTAATTAAAGAGATTTCTCTATTTATAATACGATTATAGCATAACAAAGAATGATAATTAAATTATAAGTCAAAAGGCTGTAAACAATAGGATTTTTTTTAGATAGAAGGTGGTAAATAATTCTGAATAACTATGCGTATAATAAGTTTTTTAAATATTTTTTATTGATGAAATAATCCAATAGTGTAATATCATTTTATTATTCAAAATAAAATTGATGTAGAAGGAAGTTTAGACTTTTTGATTAAAAAAATACAGAACAGTGTTAATAAGCATTATTAACAAATGTGCTTCTTTATAGTATTCAATACACATGCTAGAAAATGATTTTATTTCGTTTTGTGGCTTAAGACCTTCTGGCTTAATAATTTTCTAATGACGTCAGTACTTTAATTACTAGAATAAAATGATCGTGAGCAACCATTGTATGTCATTTCCAATAAACTAAATGTTATTTATAAAAAAAATCATTTGTCAAAATCTATATGCGTGTGCATCGTTTAAACATTTCATTGTAATACGTAAAAAGAGATATCTTACAAAACTACCAAAAAACGTGCTTATAGACGTTCACATGCCAGGCGAGACAACAAAGAGAGCTGAGCCAATATTACTGATATTAGTTACAACATTTTAAATAAGATATAAAGCTTTCTGTTACCTTTTCGTAGATGAGAGCACTGATGACTGGTCCCTCCAGACCAGCAGAGACACAGAACAGGAACATGATGGGTTCAACTGTCATGATCTGCATAGGACCCTTCCACGAGCGAACCTGAGCCGCCATCTTTCTTCTGAAATAAAAATAATGCGTCAAAAATAGGATACAGGCCCCTATCTTTATATTTTAACTTGTCAGTAAGTATGAGGGATTGGGGGCGAGATTGTGGTGATCTCACGTAAAGTGCCCCTATTATCGTGAATATAGTAAATTCTCTAGATGCCAGGCTTTTGATTGGTTGCCATAGATATAAATAAACTGCTTACAGAATAGCGCCTCAAAACCGTTAATCAAATCCACAGATGTAAAGATCGAGATGTGTTCAAAACCTGAAAACAGTTAACCTCCCCATTAAACAGTGAGGGGTAGTCATTCAGGCTCACGTGACTAAACTTGTTGAAGCAATTGATGCCTCTAAATGTTATTAGGGCCTAATTATTGTGAACTAGCCGTTTGACAGTTCTATATGAGAAAAACCTGATTATGTGCCCACAGGTCCAGAAGCGCAGAGAGCGACTGCTGGTGTTGTGATAGTCAGTGACAATTGAACTGTTGATAAAATCACCATATACTGGTACGTTATCTACTGCATTGATATAATCCAGCCCACACAAATCCCAATGTTGTTATCATGCTAGGCCAGTCTAATAGTCAACGATACTTCATTATAATAACATTTTGCCAATGTATAATGTTTAGTGAGTAGTGTTGTGCTATTGATTTCACCACGTGCGGTCAAATCATGTTTTCTACGTTTTGGGAAACGTTTGATATGTAGCATCGCAGCAAACTCTTGACATCAACATGGTGTTATGCTAATGTTGGTCCAGCGTCGCAGACGATGGATCAACAGTGGGCATAACACCGGATCAGAGCTTCTTGTTTGATAGAGTGCCATGTTTTCTGTATGATTATCTGATTATGGTAGAATTTTAAGTTTACCTCTATCACACTACCCGATACCAAGAATACATAAGTTATCTTGCCGATACATAATTGTGCTGTTTGAACGTCGGTCAGCGCTGGTCCAGTATTAACTCTTTCAGCGTTGGGACTGTCTGTTGACGTCAGATTCTGACGTCTATAGTCGATCCCCGCACTGAAAGAAATTAAAAAATTATAATAGCCGTAGACCCAGAACATACATAGGAAAAACCCTTTGGTTTCCATGCCTTATACAGAATATTTCAGCGTAGTAAGGGTTAATTAATGATGAGCCAATTGATGACCTTAGCTGGATAGCTGGTACCAGCAAATGGTTTGAGCTGATTCATATGTTGCCAATGAGAAAACACACACAAATACAGTGCAACCTGTACATACCGGACACTGTACAAACCGGAATCCTGTCTATACCGTAATAATTATTTGGTACCGAATTAATCACGCTCAACACAATACTAATTGACCCTCTCCAAACCGGAACCCGTCTACTCCGAATACCGGACACATTATTTTCCCCAAATGCATAAATTGTATTGTATTTCACCTGTCCAAACCGGATTCGATTTGTTTAATGATTTTTTTAAAATGGCACACGGTGCACTAAGGGTTTAACAGGGGGCGACTAAGGTGACGTAATGTTAATCCTGCTTGTTATCAGGTTATGCAATGGGGAAGGTGCGAAGTTAGTGTTGGTAACACCTTGTCCGCGTGAGGGGAACTATTATAGCGCATTTACTTTGATATTGGTAAGATATTTTACCAACATAATGAATTAATAAAATAATTGGTTAGTAAAATATTGTAACAAAATATTTGACTAATAAAATAATAAAGGTCGTATCAATTCATAAACATATCAGTGCATTAAACAATAATTCTCAAATACATTAGACTGTGTTTTGGGATAAATTTATTTGCATATACATCCACCTATCATTTGTAGACCTACCGACGACACATCCTGAATTATAACCCTCATGTCAATTGTACAAGTTATCGTTGTTTGTTCCTCTCCGAAAGCAAAAACCCTTTCCAAACCGGAACCTGTCCAAACCGGAATCAAAGTTTGTCCCTAAGGCATTTCGGTATGGACAGGTTTTACTGTATATGTGTTTTTGACATTCTAACCAGCATAGCCAAGAAAAAAGATTGATTTATTATACAAGTATGTAGGCCAACATAAAAAGCATATTGCCTATTAAGATCGTCAGTACACCCGGATGTAAAACAGCCCTCTCAGTTATCTTGTAACATGCAAAGAATGATGTACTGGCATTAAAAGAAACATCGCTAAACCCAAACGACAGAGCTTTCTTATTTTAGTATATTTATCCACCAGGGTAAATATTTTAGCATAAACCGCATACCGAAGGGTGTGTTGTGATGAGACAAATCACATAAACCAAGAAAAAGAACTTACAGTTCCTGTTTTCATTTATTAAACAGCATTCCAACTGCACTACTTAGCGAGTAACAGTTAACTAACCAAATATAACTTCGGCTCAAGTGAATAGGGTAACATATTCCCTCTTAAGTTGAAGTAATACTGTTGTCATTAGACAATTTGACTTTGAAACTTTGAAATATGGTAACATAAAATGCAGTCACTTGCATTCAAATGTTGATAAATCATTCCTTTCAGACCAGAACTATACTATAACGAATACCATCACTGCCAGATCATTCTGGCTGTTGCTCTGTAATATATGTAGATTTCATTGTAAGTTGTACAGGGGATCTGTAATAATTTTACAAGGTATTGGTTTCATAAATTGAATTTCAGTTTTCTTGAACTTCAGTTTTTTTAAAGTTTAATTTCATATTTTTTTGTTTACATCTCTCTAACAGAACAATGACTTTCATATCATGATATTTTTCACCTTTTTCGGTTGTTTCACCACAGCCATAAACTAATCTATCATTAGCAATGTTGAAGACACCATCAAGTCCTTGTAGTAGGGGCCTACTTAGCCCCAGCGTGACTGTACTGGCAAGCGGTGCTTGACCGAGGACTGAAATCTTAGCTAGGGCCTACTCACTTTTACGGCGTTGATATTCTTCAAGAGCTAAAGCTATACCATATGGCAATCTCAGTCATCTTACTCTCTCAGTCATCTCGATGAGTGTGTATGCTTGTTAGATAGGAGCTTAACCCTTATGCTGCCGGGATCTTATACACTGGTATAGGCCTATGCGTTTTCAAGCAAATTTCAGACCAAGTAGATTAAACTCAAATTTCTAAAATGTTTTGTGTTAGATGCTTAGTTAATCTGATAATAACATTTTGAAGCCATATATTTTTGCATACAAATAATTATTTTTCGTCATTTGGAGCTGGAAATTGCGTTAGCAATTTCAGCTCAAAACGGATGAAAACTAGAAAAGGAGTTCCCGAACTCCAAGGCCCGGTTTTAGACTGTATGAGTGCTATAGACAAAAAATCGGCTTGATATTTTGCAAACATAACTGTATTGGTCTTCCTCATGGACAGAATTCCAATTGTCCAGGCTATAATTAAAGAAAAAACCAAGGAGACAAGCAAATATATATCTTCATCCAATTTCGCTTCAATATTGGGCCAGTGTCGCAGGCCATTGCTGGTTCAATGCCGACAAATTTTCCACGATGTTGGCCCAACACTACTCCGACACTGGGTCTGCTGTATACTTGGCGGCAACACCCCAGCAAATACATACCATTTACACAATACTGTTTCAACGTTTGCCCAACGTCTTTGACGCTGGTCCGACATTGAAACAGCGTTGGGTGATTGTCCCGTGTTTGCTTGGACTGCTATGCGGGTGACGCTTTCTCCTCCCGTCGCCAGAAAAGCCACTACCCAGATAACATGATACATTGGCCCAATGCTGGTGTAATGCTGGGCAACCTGTCTGTGACGCTGGACCAAAATTATCCCAACATTATCCAGGCGACACCCGGTAGTGGGCTAATGTTGGCCCGATGCCCACCACAGGGTTCTCCCTCTATTGTTGTACCGTAAACCGGGGCTATTTTGCCACCCCCGGGCTATTTTGCCACACCCTCGGGAAATTGGTAAAATCCTCTGGTTTTCAATAAATAACATTTACCTGAATCTATGTAGCCCCCCCCCCCTAATAAATTAAACGGATTGATAAAAAGGTCTACAGACTGTTCAATTGTTTTGATTTTCATTCGATTAGCTTCTCAATTATATTATTTTGAAATAAAGAATATTTATATGGCAAAATATTTTTATTTGGATTCTGACAAATGGTTTTAATTCACAAGATATGATCAAAATTAGCTCCTATGACAAAATAGCCTCGGTTGCCGGGGCTATTTTGCCACCATACATTTTTATTTAATAGTCCTATTAATAACGGCTAAATAAAAACTATGCTAAGTATGCAAATACCTTACACAACCACCCTCATTTATGACACTTTATATTCCCACTGAAAAAGCAGGCTTAATACAGCGATAAAAAATATGTGAATAGGGTGGCAAAATATCATGTTTACGGTACATGAAACGAGAGGCCAGACCATAATTATATGCGTAGCAATCTACATATTACCTACTGACAACGGAATGACGGGTGAGGATAGGCTATATTCTCCACGTGTTATCCAGGTACGATCCTTGATTGGTTGCAGAGAGCTATAGTGTACACTGTAGGATATACAGTGCACATACTGGTGAATATGAAATCGAGCTGCATAATAAGCCTATTTTTGGGCCGGTGCTGCAGACCGCGGAAAGAATATAGGTTAGCCCTTACAACGCTGAAATATTTCTGTATAAACCACGGGAACCTAAGGGTTTTTTAAATTTTAAATCATTTCGAATGGTTTTCCGCTTCACTTGACAACCTATTATGAGTCTGCGGCCATTATAAATGTTTTTACTCTTTCAGTGCGCCGTAAGGATTACGTTACAGGGTTGTAGCGCATAATAGTCGCCTACTTGAAGTTGTGGTTCGCGGTAGCGAGACATAGCTTCAAGTGGCATTGAAGCGGCATTTATACTCGAACACCAACATTCTAATATATACATATATATATATATATATATATATATATATATATATATATATATATATATATATATATATATATATATAAATATATAGATTATAAATTATCATAACATAACAAGTTTATAAATAAAATATATTTATTAGCTTATAAAACCGCTGGAAAAGACATTATAAATATCATTATGCGGACGTGCGATGTTAAATAAATATGTCATAACAAAACAATAGCAGTCATTAATAAATATCCTAACATAGAATCGATGTGTCCGATGTAGCCACGGGCTTCAAATAAAAACAATATAGCAGTGTGAAATACGTAGGCTTGTAAGAATGTGCCAATGTTATATGTTGACCAACAACAGCATGTAAAGAAAATGCTTAAATTAACAAAACAAACTCCTATTGTCATGCCATTACATTTCATTTATTTTATACGACATTTAGTAGCTTAGGTCAGAATTCATCCCATAACATACTCTTAACAAAGGGATTACTTTGGCGACATAGTTAATGTATTATATAAGACATTAAGTACGTAGCTCATGCCAAAGCTATGCCATGTATACGCCGTGTGATAAACATGTCACTGGTGTCATCTATAACAGCAAGCAGTAACCATGGTAACAGTAAGCAGCTACACTTCAGTAACCGTTTATTTAGGTCAAATATGGTCTGAATCCGTGACACTTGCATACGTGGTGAATTTTAAATCTTCTCACAAGTTTTCAGGTGATTGGTCTTAAACATGTTGAAGTGAGAGATCTTAAAGTGATCAAAAATTTTAAAGAGCTGGTAGCTCTACTGGTACCGCAAAAAATAATCAAAGACAATTCTTATCTACCATGTTAGATAAGTAGGCAGAATCTGGGGATTAAATAATACATTTAGATTATATGTCAGTATAAGGGGGCAATACTGCAGAAATTAGTTCAGAAACAGAAAAAACGAATACTTGGTATATTATGCGCCATTTGTGCGATTACAATATGTGGAGGATTTGCTTACAACACATGTATATCATGTAAAATGTTCAGGTTAGTCATACATGTGTTGATTATACACTCAGTTCACATTAACATGCAAACATATTTGGTTATAATATTCACCACCTTTACACAAGAGATCAGTACTGCGCTGCCTTAAAAATAAGGTTCATTTGAGGCTCTTTGCTGTACAATTAAATTAATGTTGAAACATATACATGACAAATGAGGAGCTTTTCACGATTATACCGTGCGGTTATGTATTATGGAAAACAACCTTGATTTTTTTTTAAATATTACAATGTCTTATTTCACCGTACCCGTCAAAGTATTTGACAACTGTGTACATGGTGTATGCGTTTCATAAATTATTACTAACAAGGAATTACCATGATTACCATGATTACAAAAACATTTTATTTACATTTCACAAAGTGAAACAAGTTAATCAGATAATGAATATACATACATACCAGCAGTATCTTTAAGTGATTGATAGAAAAAGTTATTTTTCAAAATAAAAAAAATATTTTTTTCTCACTTAAATGTTGAATGTCGGTCTCAAATCTCATAGCAATAAGATGTCAGCCGCATGAATGCTTTTACCATGTTTAAATGAAGCTGACATATATATATATCATGTATATCTGTATATGCGTACAAAATGTAATAATTCTTAAATAACTCATGATTTTATTATAGAAACGAAATGCAATAATAGAATAATTGTTATAAATAGGCCTATATAAATAATACAATTATATAATAGTCGGCGCAAGTATGGAATTCTACCCAATTAAAAAAACACCTCTTGAACTGTTGAAGGCGCTGACAAGCTAATCTCGTCATGTGACAGACTGAGTCACTTTTCCATCGGTCGGGAGTAGAGTACTATACTTGGTCCAGATAATCACTCAGAAATGTATTCAACGTAATTTTAACGTATAACAATAAAAACGAAACTTCAACAATAGACCGTTATGTTACATCATTACCATTTGATGACAAATGTAAGTAATATAACATGATATACACCGATAAAGAGAACATAACTCAATAAGGCGAGTCGCGAACTCGTAACCCCCAGATGCTGGTCCGACGAATACCAGTGGTGGGTCGTGCAATGCTAGAAAATGGGAATTTATTAATTTGGATGTTTGGCATAGCAGACCTTAGCTGATACAGTGCCGACTCCCTGAGCATGCCGAATACGTCCAGAGCTAACAGTGATTGTATGTGTGATAAATATAAAAGCGAAGTAGCTGCAACATGGTAGCAACGGTTCAGGGCAATGTACTCTAAACCAGGTAGACCTCGCACCACATGTTCTACTGACGAGGCAGTCAGTAGGGTGGCATCGCTCAGATCGAGTTCTTTGAGATGGGGACAACTCCCACAGAGCTGCTGAATGTCTTCGTCGAGAAGTGTTTCTCTGCAGCCACTCAGGTTGAGTTTGGTTATCGATGCAGACAAGCAGATCACCATGTATAACACTGCACCCCGACTCATATTGGTCCATGACACATTCAGGGAATCTAATCTCTTGAGGTTATTACAAAGTGGAACCAGTCCGTTCTCGTCCAGGCCTTGACACATGGCCAAGTTCAGCACTTCCATATTCTGATTTCTCCCAATGAAGCGACATATCGCGTCATTGATCGGACAGTTTTCAAGACTGAGTTTCCTGAGGAGTTGGCACTGTGAAAGTAGATGTTCCAGACAGCTTGTGTCCACAGTGGCCATGGAGAGGTCCAAGTACTGTACTCTGGTCAACTGTGGGGAGCTCAGCATGTTCTCAGAGTACAGAGGCATATTAATGGTAGACTTTGTCAATCTAAGAACAGCAACTCCTCTATTAAGTATATGTCCCAGCACCCCAGGCTTCAGGGTTTTGTTTGCGAAATCCATCCTCCTCCAAAGGGATTCATCCGTGGATAGCCTGCTCCAACGTTTACACACACGGACACAACGGATCAGAGTGGTTTTTGGAAGCCATTTTAACACACTAATAAGGACTTCATCTGATAACAGGTCCGTGTAATCACACCCACCAATGTCCGTTTTCTGACCGACAGGGCCACATTGATAATGAAGTCTGAACAACAAATCTTCTTCATTTTCTAAATCCGTTGTCCCCGAATCCTGCATTTGTGCTGGTTGGGATGGTTCAGCTATTATAACATGCATATTGGAATCAGTGGGTTCGATTCCACCTTCACTGCTATCTTCATTTGATAACAGAGATTCTCCCATCTCCTGCTCATCTGAACTCTGTTCCTCATCATCCCACAGCATCTTCACAACTCTCCGCTGTCGGCCATGATCATCACATTGCTTTCGTTTCCTTCGCGGGGCACGCATGATGTCATGTTCAATCCCGCTATCATGCAGGGAGTCCACGTCCATATTGGACTGTTTTTTATAAGCCGTTGGATCCATGCTTTTTAGAGTGATTTATTATATCCACAAATATATAAAGTGACTTTCACAATTCCATGTATAGGGTAAATTGTCAGAATAATATAGCTACACACCTCAAAATCCACAACCACGTTATATACTGCCACAAATCGAATACGCCTCTATAGATCTTTATGTATCTGTCACGAATCCTTGTCCACATCGAATTCCGTTCAATTCTCAAAGATAACTGTCACAAAACACCTATTTTATAGTTGTTACAATCACCTATAGGTGTGAGCGCACTGTAGGCGTTGTAGGCCTAGACAGCCGGCCGAGACAGTTGTCATGCACAACACCTGTACAGGTACATACATGCACGCACATACACATGACACGCTGTATGCGAGGTGCCGCTCAATGACATAAACATGTCCGAACGTGCCCCCCACCACACTAAAGCCACTTAAGTCTAATCCTTTAATAATCCATGTATATATTCACTAGATCTATATCGATCGCTCCGGGCATATTGGATGTTGTTAAGCCTACGCTTATTTTCTAAGAGTTGATTGTAGTATACCATGTATTTAGAAGCACAATTCGAAGCTCCAAGTTATATCTATACCTAATTAGACTGTAATGTGTTAACATGCTTAAGGTTCTCTAATGTGTTAGCCCATTTTTGATCAAATCCTCTCTGTGGCTGAACATTTCAAAATGTGGAGGATCTAGTAGTTATAGGGTTTACCATGGTTTATTATCCATGTACATATATTACGCCTACTGCTTGTTATCAGTGCAAGCAGAAATTTTGCTCATCAGGGTTCCAATATCCGTCTTTATCAGCAGACCTATGTATTAACTACTTTATTTTATAACCTTGTAACTTTTATCCAGAGCTTGCCAAAATTTTAATGCTATGAATCTGCACACAACACAAATAATTCACTTAACATGTTAAAACAAGAATATTATATTGAAAAATAATTTTAAAAAAGGCAGAATTATAAATACATGCTGCATAAACATGACAACCCCCCCCCCCCAAAAAAAAAGCACGCAATGACTTAACATTTAAATAGACATAGCACAATTTGTGCGTTTGTTAAAGTACGTATGCATTCCAGTTTTATAGGCGATCTCTTGATTAACACCAAGTATGTTTCAGCTTTATATATTTTACCTCTCTCACCCTACCACAGCTATTGTTGATTAGATAATAATTAGCCTATAGGCCTAACCTTGTCGTATCATGATCCTAATGAGTTTCAGCTCCCGTTATTATCTAATATAATTGGCCCCAAAAGGTGATATAATTAACAAAGTCACGCCTTCACGTTTGCGTGCACACAAAACACATTACTCCAATGGTGCTCCTAATTTTATTATGGGTTGATCACCCTCAATCTGCTATTGCTAATTAGGTAAAATGCCTACTTAACCCTGCCCTCTCCACGATCCTAATATAGTGAGTTTTAACAAATAAAAGAGTTTGTGATGGATACATAGCGTAAATGGTTATACTTTAAAGCGACACAATCAGGCTAAAATCATTAAAAAATCCGTGATTTTATTTTGGCTTCTTAATATGATCATATGATGTAAACATGCCAAGTTAAGCAGGATATAGAGACGAAATTATTTCTTATTTCGGACATGCATGTCCAAAATAAGAAATACGGGAATTTCGTCTTTATATCTCGCTTAACAGGTAAATGCGCTACACAAAAATTTAAAAACTTAAAGCAGTTTTCTTGTCATATTATTTAATAAACCTGAGGCCAAGAAAAATAAGTGAGTTGTATTCCGGTAAAACACACGGAATATGACGTATCTTGTGCTAATATCTGCGGCTATGAACCAGCATTTTGCCAATTTTACATATGCATATATCCAGAAATGCATTATGTATTTTTGATATATTCCACATAGAGCGCTAGGATATGCAGCCATTTATCGGGGAAATTAATCCATGCCTATTTACTTTGACCTTTTCCACCCTAGCTCCCTGTTGACGACCACGTTGTGGTTTAGACGTGAAATTTCAGATCTTTTTTTATAAATGTTTATATGATAACAATTCAAATTTTAACAAACAAACAACATCAAGCGGCCCACTCTATGGCTACACTGTTGGTTAATGCTGGTCGACCGTCTACGAAGCTGGTCCAACATTGAACCAACATTGGGTTAATGTCGGGTATTTGCTAGGATATGATTAAACATGATATTCAATATGACCTTTGAACATTACAATCATGATATCCTGCTAGCTTTTTCGATTTCATCACTTAATAACATCGCTTTTGTTTTATTTTACTCTTAACAGCATAACAAAAAAAGAGGGCGTCATTGCAATACTTTAAAGCAGCTGGGACGTTTTGCTCCACTGAACCATAATATTTACATTGCGGCGGACCCCACTACTGAGGACGTTGACCATGCTGCCCATGCGGGTGAACCCATAATGTTTACTCAGCGAATCATGACGACCCACCTACCTACATTATCATATACAAGCAAACCACGTACCTACATATCATATTATGTGCAAACAAACATAAATTTATATGGTGGTATTATTACCCAGCAAACACGAAACATTTGTATAACATTTGTACAACATCGGCCCAACGTTGGTCCAACATTGTACAAACGTTTTACGAAATGTTTCTTTGTCTTTGCTGAGTAAGGACAGAAACAGAGAATTTGAACCAGATTTTCATCTGTAATCAGCCTTTTACGCCAAAAGCGTTACCCAGGAAACACGAGGCCTTTAACCAATGTTGGGTCAATGTTGGCCCGCCGTCTACGACGTCGGCCCAACATTGTACAAACATTAAGCGAAAGTCTCGTGTTTCTTGGGACATAATTGTTCTTATGTGCTAATCGGGCGGGGGCCCTAGGGTAGTGGTTGGTACCGCTGCCTTTCACGCCAGAGCTCGGGGTTCGGGTCCCGGTCTCGGCGGTTTGAAAGAAACAAAAAATGTTTCTTCCCCATCCACGTGTGAAAGTCAATAATGTGGGGAGCTACCGTTACCGAGAGGTAGCGTGCTCGGCCTCAGACCGCCAGGGCTCGAATTTCGAATCCTGTGTCTGGAGGACAGAGTCATCTCAATCATCTCACCATCCTCAGGATGTTCTCCTAGCCCAGTTTAGCCTATATGTGCACGAAGGTGGCCTAAAATGAAATGAATCGGGCTTTAGGCCACCTTTGTGCACATATAGGCTAAACTGGGCGTGAAAGTCAGCGGTGCTAACCACTACCCTAGGGCCCCCGCCCCAGAGGTGGCCTGAAGCCCGATTCATTTCATTTCTTATGTGCTAATCATAACAACAACACGAAAAGGTGGCCTAAAGCCGATTCATTTCATTTCTTATGTGCTAATCATAACAGCAACTCGAAGTCGTCAGTTTGCGTACCCTACCCCATTAAACATGATACGTTGACCCAATGCTGGCGTAATGCTGGCCGACTGTCTTCGACGCTGGTCCAGCATTTTATCAGCATTGGATTAATGTCTTGTATTTGCTGGGTTCCCTTGTCAATTTATTACTTAATGTGAGATATTAGTAATATAATTGAGGGATGTATTGCATATTATAATGTTTTATATCAGGCCTGCTATAGTTTGGAAATATGGTACCGGTATTGTAATATCAGGATAAGATGTAAATATCAGACAAAATTTTGTTATTATGATGAGCGACTGGGAACGATATAACTTCTCTAGATCAGTCGTTCATCACCGATCGACTCACCTGTGTGTGTCACGTTGAGTCATGCAGTGTATCGATTATTGATTTGCCTTGAATGCCGTTTATCGATTATTTTGATACACATTGTGTCGGCCCTGTTTTGCACTGATACCACCGTAGCACGGGTCTGTTACCGCAGCACAGGGCCTGATGCTACTTGTACCGACAATTAAGCTGTTCTATCAATCCTTTAACCGCCGGTGCCGCATATATTCGGGTTTTCATTTTTTATTAGCACATTAAGTACCACATTTCACATATGTTAAAGATAAAATGTGACATCAACCAGCAAGATTTGAAAAGAGTTGACCTCTATTTTGTCAAATCTGAATAATTTTCACTCACTTGAAGTTGTGGATCGCGTCAGCGAGACACAACTCCAAGTGGGTGAAAATTCAAATTGAATAATTTGGCGATTAAAGGGTTAACTCCATCATTGTAGTATTCGTACGCTAACATATTGGTGAACTCAACCTGAACCTGTATGCCATCAGTATTTGAAAACATGACATGATTGGCGCAACGTTGAATCAACATTGGCACTCTTCAACGTAAACAAGTGAAGGGAAAGAATATTGCATGCTTTACGTCGCTTTCTGCGTGGCAATATCGCGATTGAACAGTGTTGAAGGAAGCCCGAATTCAGGACTATGCCCTGCTCTTATCGAATGACTTCAAGGGTTATTTATAGTGTACAGTACCAGATAAACAGCACTGCACACTCCACGCCTTTGAACAGTTTGGAGCACTGTATATGCACAACCTCGATCCGACCCTGCAACGCGAAACTCTCCCGGCAAACGCAACACGTCCACCTTGTGCTGGTTTAACGCTGAGCCAGCATCGCAGATATTGGACCAACGTTGAACCAGCACTGCAAAGCTATCAGACATAGATATGTGAATTTCGTGTCTAACATAGGGTTTTCGGGGTCATGGAATTCATTTGTGATACGTACTATCAGAAATACATAAGATTTTTTCTGGTACTATATAGTATAAAAATAATTTATCTACCAATTTGAACAATACAATTTAATTTGATTACAAGGTTTCTCCCGGTATGCGTATTAAACACCGAGATAATAAAATGTCAGAATCAAAGATGGCGTCAAATAAGGCCGCCACATACATTTTGTGTCTTACATAGGGTTTTCGGGGTCAAGAAATGATAGTCGGCTGCATATATATATGAAAAAATACCAACATCTAACCAAGTCTAAAGTATATTTTTTCAAGATGGTCGCCAAATAATTGAAATTACACATTTTCATACATTGCCACTTGATTTGGAGTCTATATGGTACATGGTGTGATTCACTCACGGCTGTCAGAAAAAAAATCCAAGATGACGGACAAATATATAATATATATGCGAGTATTAAAGAAAGTAATTTTTTAAAGAATCACTCTTTATATCATAGTTTTGTTATCTACAATATAATTCACTATTATAAACAATTATTCCGAAGTTTGATGTATATTATAATGCCGCGGAGCAAGTAGTGGTGCCAATAATCCCAGGGATACGACCGTTTACCTGCAAAAATGTGTGCCTTTGTCGATCTTATATCCTTTTTTTGCATTTGAAACGAGTGGTTTTAAATTTCAAGCCTGTATCGATTACTGACTAGGCCCATGGCAATGTCGGGCATTTAAATGTAAAATTATTTTGGTATCACAATTTTAATTCACATTTTGTGCACCTTTTATTTTGCACAGGTTTAAAATAAAAAAATAATTACTTGATTTTTCTGAGTGACTGTCAACGTGTTTTTTCTTTATAAAACCTTTTTTTTCAGTTGGTTCAATATATGATAGATGACGTAGGCTTATATTATTTAATGATATGGATAATAAGCGCAGGTACAGATATCAAATAATTCATTGCAATGCATTAATTAGAATAAATGAGAGGGAATTTATAGTTATGTTAAACAAATATAACAGGGTGAAATATTGTCAATTTTGTTGGTAATATTCAATTTTCCTGATTCTACCATCATTCCACTATCCCTGTAAATATTATGTACCGGACGGAGAACGTGAATTTAGACTGTGAAATCCTAAATTTATTTATAAGTATCCGCGTAGTTCAATGATTTAACCACTTCAGAGCGGGGACAGAATCTGACGTCTGTAATCTACAGAAGTCAGATTCTGATAAAGACTGTCCCCGCACTACAAGAATTTAAGTATTTATAATAGCCGTGGACCCTTAACACAGGTATTCAAATGAAGCAGAAAGAGCTAAGTAAGACATTTATGATGATTTCAAATTGAAAAAAACGTAATGAATGAATTTCATTAAATCAAGTGTGAAATGAACAGGCTGTTCTCTAAATACATAACTCCGAAAATTTATATGCCTATACATCACGAGAAAAAAAGAAAAGTGAACAATAAATTACCTCACTCCAGACAAGATATGCCTATACATCACGAGAAAAAAGAAAAGTGAACAATAAATTACCTCACTCCAGACAAGATATGCCTATACATCACGAGAAAAAAGAAAAGTGAACAATAAATTACCTCACTCCAGACAAGATATGCCTATACATCACGAGAAAAAAGAAAAGAGAACAATAAATTACCTCACTCCAGACAAGAGAATGCTAGCAATTTTGTGCTAATGAACTGCATAGATCCGGAACAAGAAGTATATCCATGAAATAGAACACCAGTAAACATATCGTACTTTAAAATGGCCACGGGTCGGCTGTTGTCAGCATTATCATTAATCCTGTTCATAGCAAGCATCCATAGCTTATTCATATTATAATTAGGCATATTTATTAACTCTTTCAGTGCGGGGACCGTCTTTAGACGTCAGAATCAAAGACGCTCTCCACACTGAAAGAATTAAAAATATATAATGGCCGTAGACCCCTAACATTTCACTCATCATCAGTGACTCAGTGAACATGACATAGGTATTCAAATGAAGCGGAAAGAGCTAACTAAGACATTTATGATGATTTCAAATTGAAATGGTTTATACAAAAATGTTTCAGCGTTGTAAGGGTTTTTCATGGTAATTTGATACCGACATGATAGAGGTAGTTGTCATTTGATCGATTAATCATTATTGATAATTCACTTAACCCTTTAACCACCGGTCCCGATTATATTCGTTTTTTTTATATTTGTTTATAAGCACATTGCACCAAACAGCAAGATTTTTGAATCGTTGACCTCGCGTATGCAAATTCAAGTGGGTGAGAATTCCAATTGATTTATTTGGCTGTTGAAGGGTTAAACCCCAAATTAATTTAACAACAGCGATATAACGCCATGTATGTTCGCATGGTTCGTCTGGGCCAAAGTCTCAAACATTGCAATATCATTATAACTGCGTTGGGGCAAAGTATCGTTTCTTTAGGAATATGATAAATAAGCATCGTCCAGTCACATATGGGCCCTGGTGCAGTAGTCAAAGCTGCCTGCATGGGAAGACGGAGATCGCTGGATCGACCCTCGCTCGAACTGGCATTTGAGTTTCAAAAAACAAAATGTTACTTCCCTACTCATTCGTAAAGATTAAGTATTGTCAGAGCCACAGAACATACCGAGAGGTGTGGTGCTCGGCCAGGGCTCGAATTTGGTATCATGTGTCAGGAGGTTAGTTTCATCTCGCCATCCTCAGGAGGCTCTCCTGATCCAGCTTACCCTATCATTTGTGCACAAAGGCTTAAAACCCATTCATTCACCCACATCATTGTTAAATGTCCTATTTTACCTGTTTGTACAGGTCTGGTAAGGCCAGAATTCAGGACCTTATTTGAAAAACAACTTGTGATTTGTCACAATCGCTTTGGCTCATTTTTGACGCCCTCCTCCTATTGTCCGATTGCGATTTAAGAATTTGCGACACACTAATGAAGCGCGCCTTCGGAAAATTTAATTAAATTTTATTTTTTAATGATGATTTAATATTTATCATATGTATATAATTTAACATAATTGTGGATAATTGTAATGTATTAAAACCATAAATATTTCAAATCAAGATCCTCCTAAAAATCTATAGAAATATATTTAATACGAGTACCTATAATAAACTATGACCTAACAAATACAATTCATGTATGGATATAATAATTATTTGTTTTGTAACAGTTACAACATATGCACATATCATTAGGACCATAGCATTTAACACTAAGTAATAAGGCAACACCGCCATTGTTTTAGCATACAAGGAGATGCTAAATAGTTTAAACGTCTGAAACATCTAAATTTAAAAAAATATGTATATTATAAAGTACCAGTTAATTAATTTGGCGTACAGATACCCACCCCAGCAAATAAGTTCAATAAGTTCAGCACCATAACCATGCCAAATAAAGGGTTATCAAATTTGTTATGGCAATTTTATCTTCAGTCAATGTAATTTTATTGAAACACCTGTAGCGGGACTGGTTTAAACATATTTGTTTGCCGAAGATTGCAACAGGTATTAGCCTACACTAATGAATATGCTCTCTTCACAAGACAAAATAAACATTAAACAGGACAGTATGTCAATAAGCACTCAATGAAAAACATGAAATATTTAGTGGTTGACATGGTTTTAACGTTGGTTTGATGGTAAACAATATAGAATCAAGAAATAATCGTGACATACATAATATTGTTCATGAGCATGTAACAATTGGCTGTCATATGTCTTATTTATGTGAATCCGTTAGATTCTAAAATGTATTTAGATACTGCTTCTATAGTTTTAAAATTGTGATCTCTTATGTTAACACCTTGTAATATCATGTTTAAAATAGACTGTTTGAACGATTTTGAGCATAAGCGGGACTCCCAACTAAATAGTTCAGTTTTAATCACTGTGTGCCGTGTTGTAATATAAAAGAGTGTGACAGGACTCCCAGCTAAATAGTTCAGCTTTTAGCCACTGTGTGGCGTGTTGCTATTGGGAAAGGTGTATTGCCGAGATACTCTTATCATCAATAAAATTATGTAATATTACAAATAAATCTTCTCTAGGTTCGCTTTGCATGGGGCAATCAATAAAATAATGTTTAACAGTTTCAGAGCCGCCAGAACACCTGCACTGTGGATTATCGATGCAACCTTTAGAGAACAAGTGTTAATTCAATTTGCTAACACTCAGACGTAACTGAAAAAGAACAACCTGAATGAATCTGGAACCCATGAGGTAATATCCGTTTTGCTCTTTATTACATTTGTTACGAAAGTGGTTAAATTGAGCGGTGTGTTCTGATGATCTAAAATTTGGATCTTGGACATTAAAGAATTTTGTGTACTTTGGATACAAACTGTTTTGATATTGGGTTGAGCTAGCATTTATAATACGAAATGTTGGAGAAGCTGCCGAACGGGTATTACGAGAGTGCATACGTCCTGGCATACATTTTTTTCATCGGCTATTCTTAATTTTGTCAGCCATTTTGAATTATGTTTGAATAACGGCTTATGCATAGGAATTTAACCTTCTGGGTCAAAATTCCACTCAGACACATATTTCTGAGTATTTCAGTTTCAAATTTTATAATGCAATATCTTTCCATGGGATTTCCCCCAAGGTCTCGGCAAGCGGGTGACAATTATTATACCATAATGGAACCATACCGAGGTGGTGTCCTATATGATTAGTTAATTGTTGCCCAAAATGCACTCCCTTTGAGTCTCAGTTTTCGAGACATTGCAGTTTTTATTCCTGTTAATTTGCTAATGTTATTTCAATGGATTTTTTCTATCACTTTGACCCCGAGGTACTCGCACACTGTTGTATCTCTTAGAAAATTCATAACACACTGCCTGGATAGCCCTACACTAGAATTATTGAGGTCAAATCGTAAGCCGATTGGATGAACACTCGCGGAGAAATAGCTTACCGATGATTTTCGGCCCCAAACTAAAATTTACAAAAAGAATAGTTCGGACGAAGGTTCTCGTACAAACTAACAAGCTATTAAAGGGACTCACCACTCACACAGATTATCGGACTGATTATTTACATCCAGCGACGTCATAACTTACTGTGTGCCCATTTATTTGATGTTTGCTGTTAGATTACATCGAGTGATGAATCCCTTCAACAGGGATTGTAGATTTGATTGTAAATTATTAACCTTTTCACTACCATACATGACGGAAATTTCCGTCGTCACTCGTCAATGAACGTAACCATAAAATGACACAAATTTTCGTCAAATATATACTACATTTATGTATTTTTTCGTCATTTGAAGCTGGAAATTGCGTTAGCAATTCCAGCTTCAAATGACGAAAAATAGAACTCCTACACCAGTATATCTGGATCCTGGCATGCACTCCGGCCTGGAAGTCAAAGGGTAAATGATTATTACCATTATATAAAATCTCACTGCGGCAACAGCTCCTCCGATTCCCGGTGAGTCGCCATATTTATTCCTAATTCAGAATTCTCTTTTGGACGATTATCACAGTTTATTTCATTTGTGTCGTATATTCTGGGTCTAGCTGATAGTAATAGGCGTCATCATAATTATAATGAAATATAATAATTAGACATATTGTCTATCGGTGTGAGATCCCACATTGACCAGTATACACCACGTATACATGTGGTCGATAATTTAAAACATAGGCCACAGGCCAGCATAATTATGCAGTAAAGATCCACACCAAGATACATGCAGTATAATATGCCACACTATTGGCACTTTATCCACAAGCCGTGTTTTTCAGTACGCATTCCATTAGCTACAAGCCATATTATTGTCATCAATTCAATTGAGGCGCAAGACCTTCTACCCGCTGTTGTTTATTTTCCCAACGTATATACTGGAGGTGTACAGTTGACTTGTTGGTTGAGTGAACAGCCAGGTCAATTCATCCTGACTTTTCACTTTGTTCACTACCGCTTGCATGACACTTGTCGTACATCCCCTGTTCATGACCATACATTCAAATGAAATAAAAATGTTCGCGATAGTGCCAGTTTGAATCATGCGAAAGTTAAATTTGTCATACATATTTCATTATATGAATGAATGAATGAATGAATGAATGAATGAATGAATGAATGAATGAATGAATAAATGAATGAATGAATGAATGAATGAATGAATGAATGAATGAATGAATGAATGAATGAATGAATGAATGAATGAATGAATGAATGAATGAATGAATGAATGAATGAATGAATGAATCTTGCCAGTTTGAATCTTCCAAAAGTTAAATTTGTCATACTTGTTTCATATTAAAAGGGTTTTGAGAGTTTACACCATTTCGGAATACGCTGAATCCGTTTTTGGCCAAATAATAAAATAAAATAATCAAGGGGAAATGTTCAATTAAATATGGTAAATATTTCAATTCAGTTAATTCCGTGTACTGGATACAACATTGATAACATATCAAATAACATGTTATTATATACATAATTTAGGTTACATACTCTAAGTAATGTTATAACTAGACCAATTTAGGTGACTTTCTAAAGAATTTGACAAAAATAGAAGTTACATAATATAAGTAATCATATAGACTAATTAGAAGGGACTTACTAAAGCATTTGGCCGCCTACCCCCCCCCCCCCCTAAGTATGCCATAAAAAAGGGAGAATAATTTACATTATACTCATATCCTCTGATTAGCATATAGTGACAACAAAACGTATTTAAAAAGTGTTTTGACTAAGTAAAGTCATAGATTAACCAAATACATATGGTTAATCTATGGTAAAGTGGATACGTGAGAATGATGAGGATTAGTCAAAATTATTCGATAAGATCAGAAGATAAGATAAGATAAGAAGGGGAAGGCAATAACGTTAGTTAAGTTTTAATTTTATACTTTGTTATACTGTCCGCGGCAAAATGGTGACTGTCGATGGTTTTGGATAATTTGGATCAGATGTAATCGACAAATTATGACAAATGTGCTGTTTAAAGGGACTGGCCCAGGCTAAAAGCATAAAAAAATCGGTGATTTTATTTTGGCTTCTCAATATCACCATATGATGTAAACATGTCCATAGACTAGAGCTGCAAAACATTTTTAATTTTTTTGCTGCGCATTTACCAGAGACGAAATTCCCGTATTTATAATTTTTGACATGGTTGTCAATAATTACAAATCAGGAATTTCGTCTCTATATCTAGTCTAACTGGTGAGTGCGCAGCAGAAAAATTTAAAAACTTTTGCAGTTCTAGTCTATGGACATGTTTACATCATATAGTCATATTAAGGAGCCAAAATAAAATCAACGATTTTTTGATGATTTTAGCCTGGGCCAGTCCCTTTAACTTCATTTAAAAATAAGCATGGAAAAGTTTGAAAGGATGTTCTTTACTTTGCTTTGGCTGTCATTAGATTAGGCCGCGCATTACCAAAAAAACTTCTTTTTTTTTGCCCAGCGCGCAATCAATCAATCAATCAATCAATCAATCAATCAATCAATCAATCAATCAATCAATCAATCAATCAATCAATCCATCAATCAATCAATCAATCAATCAATCAATCAATCAATCAATCAATCAATCAATCAATCAATCAATCAATCAATCAATCAATTAATCAATCAATTAATCAATCAATCAATCAATCAATCAATCAATCAATCAATCAATCAATCAATCAATCGATCAATCAATCAATCAATCAATCAATCAATCAATCAATCAATCAATCAATCAAATAATCAATAATCAATAATCAATAAATCGATAAATCAATAAATGAATGAATGAATGAATGAATGAATGAATGAATGAATGAATCAATCAATCAATCAATCAATCAATCAATGAATGAATCAATCAATCAATCAATCAATCAATCAATCAATCAATCAATCAATCAATCAATCAATCAATCAATCAATCAATCAATCAATCAATCAATCAATCAATCAATCAATCAATTTATATTAACGCTTAAAATGTCCCATGTGTACTATACCTTTCGAAGTAAGTCTATATATACATATAATGTGTGTTGTATGGGCCTATATTACAATTTATATTTATTAGTTATAATTATTTGCTGAGTTTACAATTTTAAATTATAAATTGATTGAGACAGTAATTATATCATGCATATTAAAACGTAGTATTCGATTTATTTGATATCTATACAAGAACAGTTTTGTTTTAGCAGTTAGGTATTTGGACGGAAAATATCTCATAACGAAAATAACATTATTGTTATGGCTTAAAGCGACAAGCTCTTAAACAATAAGAGCTATTCTACGCAAAGCCAAAAGGTGGTAACTGTTTACATTAAAAGTAGGCGGTTACTGCCTCTTGGCTTTGCATGGAAGAGCTATAGCGGTCAAGCCTAGGCCTCGATATATCGGCGACTAACCAGATAATAGCTAATAGACCTGCTAGTCAAAATAACAGAATAATAATGTTCCTCAGCGCCACAGAATGTTAAAGCAAGTAACACGATAAAAGATTTTTCAAAATATCCGCCACTTGGCAACGTGAACTATTTAACAGTCAATTGATTCTTAGGGGTTAGACTAACCAAGGATACTAGAACACAAGGATATACAGCTCCAGAGAGCGGGGTTTGGGTGGGGGGGAAGAGATTAGTACCTATTCATAGAGTGAAGGGACCCCTTTGTTTTAGAGCGACCGCAAGGGTCATAAATAGGGTGGGGAGAACTGGTTCAGCCTGATGTGCCTTGCGATTCCAGCTGTGTCAACAGCCCCGCCTGGGGCATCAGCAAGCCCGGTTGCTATGGTAACGACCCGTCTCGTGATTGGTTGTTTTCTGGGTGTGTGAGGTCACACGTGGAGTTTGGACCTGCGCATTGTGGATTTCCGATATCAACAAACGCAGCCATTTTTCCTAGTTTTTAAATCGTGAAAATCCGATCATTTTTGACAATTTTCTGAGGAAAGCATCATTTCTCACAACATAACGGTAAGTACAAATAATCCACTTTCTTCGCAGAAAAAAATGATAGCGCACAATTTGACACCTTATTCAAAAATATACGAAAATAGAGTAATTTATCCTGAAGACTATACAGAAAACGTGGAGTGTGTCAGATTTGAGGCTTTTGACGTAGACCATGTGGAGTAGCACCACCCTACCTGCCCCCGCACGGCCTGTCATTTGCGTATATTTCCTTAATTATCGCTCACATTGGCAGTTGCGTGTTATTGATAGACATGGCCATGTGCCCTTGTTGTGCCTTATGAAGTTCTGTATGGAATGACATCTGACCACTACAAAAGTTGAAAAGTAGGATAGCCTGATTATTCATGCCCATGCCATGGGCATGGCTAGGCTATGCCTATTAGTATTATGCCTAGGCTATGCCATGGCATGGTAGGTACAGCACATAAATTTTAAAATTGTCAAATAAAATTATGCTGACCTTTTTTTCGTAAATGCAGACATCCCAGGATAAATATTTGACCACATTCCACAGTTTCATTGAGCAAGAACAGGGGTGGATTTAGCTTTTCAGTGAGGGTGGGTTTACAATTTGACAAAAAAAAATATTTTACATCAATTTTAAAGGGGTCAAGAGGCCCATCCCGTGGAAATTTTTAATTTCCAAAGGCTTTCTCATGCAATCCAAGGCACATTGGGCACTGTTTCTCACTCAGTATATCACCAAATCATAAGGAAATACCTACATAAGGCGATTATTTTTTTTCTAAGGGGGGGTGGGGTTATAACCCCCCGCCCTTGGATCCGCCACTGAAGAAAAATGCGGTGCTACATCAAAATCTGAGGGAAATTATAGAAACGTCCAAAAGTTGTGACCTCAATGACAATGTTGCAAATTGCAGAAGGAATACAGAATCCAAAACATCATCCAGACCCTTGAACTTTTTGAAGCAGCTGAAGAAAATTACTGAGATGAACGTTCTTAAAGGTTTTAGTTTTTAGATACAGCAGGGCACCAAATGAGTGCGGCACTGCCCCGCAAATACAGTAATAGTAGCCTACTTAGCAAACATACCACATATCATACCACATACAGGGTTTCCGCCAGGGGGGGGGGTTATCCGGACCCCCGCTCAGCACCACAGGGGGGGGGGGGGAAAATCCCCCCCTTGTTGGCAAGAAAAATTTTAAGCACCAAAATTTAAAAACTCTGATTTTTTTTCTCCTGGAGGAGGACACCCAGACCCCCCACCCCTTTTGGACCCCCCCTCTCAAACATTCCTGGCGGAAACCCTGCACATATATGTGGTATGTTTGCTAAGTAGGCTACTAATATATTTATTTATGTTCTACTAAATTTACTATTTCACATACCAATCAGAAATTTGGGCATAGCCTCTGGCCCCTCTTTTTTTTAAGTCCAATAGGGGGTCATGGAAAAGAAAAATTTTGATAGATTTTCATCCTTATGGCTAAGAAACTTTCATTTTCAGGGCTAGAAATTAAACTTTTTGGGGTGGTGCAAACAGCCTTTTCATTTACAAAATTTTAGGTGGACGTCCGAAATTAGCCCTATATTTTAAAATACCATAACAATCAGGAACACTTTTTTCAACAATTTAATTCATTTTGACTATTAAAAGTTTGAGTCCTAAAACCCCCACAAACATCATCTAAATAATATTTGTTTCAGATAGCCTAGGCTAATTCAATTCAAGAGTTACATGTTTTAGTTCCTGAAAATGTATTTTTTACCATTATATTCTACCGTAGTGTGAAAGAAATGATGAGCTTGTATAAAATATAAGGGGATAAATATGTACCATATTTATTCTAACAAAAAAGGCCTTGTTGGCCAAAAAAATGTGCCATGATTTAATTATTTTATGCTTCTGTTTAAACATGTTAAAATATGGACAATTTATATTCTCAGACAGGAAATAATTTTTTTACTTAGCTCGCTCAGTCCAAAAATTTTAATATGCATTTTTTTCATTGTTTTTTTTAGCCTGTTCCCACATGCTGACCCTGGGACCAGATGGCCACAGATATTGTCTCACCGGATACACAGCAGTGCAGACTCTGTGGAAATTTCCGGAGCAAAGAATGTGAAGCAAAAGAGAAATACAGACTGGACATCTTAACAATTGCAGGTTCGAGCATTGTATCTCATCATTGTTGATTATTTCCAAGCCCCATATTTTTCTTATCATCAACAACAAATACTAGACATTTTTTAGAGTATCAGTCTATACCACTTATATGCAAATTTGGCGCTTAGCGGTAAATTTTTTTAAATGAAATTTTTTTTTGCTGTGGCTTCTCTAGATTAAGATTTCATAATTTGTTTTCTTTTGCTGCAGGCATTGATGTCTTGGAAGACACAGATGCTATCCCTTCCCAGATATGCCGGCCTTGTATCCTCAAATTAAAGAGACTAAAGAAAACCATACGCACCAAAAAATCTGCCATCGGGATTTCAGAATGGCAACTTCCAGATTTTTCATGTACAATATCCCCTGAATCCCGGTTCCAAGAGCTACTTTCCTCAGCAGATAATGCTTGCAGGTTGGCTGGCTTTGTGAACTGCAGCGACAGTGAAAATGTGGTAGCTGTACAGCTAGAGAGAGGCACTGGTGACACAAAAGTTAAAGTAGAAATTTCCCAGGACTTTACCTGGGATGTGTATCAGTGTGTGAAGCTACCTCCACGCTCATTCATGCTGCACAGGGTTCGGAAAATTGTTCCAGCGCTCAACGACTTTCCGGATACGATTGAAAAAAAACATTTTCCACAAATCTTATGTGCAGTCTCACAGCCTCTCTGTACAGGGAATAATTCATTCCCATCACTTGTTACACGTTGCAGACAGCTAAACCAAACTACACTTTTTAGTAATGATAGAAAGACAATTGGCTATCTCAATGGTGATCAAATTCACAGCACAGATTGTAATGTTTTTGTTGAGAAATCTGATAGTAAAAGTATGTGCTGTAACTGCTCCGGCAATTTCCGAAATAATTTGAGGGCAAGATTATCAAATTTTGAGAAATATGTATCTACCACCACAGTTCCTAAAACGTCTCAGCATTCTCATGTACGCTTTTCTTATCTGAGTGATACTGAGAAGGCTGAGAGGTCAAAAAATAAAGCAACCATTCTCAATAATTTTCAAAAAAAAATGTCTAAACTAGAATTTAAAATTTCGGAACTCAAAATTAAATTGAAGGAATCGCTTGAGCAGGACAGTGTCACAGTGGATGATTCCCAACATTCACTATTAAAAGAGATTACTGGGAGATACAACGAAAATGTTTTATCAGAATGGCCAGAAGGCAGTCTCCAAAGAGTCCTTTGGGAACAACAAGTGAAGTATTGTAAGTTGAAGTCCGCTAGTGGAATGAGGTGGCATCCTGCCATGATCCGGTGGTGTGTGACCATGTATAGCAAAAGTTCCAAGGCATACAATCAGTTGGCAAACTCAGGCTTCCTTCACTTACCTCACCCAAACACATTGAAATCGTACATAAATTTCACTGATCAGTGTCCAGGTATAAACTCAGATATTTTTTATCTTTTAGTTCAAGAATTTGGCTTGGATGATGCAAAAGAATCTAAAGCCAATGTTGCCATAGTTTGGGATGAGATAAAAATTAAATCTGGTCTGGCTGTTACTAAAGGTACCGGAAAAGTAGTAGGTTTTTGTTCCACAGGAGATCTAAACGAAGAATTGCAAAACCTAGAATTTGGATCAGAAAAAAAGCCTCAGCTTGCCACACATGTCATAGTGCTTATGGTCCGAAGCCTAATGGGACGCCACAGCATTCCAGTCACATGGTACCCTTGTGAAGGTTTCACCAGTACACAGTTGTGGGAGCCTGTATGGAAAGTTACCCACATACTAGAAGATCTAGATTTCAAAGTGCGGGCATGGATTTGTGATGGAGCAACCCCGAATAGGTTGTTTTTCAGGTTGCATTCCATTCCAAATCTGATGCCTGTAGAAGAATCCTATTGCTACTGCACTGCAAATCCATATGATGACTCGAGACTTATCTTTTTTATCTGTGATGTGCCACATCTTTTGAAAACTGTTCGCAACAATCTGGAAAATTCACATGGCAATCTAAATTCTAAAAATTTGATGAAAAATGGAAAATGGATCAAGTGGCCACATATTGTGTCAACAGTTAAAGAAGATATGTCTCGATCATTGCAGAAACTTCCTAAGCTGAAGGAGGAGCATATTAACCTGTCACCGCAGCTGCGTATGCGTGTAAGGCTAGCTGCCCAGGTGCTTAGCAAAAGTATGGCAAATGCATTAGCAATGCGAAATGATCCCGAACTTGAAGAGACGGCTAATTTCTGTGAAATCATTGATAAATGGTTTGATTGTTTGAATGGAAGGTATTCAGGACAAGAAATCCAAACAAAAAAACCAGAGTTGGCCGCATACAAATTAGCTAATGATTGGCGACTTAATTGGCTCGAGGGAACTTTCCTTGCCTGGTTGTCAGAATGGGAGGCACAAGTGATGGCTATCCCAAATTTGACCCGGACAGAAAGAAATCATCTCCTGTTGTCCTATCAGACAATGGAGGGCTTGCGTATAACCACCAAGTCCTTTGTTGTTTTGATCCCAATACTACTTGGTGAAAATGGTGCAGAATTTATTCTTCCGGAAAAATTAAACCAAGATAGACTTGAGAGTTTTTTTGGCAAAATTAGACGCAGCGTGGGTGACAGTGACAATCCAACTGTCTATGAAGTTGGGAGTCGTTTCTTGGCATTGTTGGTTTCAAACACAATTTGCTTGAAGCCAGCAAATGCAAATGTTCAGGTACTTGAAGAAGATCAAAACTATGGATTCCAGCTGAAAAAAAGGAGACTAAATTGAAGAACTAACTTTAGAACGAGTGTTTAAAACTTATGACGTTTCGACTTGCTTCGGCAAGCCTTGATCACCCTGGGACTAGATGACTACAGTATGTGATCAAGGCTTGTCGAAGCAAATCGAAACGTCATAAGTTTCAAATGCTCGTTCCAAAGTTAGTACAATTTACTACTACCTATTGATTCTTGGATCTGAATAACATATTTTCAACATGAATTGTCCTGATAATTTATATTCTCTTTTCGTGGGAACAAAATAAAACTATTTTTTCACTCAATTTAAATTAGTTTTTGACCAGCCACTGTAGTCAATCCATGCCAAATTGATATCAACCATTTCTAAAACCAAAGGTGACTTATCTACCAGAATCTTCCTTTATTGAATGAGGAGGGGAACCTTTAGAAGAATCTTGCGTGCCAGTTTCATTTAAAATATGATACTCAAATATTTAATTTAAATTGTATTAATATACATTTTTATCAGTGCGGATATTACATGTATATATATATCATACGCATAAAAAGAAATGTCATTTCATTTTTCACACTGTCATTGTTATTTACAAACATAACAAGATACTTTTAGTTAGCTAGATTATTTATTGATAACTCAAAACAAGGCAGTATGTTCTGATGAAGTACAAAAGAGTGTGCAATCATTATTCACTTAAATAATACTCATCATTTAAAAAATAATACCTGGAATTCAACATGTGGAAGCTTGTAATACAAGAAAGTGAAAATTTGCATTGTCATTTGCCTTAACTTGAATTAACATTATCAATTATGTAACAATACTAGGTCTATTTTACAATTAATAGGTTGTTCAGTGTGCATGTAACACAAACTAATTATAGATTTTTTGGATAATGATGAAATCTAGCATCCTTGATCTAAATTTGATGTAAGACACACACAGGTAGTGTTTGTCAAAATCAAGCAAAAATGCACTTTTACCAGTTTACCCTGGTTTGTACAATGTTGTAGGAGAAGTTCTTCACATGATTAATTTGCATTTTAAAGTTCTGCATAAATTCTAAACTTGTGAAGATCTTAACCCTGTTGTGATCTTAATCTTAAAGTGTTAAATTAAAAAAATATCTTTTCACATACTTGTGGGTTGTAGTAGTGAAACACAACTTAAAGTGGATGAAAATCTAAATTATTTAATTCACCACTAATAACTATGTAAGTAAAAAATAGTTACATAATTATATACAATTTAACCAAAACATATATGCCAATGTAGTCATTTTAATACTGATCTCTACCTAAAATTGTCTTGTTCCACTTTAGAGCACAAATAAAAATATCTAGACATTCTCCAAGACTTGACTAATTTTTTGAATTAGAATCACATGTATCTAGTATTATGATTGTTTTGTAATATTATATTTATTTTGAAAATTGTTGATGCTAAACATACATGTATAGTAATGACCAACAAATATATTTGACTATTTTGATACATTGATAAATATGAAAAAGTACAGTTTCAAGGAAATCATGTTGACTTGTATTCATAATGATCTATTTAAGTTATACAAAACAGCTCGGTCTTAACAATTATGGTAATCAAGATAGAATTGATGGATTGTACATTTATTGTTCCTACTGTCGTGTATATAATAATCACCATATACTGTTAATAAAAAATGACCTGTGTATAGAATAAATGTGTTAATTGTAGTGATTGTTTGCAAAATAATATTTATAGCTAAAATATTTTTTAGCTATAAATAAACCAAAATGACAGCCACTTTCAGACTATTTCCATGGGAAAATCTGGAAATATGTCTACCAAGATTGAACTGGTCAATTCAGGGTTCAATTTGTTTTTTAAATAATGTATAGCGATTGCTAGCCAAGCTCCAAATTCTTTGGGTTTCAGTGTTCAATTTGTACAGTATGATCATTTTGGCCAATTGCTAATCAAACTTAAAATTGATAAGCAAAATATTGATCTTTAAAATTTTTAAGAAAAAAAATGTACAATGTGGAGCTTGGTTGCAAATCGCTACACAATAATTTTAAAACAAATTAAAGATTATTTATGTTGCTAATCAAATTTGTTTCATTACCAATTTGCCAAAACCGTGAAAAGCTACACAATAGGCCCCTACTGAACAAATTGAGCCCTGCAATTGAGTTAGAAGAGATTCTAATGTTTATCGATTGTTTTACGTAATGCAGGTGTTCCCATTCGTGCTGCTGATCCAGATTTTTTTTGCTTGGCATTGAATATATACAGTTTCACTGCTTGATTTGCCTTGGTGCTCACCCAGCTCTTGAGCACTTCTTCCAGCAATGCCTCACAGAGCTCTTCCGATTGCAGTCTATCTGCAACAACACCCTGCCAGGCAACTTGGACATTTGGCATGGCTTTAAGCTGACTCGCTACCACAGGGATAATGTTTTCATCTCGAAACGAGTCAATAGTGGTATGGTTCAGAATGGGTGCAGTGGCTTCTTCCACGCTAATCATGAATCTGAAGAACTCTTGCGACACTTGCACTAGCCCGCCCCTGTCTTGCATTAATGTCCACTCGCACGATTCTGCTATGTCTCCTTCTGGCTGACTTTTACTGGAACGGATCCAACTTCTCACCACATGTGCTAACACACTGGCGGCGGTGGTCTTGGAGCGTGTGAGGCGCCTTGCAATTTTCCTTGGGATGTAGCCTACAGCATAGTACAATACTTGCTTTTCCTCATTGGACATTTTGGAAAGCTGTGCATCAGCATGGCCAACAGGATTTTCCATTCGCTTCTGTTGGGATAAAATAGGGAGAAGCCTCTCGACGAAATGCTGTAACACATTTTTGACGCATCTCAGATCATGTTGTGGACAAACAGAGTTGACAGCATTTATCCATCTGTCCACAAAGTTCACATCAACCCTTCCTTGTATAAAAGATAAAAACATGGCTTGCTTCCCTGCACTTGAAAAGTGTGTACCTGATGCTTTGGACAGACACCTCAATACAAACTCAACAACATCAACGGCCTCTTCTTTTAAAATAACAATACCCCAGTCCAGTTCTTTTAATTGTTTCACTAAAGCGAGTGTTCTTCCACCCACGGAGTTGGGACGAAGTGCCAACAGCTTGTCCTGTTCCATTTGTTCCATCACTAGCCTCACTAGCCTTACGGCCTCATCTGAATCAACTGTCACCATGGTCTCACCATCTGCAAAAACATTTAGCGTCAATAAGGGTTTGTTAAAGCTGATATTGGTACCAGCAGATTATTATTGTTATCCACTTCATCGAAGTTTCAGAAAATCCAAAACTTCTAAATATTTCAGTGGCAGATCCCCCCCCCCTCCCCTCTCTGGATCCGCCACTGTATTTTAAATCGTTTTGCATAGAAAAAAAGGCTGAGTGTAAATTTTTAGATAACATCTTAATGAAGTTTACATGTATATGATGACATATTTAGGCCTATTACCAATTTCCTACATAGCCTATTCTGTGAAACGCAGTGACGTCACTCAGTTATATAACACCCCCTCCCCCATACTTCATTGTTTTAGCCAGCTCGGTGAAAACAAAGGAGGTCGAGGTCATTGAGTTTCACAGAATATTGACCAGGGGAGTATCTAATAAATATGGTCTGTATGCGAGTGGCTCAAAAAATGTAATTGTCATGAATTAATTAATTTATGAATCTATTTAAAATAATTGTGCGCAATTTATGTGCTTAAATGACATATATATATTATACTACACTCGCTCACTTCAAAAATCATTTTTATTCCGTTTGATTATCCAATAAAATCATGATTAGGCTTACTGGACATGAAATGTGTCATAGAAGATACATATATGTGCAGACATTTGCTCTCAAATTAAATAAATATAACTTACAGTACTGTATAGGCCTACCAGGTGTTAATTAGAATAATGAGCATGCCACGCATACTGTACATATGATATAATGCGTAGGCTACACATGAATTACGTACAATTAGCTACTGCCAAATAAATAATTCAAGGGGAAAAATTCAAATTCTTCAACTGATATAAAGTTATTCACTTACCAGTGACAGTTGTAGATCTAGATGTAGCTTGTGGAGTTGATAAATTTTTCCTCTTCTTGCTTTTGCCAATGTTACAAGTCAAAGAATGTTTTTGCCAGAATATTTCCCTTTTATACATCTTTCCACAGCACTCGCATTTAAACCTGGCAGGTGTAGCAGTAGGCCTAGTCCTAGTAGTAGTATCAACAGTAGGCATAGTATTAGTAGGCCTAGTACTAGTAGTAGCAATGTGATCATCATGATCAGTGACAGTGGCAGTCACGCTCACAGTGACAGTGTCAGTCACAGTGTTACTGCTGTCAGTGTCAGTGCATAAACTTTTAGTTATAGACATAGTCATAGGCCTATCACTATCAGTATCAGTATCATCAGCAGTCATGCAAGATTCCGTCGTTTCCTTTTCATTGAAAGAAGAATCCAAATCAACAAAGTATTCATCATCTGAAGATAAAACTAAATTGTCCAGTGAATTGACGGCTTCTTGTTCGTCTTCAGGGGTTATTGATACTAATTCGTTTTCTTCATAGCTCATCATGTTTGTTTGTTGTTCGTTCATGGAAGTCGCCATCTTGAACTGATCACGTGACCGGCGGAAGATACCGAATCTTCCCGATATACGCCGAGTATAAATAGTTTTGTGGATGTTATCTTCAGAGTGTGACAAATCAGAGGGTAATAAAAGGGAGGAGTAAACCCAAGCGCAAGCCACATCAGGCCAGGGGAGGGGGCTAAGCTGTATATCCTTGTGTTCTAGTATCCTTGGTTTGGTCAAGGATTTGACCAAACCTATCATTGCCAGAACTTTACCTAATGATGGAAAAAGAACAAATCACACGAATAAATGAATGCAAATTGATATTAACAGAAAATTTGTTTCAAGCACGACCAATTACTCCAATATTGGGTTAATGTTGAACCACAGTCTTCGATGATGGCCCAACATCAAGTTACCTTAAATGATCTTTCACAACTACACCATCATAAACCCGAGTAATTTTCACCCACTTAAAGTTGTGGGTCGCGGTAGCGAGATACAACTTCAAGTGGGTGACAATTACTCATACTTGTTTAATTTCAGACCAAACATTTGAGTAAACAGTTAAATTACCGATGGCAACATTAAACCATCCAACAGCTTGGAATAATATAAACCTTTACAGAGAAATTGCGATGTTAAAACTCAAAAGGTCAGGATATAAATATACACACCAATTTCATTTTTGTCCACCAATGTTGACGAAATTCCACGTATTCCAGGAATAACTGCTGACCAAAGAATGCCAGCAACTGGAGCTGAAATACAACAGTACATAATAAGTAAATCATATTTTCAAATATCAGTAGAACTAGGCATAGCCCCCTATACATGACTTCATATAGAATATTTATTTACTGATTTCACTTGTTTTAATATAAAATAATGATGTTTTGAATAGTGTTTCAAAATATAATTAAATTTGTTTATTTGACCCGCGTATTTTTACTAGCTTGAAGATTGATATTTATTTAAATTTAATTTATAATTTAAATTTTCACCCAATTGAAGTTGTGTTTCGCTACCGCGGCCCACAACTTCAAATGGGTGAACACTACTCGTATTCCTTAAATCTGAGACCAAATATTTGCAAATGTTGATGTTCAAACATGTTAAATACACATTTCATTAAAATGATATTGATTTATTCGGCTTATAAAACGAATTTAAGATTATTATAGTCGTGATTAGCCTTCTACACGATCTGTACTAACCTAGAAATACCATCCACACTGCAAATGCAAAAGCTAGAAAGCACAAACCAAGAGTCTTTGATATCGTGGACAACAGAAGAACGATAGTATCCCTCAAACCACACCTTTTAAATACAGGGACTACCAGCATTATTCCAAGTCCCCGGAGAACTGTATTGTATCCACCATAATACCCATACAGCACTGGGTCCATTCCAAGATGTTTCATAAAGAGATAGTTGATAGACCCAACTGTCAAATGTAAAGAATTAGAAGATCAGTAATAAAAACATTCACTAATTTAACCTGGCGTTCAGTTTAAATAAATTACTTTTCAAAGCGACACAATACAGTGGCTGGGAAAGCATTCTACACTTGTTAATTCATCCCGCTTCAGATGGGTGATAATGTCAGAATTGTATAGTTATGGTTTACATGGTTTAGTACAACATTGGACACAAGCACTGTGAAATACTACCGTCTGACATGACAACAAGAAGAATTGCAATGACCAACACCAGAATTTGAGCCCGTCTATTCAGGGAACGCTTTCGGAATACCACCAAAAACGTCTCCTGCAAGAAAATCACATTAAATAGTTAAGCCCTTAACCCTTGAAGCGCTGAAATAATTTGTAAAAAAACATCGCAACCAAAGTTTTTTTCAATTTGAAATCATCTTAAATGTCTTAGCTAGCTCTTACCGATTCATTTGAATACCTATGTTAGGGGTCTACAGCCATTAGAAATATTTTTACTCTGCGGGGATCGATTTCTACAGACGTCTGATTCTGTCGACTTAAGTCGATCCCCGCACTGTAAGGGTTAAAGCGCTGAAATACTCTCGTATAAATCATGGGGACCAAAGAGTTCTTTTCATTTTAAAATAATCATAAATGTCTTAGTTAGTTTTTTTCTGATTCATTTGAATACCTCTGTTATGTATGGTTATGTATGGCCTTTGTAAATGTTAACCCTTACAGTGCGGGGATCGACTTTAGACGTCAGAATCAGATGTCTAGAGACGCGTCAGAATCTGACGTCTACAGACGTCTAAAGTCAATCCCCGCGCTGTAAGGGTTATTGGTATACGCTTTATTCTTATTTTTTTTTATATGCACAAAAGTGGCCTAAATCTCCCTTTGTTCGTTCATTTATTATAATTATCCATTTGTATGTCATCAGGGAAAAATACGTATGATGGGCCACATAATGCCAAGTTTGTAGTGCAATTAGACTAATATTTTTACGTTGAGGTGTATATATATGTATATTAACCTTGATGTGTTTTAGGCTGAACACCGCACAGCATTGCCGACAATTATTGGTCTTTTCTTCTGTTCTGAACACAATATTGGGAACAGTTGGTTGATCAAACACATCATCCTCTATGGTATGATGATCTGCATCCTGCTCTAATATTTTAGAATACGTCTTTCTGGCAGGGATTGTGTCCAGCCAGCAGCCTACATATAATAATACTGTGAGGTAGAGCCACAAACACCACGTGAAAACAAATATATAACTTGTGGCTCTTAATAACAGTCCTGACAAAAAATGAGCTGATCCAGATCCCAGCAACATCATGCCCTCCACCAGTACCATACGCACAGTACTGGTCTCTGTAGAGGCTAGGTCACCAACGTAACTAAAAAAACGAAAGCAAGCATGAGGATCATTAAATTAGTAATACTCATCAAATGGGTGTCTCGTTTTTTATATTCATGATACAATCCTGGCTAGAAATGATATCATCGTCATGCATTCTCACCAGAGAACTAACACTAATCCTCTACCATCTGACTATTCTTTAACCTTTTCACTACCATACATGACGGAAATTTCCGTCGTCATTCGTCAATGAACGTAACCATAAAATGACACAAATTTTCGTCAAATATATACTACATTTATGTATTTTTCGTCATTTGAAGCTGGAAATTGCGTTAGCAATTCCAGCTTCAAATGACGAAAAGAGCTCGTACACCAGTATATCTGGATCCTGGCATGCACCCCGGCCTGGAAGTCAAAGGGTTAACTCACTAAGTGACTATATATATTATAATTAGTATCTACATCTAGTAATAACATTTGGCAACTACTCAGACATGTTAAATCTGTGACATATGATTTTAAATGAAACAAGATATGGCCTTAAATCTAATATTATTTTATATGTATAACATATATAAAACTTTAGCCTGCTCGCAGTCACATTATCATCTAACATAAGTTAAAACTATGAAAAATATTTCAACAAAATAATATACTGACCTACATATGCTCATTATCAATGACAGCATGCCTCCACTTATTCCATACACTAGATTAGCGATTAGAGTGTAACGTATGTCGGTCTCCATGAAGATAGAATTAACCAAGTATATGATACTGTACAGACAAGATCCAATACAGGGAAGAGCTATGACTAGTCGCCTGTTACCAGCATCACTCCATGACCCCTACAAGAAACAAGACATGGTTTGACCTACAATCAAAGATAAAATGTAAAGGTGCAGGTTTATAGTTTGATATCAAGTCTGAAGACCTATCATCCGATTTTACATATTACCCCCCTGGCCACTGGATCTGTTCATTCGTGTGCCACTTCAACTCCACGGAGAGCATACAGTCCTGCAGCCATTTCGGCGCATTGAACTTATCGTACACATTGGCATCTCTGTCCTACCAGGCACTCATTTTCACCTGAGTCAACTGTTCCATTTGAGGGTGAAGTGCCTTGCCAAAGGACAGCGACATCGGCAAAGCGCCACGCTCTAACCATTGCTTCATGTCCCTCTCTTAAATTATATGGCACAAATATATGTCTTTTATCTTAACCCTCTCAGCGTGACTATAGTCGTTTTCAATTTGTTTTATCATTCAATAAAATCACTCACATTGAGAATGAAATGTGTCTTTAGGAATCCAGATTTCCAAGTTTGGGGTCCTAAATTAAACAATTATGAGCCATTTTCACCCACTTAAAGTTGTGGCTCGCGGCAGCGAGACACAACTTTAAGTAGGTAAAAAATTACATTGTTTTTATTATATTTATTTAGCGCTTAATGGTTAATAGAAACGCCTTCTTGGACGCCAAATGTGTCCAATAAATTGAAGTTTGTTCAAATACCCAACCTGGAATGTGACCGCCACCAAGGCTGGCACAGAAGAACATAGCTCTTGGTAGAACCTGAATTTGGACGCTTCCTGTGTTATATTATGTCTGATATCGGTCGTAGAGTTCTCGTGATGACTGGACAGTGTTAGATCCTCGCACAGTGAGCCGTTATGGTACATGCCGAGGCAAGTCTGTGAAAAGAGAAAAATGTCCATGAAATAACGTGTGTGTAACGCTTGTATTTATGCCGAGAATCTGTTAACCAATGAATTAAGTCTCCATCCAGTCCAATGGTGTAAATAGAGACAATTTAATGTACCTCTACTATTTAAACAACAACGAAATTATTTGGGATCAACAGATTCCGTTACATAACTCACTTTCTCTATATGACAAATCTACATGTGCAAAAAAAATTCACATCTTAGTATCAATAGTAGTATGTCACGACAGTCAAGGAACACTGCCTTGTACAACCAAATAAAAAGGCGGTAATTGCCTACTTTTCAACAGCTACTGCCTTTTGGTTTTGCAGAGCAGATCACACCTCTCTATTATAACAAGAAGATTCACCACTAACATAGAAAATAAATTACCGTCTAGAGATACTTCAATTGAAAATTAAATTTTGTTTATCTCCTCCCACATCCAAATAAAACAAACATAATCTCAATTAAAAACAACATGTCAGAAGTAACTATATATGTTTCTATTTTATGATGGATTGTATGATGGATTGAGAGCATCCTAACTTTCTTAATGGTAACAAGAGAGAGTTCAAATATGCATATTAGTGGTCCCAGAGTTAATAATTATCATAATTGGTTGACCAATTAAATATTTAAGTTGTATATCTAATTACATGTCTAGAATGAGACCATATTATTACTTACCTTTTCATACACCAGGCTGCTAATGACCGGTGATTCCAATCCATAAGAGAAGTAAAATAAGAAGGCAATGGGCTCCACTGTCATCACAGACAGGAATCCCTTCCGCGTATCCATGTTGCCCTCGGTTATTTTAAGGTTACATATCAATTAAACCAAGGCTAAGACAGGGATGATAATATATTATACACACTCAATCAGTAGCAAAGTGCTCTGATCATCACCACTCACATTATGATGTATCCTGAAAAGACAGAAATAAATTATATTCATTTGGTTGAAAGCGATTGAGGAATCTACTTAATATTATACCCCTCCCCTATCATATAGGTAATTCACTGATATGTAGGTAAACCAAGTTGATCAATATCCAAGACAGAAGCTACAGGTTTACAAACTACTGAAACTATTTTGAAATATCTTGAATAAAATTTAAAGAAAGAAAGCAGCTACATTATTATAAAAGTAAGTATAAAATAATAAACTATAGAATATTTGGCCCAAATATTGTATTCTACCCTTTATTTAAAACACCACTGAAAGACAAGACAGGCGGAGATTAGCTAATTTTGTTATGTGTCATTCTTCAATTGGTCAGTGGTAGACAACCGTACTTGGTCCGAATAATCAATACGCAGTGTAAAATAAATGCACACATATAATCCCCTATGTGTCTAGTATATTATTTATTTATTTACATTTATTCTTTTCATTCTGTAGGAAGCATGCACACAAATATGCATCCAGTGACCTACTTCATATACCATATAGAGTTCACTACTGTAATTTAACCCTTAAAGCGCTGAATTATTTTTGTATAAACCATAGAGACCAAAATATTTTTTCCATTAAAAATCATCACAAATATCTTATCTATGTTATGGGTCTACGGCCATTATAAAATGTTTTTACTCTTATAGTACGGGAATCGACTTTACACGTCAGACTCTGACGTCTAAAGTCGTTCCCCGCGCTGTAAGGGTAATCATTTATACATTTCCAACTAAGTATCATCATGATCATAGGCTACCTGTAATTTCTGGGGTTATGTGGTACAAAATTGATGATAATCATGTCTGTATCATGATAAACATGATAAACTGCTCACATAAACAACTGATGATCATGTTCATTACGTATGTTATATTGTATTCCTTTAAAATACATTTTAAGGGCGAACAACATTTTCTCAAAATCGATGACTAGTCAATAATCAATAGCTTGTAACTGTTATTGGTTAACGTGAAGTTTGATTTCGCTGCCGTTTTTTAAATTCCATAAGCGCTGAAAAATACGGACATAGTGTTGAAATTTGAGTGCATAATGTGTCAGTCATATTGTTATTTGAACATTGTTGGGTTTTGCAGTTATGCCCTTATGCAAGACATGTTAATCTAATATCCTCAACCAGTCAAGGGCTAAGCACGACAATAGCCGGTTTTAATCTGTTTTATTAACCAATTAAATAACTGCTATTGGGAATGAAACGAATGCTTCAACATCAAGATTTGCAAATGTTTGGTTTCAAATTAAACAAAATTAATATGACTAATTTTCACGCTCTTGAAGTTGTGGGTCGTGGCAGTGAGACAAAAGTCAAGTAGATACAAATTAAAAAATAAGATAATAATAATAATATAATGACTTCTATAGCGCCAGTATCTCTCAACAATATTGAGATTCAATGGCGCTGTGGACTAAAATCAGTATTCAGTGGGGAGGTCCATAGTCGGAAAAGAATTCATCAAGTGGTTAAAGAGTTAACTCGGGTGTAAATTACCTCGTAACGTTAGGGAAGCAACATTAGATATCTGAGGGGGGGCGGGGCGGTCGAAGAAATACGAAAAAAAATTGTCGCCAACAGACTAGAAACAAGGTTTTCTGAAAAGGTGGACATAAAAAAATTGTTGACAAAATAGATAAAAAATATATTGACCAGAATAAACTAGGAAATGGTAACGTGCAGAATAAGGGAGGCATACGATAAATATCTGATATTTCCGTTCTTCAAACGAAACATAAAAAAATTGACTGAAGTAAACCGCCCCCCCCCCCAAAAAAAAAAGTTGCAACCAGCGAAAAATCCCCTCGCCGGATATCTAATGGTTCGTCCCCTATGCCTACCTGGTGGGAGAGGAACTCTCGACCAATCCGAAGCCTACGATATATCCATAGAGTTAACTCTATGATATATCCAAGGAGGTTATATATATACCCTCCTTGATATATCGTAACCTGGTAATACCGACCCTGGTTCTATCTTTTTCTATCCCTACCAGTATCCGCCCCTGTTACTTATCATGCTTATGCTGTCATAGCTCTAGGCCTATGGCATAGGATGGAGGGGGGGGGGGGGGTATATAGGCCTATATATAAATAATACACAGTAGCAAGCAAATCAATAAAAACATATTAACCTGAGTGATTTTTCCTGAGTAGTTTGATTCCAACGGTACTGATACCCGCCTTGATCATATGACTAACAGTTAAACCATGAGGATACAATGATAAGCAGATTATTCTGCTATTCATTCAGCTGCGGCTTTGCAAATAAATAATAAACTTCGTTCGCGTAATCACGCGTTACAACCATGTCCCGGTATTGACTGCGCACTCGTGTGATATATATCAATATATATTTTAATCTTACTAGTCCAAATGCACATATGTAGACCTCTTTGTATTCATGACAACACATGATAATAACATGGTACAGCTCATGTTATCTGTCATGCATGTCCACGCGTACAATACAGGATCTATATATACAGGACCAATAGGCCTCGGGGTCATGCCCTCATAATAGACCGTGGGCCACCCGTAACCCTCCCCCCCTCCCCCCTGGGGATTTTTCACGGTGGTTATTTTTGAAGACTCTGAATATGGACCTATTGAAATCCGGTTGTTTGCATTTGAGCTGCTGGGGCTAAATATGCTAAAATATGCAAATTAGGCAGCCATTACCGAAAATCCAGTTTCAAGCAATTTCTCAGCAACTAATCAAGTTAGAATCCTAAAAACAATGTCTATCATACGGTTTTCATGGTCAACAAATGCAATAAAATATATCTAATTAGGATCAGAATAATAATTTAGCATAAAAAATGCAAATTAGGCAGCCATTACGCAAAATCCAGTTTTAAGCAATATCTCAAAAACTAATCAAGTTAGAATCTTAAAAACAGTGTCTATCATACGGTTTTCATGGTCAACGAATGCAATAAAATGTATCTAATTAGGATCAGAATAATAATTTAGCATAAAAAATGCAAATTAGGCAGCCATTACGCAAAATCCAGTTTTAAGCAATATCTCAAAAACTAATCAAGTTAGAATCTTAAAAACTGTGTCTATCATACGGTTTTCATGGTCAATGAATGCAATAAAATGTATCTAATGAGGATCAAAATAATAAATTTGCATAAAATATGCAAATTAGGCAGTCATTTATTACCGAAAATCCAGTTTGAAGCAATATCTCAGCAACTAATCAAGTTAGAATTTAAAAAACAGTGTCTATCATACGGTTTTCATGGTCAACGAATGCAATAAAATTTATCTAATATATATCTAATTAGGATCAGAATAATAAATTAGCATAAAATATGCAAATTAGGCAGCCATTACGCAAAATCCGGTTTCAAGCAATATCTCAGAAACTAATCAAGTTAGAATCTTGGAAAAATGTCTACCCTATGGTTTTCATGGACAGAGATTGCAATAAAATATGTGTTATCCACATCATGAAAACATATTAGCATAAAATATGCAAATTAGCTAATAATAAGTATTATAGAAAATCTGGTTTCAAGCAATAGGGGCCTATATCAAAGACCAAACAACCAAAGAGTAAGACATAAAATATCTACCCTCCCATTTTTGTGGTCAACCTTTCATCTGAAAACATTTCAAGAGTTCCGAAATGTCCACATTACATGTAATATATAACATTTCAACTGGTAATTGTGTACACACATGTAGTTAAGTCGTTGTGAAATAGAAATTTGTGTAAAAAGACAAAACTGAAAGACGTATTATCACCACACACGACCTCTAAAGCCCCTTGACCTTTCAGCTAATACCCAAGACCAGTTTAAACGTTTTCATATTTTGATCTTTTAATACAGCAGTAGACCCTACTTTGTTTTCTTTACTATATTAGGGTAACCCTATAACCCAGATCTTGTGGAAATTACCTTTAATTAAAATGACATATATTTACTGTATAATTATTTGGGTTTTGGCAACTATACTTATACGATAATACCAAAATGTGTTTTTTATTGTGATTTTCTTACTTGGAATTTTTTATGGTTCCCAGCATATAGTTACATGATTGTCCGATAACACATACATAAAGTGACCAATAAAATAAGCATGTGACTGTAGCATTTTTTTTATTACATTCTGGTGCCAATTCAGAAGTGTGGGCTTCTTAATTATAGTTAAAATAATATGCAAAAGTTAATTTAGAACCTAATATTGATAAAAGGTTGCCCACATATCCTGCTAAGCTAGTTATCAAGCATCGAAATATGAATATTAAGGATATCAACATGTTTATTAGGGATATCGGGAAGTAAAAAACACATCGCCCGAACATATCGTGCACTTTCTGATTGCCAGAAAACTATGGCGTTGGTTTTTTCAGCCAAAAATGAACATGGGTTTGCATAATTATTAGAAAGGTTACGTACACTATGCATACTAGCTGGTGGTAACAAGTTATCTAGAATATTGATAAAAGAAAAATAATGTTTAGACCTATTTATCAGCACCTAGCGTTGCACCTGCTAATTATTAATCAGTGATATTATGTCGTCAAAAAGGCTATCATTTTTTTGAGCCTTTCGTGATTTCTGAGATTATTGTATGCCCATACCTTCTAAATGCCACTGACATGATGAAACTATTATTTTATCACACCTTGGTTAAATATAACTGACCTGTAATATAGGAGTTAATTGGTTATTACATATATGATGTGATAATAAACCCATATATGTTCATTTAAGTTAATTTTTTATTTACATAACATCTTCTACTGACATAACTGGGGTGATTTTAATGTGTAATCCTTGGGATAAATTACTAGAGTTTAACAAATAGATGCAACCAGTCTTTTGTGATATTAAATTTATTGTGTAAAATGACCCAATAATTGTTCTTGTCCTAATATCTTGAGTGCAAACTAGCAGATATAAAATAAATATATAATAAGTTGTCTAAAAATTATTGTCTTCTAAAATCCCGCCCATGGGGAGGGGGTTGGGGACATTTTTCATTTCTGGTTTTCATATACACATAGCACGAAAGACGTGTAATTTGGGATTTAAAAAGTCATTATATATTATAGTGAACCCCATATTTGTTAATCTATTTTATTTTCTTGTTACATAGCATCTTCGAGTAACATAACTAGTGTTTATTCCATGGAACACATACCTGGAGTTAAAAAAACAATCACAGCATGTCTTCTAGGTAATTAAATTTACCGCTTATAATTCAGGGGGTACATATGTTTGATGACCCGTTATTTTTTTCCAGCCCCAATATTTTGTGTGCAAACAAGCAGATATAGAACAGAAAAACAATAAGGTGTCTAATAAAATTATTGTCCTAAAAAATCCCGCCTAGGAGGAGGAGGGTGGAGAGGGTTTTGTTTATCTGGTTTTCATATACACGTAGCATAGGAGGCGTGCAATTTGGGATTTAAAGGGTTATTACATGTATTAATAAACCCCATATTTGTTTTGTTTTTTTTTATTTTAGTTTCACATAACATCTTGTAACAATTCTAGTGTTTAATTCTTGGGATAACTACCTATAGTTGAAAAAATATATACAACATGCCTTTTAGTAAATTAAATTTACCTCTTAAAATTCAAGGGGGTACATTATGTTTGATGACCCAATATTTCTTCCTGTCGCAATATTTTGAGTGCAAACAAGCAAATATTGAATGGATATTGAATAAGGTGTCTAATAATTATCGTCTCCAAATACCTCGTCCCGAAGGAGGGGGTAGAGAGGGTTTTCATATTAGATTTTTATGTAAACGTAGCAAGCAATATGTGGAATTTGGGATTTAATTGATGAATCCCATATTCTTTATTTTTTTTCATTTTCGTCTCACATAGCATATTCTTGTAACATAATTAGTGTTTAATTATTAGAATAAAAAATATATACAACATGCCTTTCAGTAAATTATATTTACCGCCTAAAATTCAAGGGGGTACATATGTTTGATGACCCAGTATTTTTTCCTGTCGCAATATTGTGAGTGCAAACAAGCCGATATTGAATGGATATTGAATAAGCTGTCTTAAAATTATTGTTTTCGTATATCTCACCCTTGAGGAGGGGGTGGGGGGGGGGGGGTAGAGAGGGTTTTCATATTAGATTGTCATGTAAACGTAGCAAGCGATATGTGGAATTTTAATTTACACAATGTGATAAATTTTTATTTTTGCAAACAGGCGGAGGAAACAATATTAATTGCACAGGGTGTACAGACACTCTTGGGTCTACTATATCGCACTGAATAACAGTTACTTAAATAGGTGGCAGTGCCATATTGGAGAGTCAGACGTCACAATTTATATATTTAAATATCTGTTAAATCATTGTTCTACTCAATCTTGTGACGTCACATATTAGAAGTTTCATGGTGCCCACATATACCATGACGTTACAAAATGAGGAACAGTTTCTATAAAACAATCATGCAGATTCTGTATTATTTGTTTTAGCACTCACAGTGAAATGTGTACCGCTTAAGCCGCTACCAATATTTAGCCTGATAAAATTAATGTTTTTTTAATAATTGCTCTCTTGCAATTCACATTAGAGACTCTGGAGGAGCCGCCTTAGGCGGGACAATAGAGTAGCCGACAGCCCTGATAATGGTAGAAAATTCATAAAAAATCATTCACGGTATCAAACCTTCCTTCGTCAGATCATTCATTTTAGCAACTCCTCATATCTTCATTTTCAACTCCTCATATCTTCATATTCCCATATCTTTACCATCTATATTAAAGTACAGGTACACTGACACATAAGCTATATAACTCACATACGGCCAATACACTGACCAGCTTGGGTCAGTGGGATAGATGTCGATGGGTGTTGTTCGATGGGCGTCCCTCAGAATTATTCTTTGCTGATTTTCGGGCACCCTGGAACAACGCTATCGGCAGATAGGCCCTTTATTACTGTGCAGCCTCGTCTTATTATTGGTCAAGCTAGCTAGCTGTATATTTCTTAGTAGTTTCGCGGCGCTGGCTCAATGATGCGGCAACATCTGTTTTTAGCGATGTAGTAGGTTTTTACCATGTGTAGGCTACTGCGGTGGATTTATTACTTCATTAGTGTATAATTCTACACAGCATCATCAGTATATGTTATTGTATTCATCATAATTATATTGCGTGTACTGCCGCATTATGTCTAGGCATGTCTAAAACTCGTTCATATTATTCTGTGCTTAAGATCTATACTGCTCTGCAAAGACAAAAGGCATTATGTGCTTTACTTGTGAAGCAAACAGATACTGCCTTTTTGCTTTGAACGGCAGTATTGAAGTGTTGATTGCTCGTAGTGCTCGTTGGAATAGCATACCGTAGTTTTTCTCTGTTCCCAAGTTCGACTCCCGTCCTTCCGTAAAAAGACAATAAACTTGATTTTACTAGATGTGATTGTGAATTTAAAGGGAATGCATATATTTGCATGTTAATTTTGAAAAATAAATATATGTGAAGTTACATAGCCTAATTATTTTAACTAAAAATATATAAAAAAATTATCAAAAATTTAAAACTACCGAGAAAGACTTGTTTTATTTCAACTTTATACCACAGAAGTGAGGATTAGGGGACCCCCTGCAACACAGATTGTCTGCCCAACGCTGGGCCGAAGGCATCAACATGTGGCTCAGATACATTCAACCATCCTTTAGATTTACAAATCGGTTGTTGGGGTTATCTCTAAATTCTTATAAATGTTTTTAAACATCTGACCACTTGAAAAAATCAAATCATGATCTGCGGGATACACTGTTTTTACAAAATAAAACACACAAAAATGCTGTCATCCCAAGGAGTCCCTTTAATAATAAAATGCACTGTAAGTATTTGGGAATTAGTATCGAAAACGAAGTTAAAAATTGATTCCTTGACTTCATATTTTTGATTTTAAGTGTCATTTACATATGAATGGGTCTATAGCCAGCACAGAATCATCAAACATTTAGGTACCGGTATACCCGAAGAAATAACACCCAATGCTTTTTGGTGATTATATTATGGGGGTGAGCAAATTCACGGCTTGTTCATTGCAAAAGTATCCATGTTATTAGTCATGTTGCATAAAATATATAGCTTCGTATGTAATATTAAATTTAAAAATATTACGTGAATAATTATAAAGATTTAATGTCTGTTAATCTTTGAAAAATTGAAGAAGTTGACAAGTAAACTACTTGATACAATCATTCCGATGATTATTTTGTATACTTTCTATTTTAAATCTAGAGAAGGATATCCTGTCAAACATGAGTCGCCGACAGCAGTGCTACACGCAAGGTGGGCGATAGTACAGGGAAATAGCGAAACTTTATTTGTATGTGATCGCAATTTTCTTATTTCAGGACTTAAGCAGTGGTAGATAGACACCTACGGGTCTTAGCCATAATATGCGCCTTAAAAATCTACAATAATAAACACATTGTCGAACGAACGAACGAACGAACGAACGAACGAACGAACGAACGAACGAACGAACGAACGAACGAACGAACGAACGAACGAACGAACGAACGAATCAATCAATCAATCAATCAATCAACGAACGAACGTACGTACGTACGTACGTACGAACGAACGAACGAACGAACGAACGAACGAACGAACGAACGAACGAACGAACGAACGAACGAACGAACGAACGAACGAACGAACGAACGAACGAACGAACGAACGAACGAACGAACGAACGAACGAACGAACGAACGAACGAACGAACGAACGAACGAACGAACGAACGAACGAACGAACGAACGAACGAACGAACGAACGAACGAACGAACGAACAAACGAACGAACGAACGAACGAACGAACGAACGAACGAACGAACGAATGAATGAATGAATGAATGAATGGTTTTAGGCCACTGCGTAAATAGGCTAAACTGGGCCAGTGGAACCCCCTGAGGATGGTGCAATGAATGAGATGACACTGCCCTCCAGACACATGGTTCAAAATTCGAAACTGGCGGTCTGAGGCCGAGCACGCTACCTCTCAGTCACAGCTCACAAAAGCTGCCCACAATACTGAATCTCTAAGAGTGAGCAGGGGAGAAACTGTTTGTTTGTTTGTTTGTTTGTTTGTTTGTTTGTTTGTTTGTTTGTTTGTTTGTTTGTTTGTTTGTTTGTTTGTTTGTTTGTTTGTTTGTTTGTTTGTTTGTTTGTTTGTTTGTTTGTTTGTTTGTTTGTTTGTTTGTTTGTTTGTTTGTTTGTTTGTTTGTTTGTTTGTTTGTTTGTTTGTTTGTTTGTTTGTTTGTTTGTTTGTTTGTTTGTTTGTTTGTTTGTTTGTTTGTTTGTTTGTTTGTTTGTTTGTTTGTTTGTTTGTTTGTTTGTTTGTTTGTTTGTTTGTTTGTTTGTTTGTTTGTTTGTTTGTTTGTTTGTTTGTTTGTCTGTAACTTGAATGCCAGGGCGGGGCACGAACCCACGATCTCAGACTTTCCAAGCTGTAGCCTCTGTACCAAGGCTCCCGCCCCAGTGGCGACTTAACAAGTGGTCAATGAAAACGAAGCATTAATTATTGCACGTTGCACAAATCGTCTGACAAAATATACTTCTTCCCCGTATAGTACTTTAACTATAATAATAATATTACCTACCTACATACGATAAATCAATTGTGTATATTAAATAAGACCAAACCCCAATTAATTGTTTCCACACATGCGCAGCGAAGGATTGTCAAATGATCGCTAACTGACTTGTGGAAGATTAGGGTAGGTAAAATTATATAGACTTACTGTATGAAACCTTTGGTAGTAGTGACGATACATCGACAGGATCGCAGATCTAATACTTGGTCTTTATATATGAATTCCACATCACTGACTGACTGAGTGAGCAAAATTATAAGCATATTATATAGCTTCGTGCATCAGACGATAATGCCTCATTATTGTCTGTGTTATGATACGGGTTTTTCATTATAGACTGGACAGCTGTACATGTAGGCCTTCCAGTATAGAATATGTATTGATGCATCTTTTCAATAGTAATTAAATAAACCTGATTAACCCATAAAGCGCTAGATAAAAAAACATCCACCCACTTGAAGTTGTGTCTCGCTACCGCGATCCACAACTTCAAGTGAGTGAAAATTACTCATATTTCTTTAATTTGAGACCAAGCATTTTGTAAATCTTGATGTTTGAACACATATTTCATACCCAATAACTGTGATTTAACCTGCTAATTAAACCTTTTTAAAACGACTTATTGTGATTAGCGCTTTAAGGGATATATAGTCTAGCACGACTGAATCGGCGTTTTATCCGAATATGCATATTGATTGCTATGACACGGTTACACGGCGTACAGGGGGGTGTAATATTGATCTGGTCTGCAATTCTGTTATCACCGCATTATATAATAATATAAACGGTTTATTGTTTAATTGTGATGAGTAGTAAGCACTGAAGTACTAAATCGTTGGCCTTTCCATAATCGTTTGTGTTCAGTTTATTCAATAACGCTACTGAACTGAATCGAGGTTTGTGAATCTGCCGAGCAACGTCTATGTAATATGTAATGCCTACCATCTGACTGAAATCTTACAACATTTCTAACTTTTCTACAGAAAAGCAGTTTCGCTGGACTGGCTCTTTAGTCATTGCGACGGCAATTTCAAAACCATCCAATAAGAGATGTTCACTCCGAGGACCCCCTGAGAATTATATTAGCTAGGTTGTCAGAAAAAAGTTGGGACTCGATGGTAATACAGCTAATTGGTGAAAATAACATATGCATAGAATCATAGTTTTGATGCATACACCTATGTTCTCAGGGTCAAAGAATCGAATAAGGTCACTTAATATAGACATATGTACTGGATCATCTTCATAAGACTAATCTGAGAATGATGTTGGCTTGGTGCTGAACCACCGTCTACGACGTCGGCCCTACATTGACCTGGCATTGGTTCGATGCATGGTGTTTGCTGAGTAACTGCCAGCAAACGCGAGACATTCGCCCGGGGTTGGTTCAATGTTGGCTCACCGTCTACAACGCTGGACCACCATCGGTGGACCTTGTATGGATGTCTGGTGTTTACCGGGCTGTCATCCTGATGTATCCATGGGGACCCCTTATGTCATCCTTCTCTAGATGCGATTTGGTGCACCCTGATGTGCCATGGGGACCCCTTATGTCATCCTTCTCTAGACGCGATATGATGCACTATATGCACCGCTACTTATTTTATTCATATGTTTATAATTTATGGTAGATTATGAGAGGGCCCTAATACTTTCAGTATTCTGTCCTCTTTTCCCATTGAGTTTTGTTATTTTTTATGTATTTTCCCCTGATCATTATGAATCTGAACGTTTGTACAAATAAGTACATGTTGAATTGAAATACATGTTGAAAATTATTGCGATGGCCAACGACCTACTTTTTTCGACAATATTACAATGCCTATATTGAAAAAGTTAGACAAATATTGTTTAACATTAACAAGAACATAATTATATTTTGTTACGATAATGACAATATGCATGGTTAGAAAACGTTGTTTCGTAACTCTGAATTAGTATGTTTAATTAAGGCCTATTTAATCTCCAAAAGAGTTACGTTGTTCATACTGCTTGTATGAATACAATCATGAAATTAATTTTAAGGACAGGGCTAATCGTATTCAGCATACCCAATTCTGTTAGAAAGTTATGATTCCAATAACACAGAAGTGCGTGGGATATCTAGTGTAAGGCATGACCCCTCGTCTGCCCTTGGTACCTCTGGTTACTTTATTGTTTGTAAAACAATGGAGTCAGTGTGACGTAATTGTCAATAACGTTGTCAATAGTAAATTAAACTTAAATATTCCGGTCTCAAAACGTAAGGTGTTTAATGACAATATATGACTATGTGCAGAGAAACTACATTGGAATTAATAAGTTTTAAATGTCAAATCGTCATGTCACATCAGGCCTGGACATTATTAATAACACCTACTTTAAACACGTGAAAGGTAACCCATTGACAACTTTTGTTTTTTAGTAAAACAAAATGAAGCACTCTAATTCCTACACAGAACACTGTGCAGCCTGTTCCAACCAGACATAGACGGTACGCGTGTATCATAATGCGGACAGCTCTCCCAGCAAACATGAAGACTTGACCCGATGTTGTTTTAATGTTGGTCCAGCGCCGTTGGCGGTGGGCCAATAGTGAAACATCATTGGGTCGAATCCTCGCGTTTGCTGGGCTCCACACAGGTGTCTGTCTACACCCACCCCTCCCCCACCATAATATTCTCGCCAGCCGATCAGGGTACTTTTAGCAAGACAGCCGGCCAATAACAAACTTACTACAATACTTGAAATTGAGAACGGACATATGACGTCAACCATCTGCACATTCTAACATGCGAAGTAGCAGTGTCTAGGGTGAGCAGTGTATCTAATTCCATATGTATAAACAAATCATCAGCACAAACCACCACAACTTCAAACCATAGGGTTGACCCATCATGTAGTCTCCAGAAGTATTCGTTTTCAACCGAAAAACGCTGTAGCAGGATCGGTTGACCGAACATCTATTGATCATCATTGATTATATATTATACAAATCGAAGCTGCAAGATTTTTTCGTTAAGTGTAATAATTTATTATATAAAACATAATCTTATTAAAGATGTTATCAAGGAATGAAAATAATGTGATCATATATAGACCTATAGCTACTTCGTGGCATGATATAAGCCTACATTATTTAAGGCGTGAACAGCAGTATGGCTTTAGCCTAGTCCTGCATTATATCTTTCAATCATGTTTCCATAAGTGTTTAAAGTTTCATAAGTAATGTTGAACAGTTGGCTGAGGTACATCGCGTTATAGGTAATACAACGAAATAACATAAATAAGTCATGACAAAGTGGGACAGCGATGCCAATATTTCGTAAGTCTGCCTGTCATTTTTAACAAGGGTTGAGCTAATAGCTGGTATCTGCTGAGTTTGCATCAGTATTATTTATTGTCTATGACACAAAAGTATCATACCTATTTATATAATATAGCATACAAATCGGGTCAGGTATCTGAATTGAAAGTCAAAGCAAGTCTATACATATCATGTTTGCAATAGCGATTTTAGTCCAACCAAATGTTGTATTAATGCTGGACCAGAATCGCAGACGGTGTCCCAGCATTAATACAACATTTGGTACACCCACGACGACGCTACAATTCATATAGTCCAGGCTGTTAGGGTCGAAATAGAGCGAGTGTGTGCACTTTTGGAAGAAATTACCTCCTCTCACATAGGCCTATCGAGATTTAAATCTCTGGGATCCACAACATGTAAAACGAACCATAGAGATGTCAGGTCAGCAAGAGAGAATTCCCACTGGTGAATGGAGAAAGGTTTACAGTATTTGTCATGCCAGTGTTAAGGTTATCACACTACGGCCACACACCCTGGACTGCTTGAGGTTAGGTGTTCAGCCTGATTCATTTTCTATACATCCATACGAGATGGACTGGACCAAGGACCGAGCACATTCATAAGTAGCGTTCTGGGTAGTTCTCTTGTTCTATGGGTGCTGCACACGGCGATGGCGAAATAAACAAAAACACTCCGGATAAGATTGTTTTGCATTCTTGAATGATGACACGGTTTTTATCAAAAAGACACAGCAAATTCTTCGATGATTTTAGTGTTATCAATGGACACTGAGCCAAACGCTACATACGGGACTGCAGAGGGATGTGGTGGGGTGAAATGAGCTGACCATTTCTACTATGCTGACATTTTACCTATCCTGCCATGAAATAGGTGAACATTTGTCATATCCCATCTAATGTATGGAATTTGGCGAGAAAACGCATCATGGGAGATGACATATCCTGACATATGTCATGTAACTGTATAATGCGATGTAGCGAAAAGTCGTGTCCACTCCAAGCGTTACATGCATCTTGTCAGAATTGACCACTGTTTGTTTTCCATAAATAGAGATACGTTTCTTCAAATAATGATTAGAGCTAGGGAAGCTAAGGTTTTTTTTTAAAAATGATGTTTAAATTACTCTGAATACTCTGATACTGAAATGTATCCCAGTTTCTATGAAGATTGTCTTTTTATGGGTGTCAGCTTGGTCCGCACACCCATCCTCGGTTAGACAGTGTTGTAACCTTGGCACTTCACTCAATATCTTTAACAACACCATCTCGCTCAACATAAGGAGAATTACAGTAATTGGTACATATTCGTCAAAATTACATGTATACATGTATGTATTGTATGTTGGTGTTGCGTTAACCATTGCAGCCGAATAAATTAACATAGCATCGACTCGTTGAAGCATGTCTTGGGATGATCACATGCACCATCATCCAAACTGGCGATCAAGGTGGATTTCTGTTCATATCATGTCAGTCTTGGAAAGGTTTGTATGTATTTTTATACTTGAACAGTTTATCGGCAGTGCTTCATGAAACTGAAATGCGATGTACATCTTTAATATCAGCTATAACTCATTGCTTGGGGAGGAGAGGTAGAAGCTATTGAACATATCAACGAGTATTTCAACATTGGCTGTGTAGTTTTTCTGGATGGTTTGTTGGATTACTACCAGAGCGCTTTAACATGTTAAATGTTTGAATACGTGTTTCTCACAGCAATACAGACCCTTTCTCCTCACCCTGCAATGTCTGTATGCACAGCAAGGACACACTCTTCATCAAGGCTGCTTAGTACTTAATTATCCTTCAAGCTTACTTTGTTCGTGTTATAATTAGTGCAATTTTGTGATTTAAAACAATAATAACTGTCCTTGCAGGTCTGGATTAGAAATCAATATTATGAACCGAGAATCACTGAGCATAATGACAATTATCAAGAATGAAACACAAAGACTCAATCTAAACGTTGCACAAATTTGAGTAGCATTTCCAGTTTTAGTGTTGTTTCCCAGAACCTGTAGTGGGGGCCTAGCTGTTATATTTGCGCTTCAGTAGTGTATAAAATTAATATGCACACTATTGACAAACGTTAAAGGTCCGTGTAGGATATTGTTACTTGCTTGAATAACCGAACAGTATTCCGCATCATCGAAGTTCACCACGTCGGCTATTTTACCATTCATGAATGCCCTTTAAGTATGGAATCTATTTTTTATTGCTTAGATAAAAAAACTACTTTCACGTTGAAATAAACCCTATCATATAATTAAAATTAGCATTAAATATGTCAAATTGAGACGCCCATCCCAAAAGAAAACCACCAGGCTCCAAATATATTTCGAATATTACCTTGACTTTGAACTTGAAGTTATTGATTGACCTTGACCTTTATGCGATACATAATACTGCATAGCATTTTGTACAACATTAAAATGCACAATCTATTGAAAGATAATAATTAAAATCATAACGTTGATCCCTTTACGAGACATGTGCGAAAAAGACAACTTATGGTTGGACCACTTGTCCAAACAATTACGACGTCTGTTATTAGATAAATACTCCATTAAACCCTCAAATGAAAGGTCATAATGATGGTTTTCTTTTTAATATTATATCAAATAATTTTGAATAATTTGAAACATTTTAAATGCGCTATTTAATGTCCGAAATTGTCCAATTTTCTTTGATTTTGACTCTAACCTCGACATATCACGTGACATTGACAATGAATGATTATCAATGAATGATTATCCATCAAACAGAACTTAAAATCATTAAAATCGACCCACCGATTCTTGAGATATTATTTTCACTGGATTTGTGTCCAGATTTTGCTAATTATGGATACTAATTACATGTTAATTATGTGTTAATCGTGTCAGAATTGACTGCGCTATATCAGGATCGAAAGAGTACATGTTACTGATCATCTGGGCAAAAAATGGTAATTTCTTCCAAAAGTGCACAGAGAAACCCCTAACAGCCTGGACTAATATGGTTATTGGGTGATGACATTCAGTCTGATTGTTGATATTTTTCCAATCTATATGAAGCCCCACGCTGACTCATTGGCCCATATTCTCGTACAAGTTACGATATATCGTAACTTGTACGAGAAAAAGGGGCCTGTGATCAACTATCCGTCAGCTCGATACGACTAATATAACAAGAGTATTGTGACTGGGGCTGGATACATAGGTCATGTAGATTTCTTGTCACTCGGGTTGGATACATAGATCATGTAGATTTATTGTGACTAGAGTTGGATACATAGATCACGTAGATTTCTTGGAGTCCAATGTTTCCAGTGTTTTTTCAAACGAATCCGGATCTGTAACATAATGAGAATGTCAGTATATCACAGAAAGCACAACACACTGAACCGTGTTGGCGCACCAATAGTCAACCGACATTGGCGCAATATCCCCTGAGATAGTCCTGAAATTAACAGATTGTTAACACAGCTGGTCTTGCGATCTTTAGTTTCAAAATAGTAACATACAGTGTACTGGGATTGGATTTTTAACTTACAACTCATATTTTTTAGTAAACCAAAAAATAAATATATTGTATTTTTCTGTTTAAATGTAGCTAAAGGGGTAAATTATATTATAGTGAAGAAACTTACATATAGCCTACTTACCACCCTTTTTGTCTGCATTATCAACCACGGGGTTTAGGAATTTGGCGTATTTTCTCATGTGAAAATGAAGACCCCTGAAATTACAATATTTTATGTAACGCTGTACTGCAATGTGCTCTTATTAGCAATTGTTTAAACCAAATAAAACTAAATTTAACCCTGTTTAAAGCGACCCACAACTTCGGGTGGGTGAAAATTACTTAACCAGTCACAATTTTACTCAATTTCAGTGTAGCACATTTAATGCTCGTTAATCATTGAAATTTCCTTGTTTGAAAAAAAATAGAAGGCTGAAAACGGCTATAGACGTGATGTGCTTTTTAACCCTTTAATCGCCAAATTATTCAATATGAAATTTCACCCACTTGAAGTTGTGTCTCGCTGACGCGATCCACAACTTCAAGTGAGTGAAAATTATTCAGATTTGACAAAATGGAGGTCAACTCTTTTCAAATCTTGCTGGTTGATGTCACATTTTACCTTTAACATATTTAAACTGTGGTAATTGATGTGCTAATAAAAAATGAAAACCCGACTATATGCGGCACCGGCGGTTAAAGGGTTAAGGGTTAACATACATACTAGACTCGTGCTCTCTGTGTTATAAATTCTAGTCGTTTAGATTATCATAATTATTGTAGTGCTGCGTTTGAAGCGCTTCAAATTACTGTGGTATTATCAGAGGTTAATGATATTATCAGAGGGAATGCAGATAATATGCAAAAACTTTTCATTTCGTTGCTCACGTGTATATGAGTATGGTGACAAAGAGGATAGCTGCGCCAAACAAGTAGGAAAATCCAGCAAATACATCCACCGTTTTAGGAAACAGAAGATAGCTGTAGATACAAGATGAAAAGAGAGTGGCAAGCTGTTCTACGCTGGCAACAATAGCAAAAAGCTTTCCTGTGAAACATGCAACAAATGGTATTATGAAGGTATAATTATCATTGATGCTTTGTTTTGCCATATTGTGAGAATAAACCCTTTAGGCCCTTACAATGCATTAAAGTATCATTTTACATCCCTGAAAACCGATGCAATTTTCCTACAACCAAGGGTTTTAGAACTAAAATTTCCATGAAACTGGTTTACCAATACATGGTAATTTTCTTTAATTTTTAAACCACATCAAGTTATCTTTATTCACTACAAGTCGAGAATTGCGACAGCAATTCGCGGCTTGTAGTGGATGAAGATGACAATCATGAATCCAGGCTTGAAAGGGTTAAGAAAGTCTACATAATCTGGTCGATTTTAACCATTACAATGTAGGTGCTCCATCTGGGACACTGCACGACCATCATCAACCCGAACAACGCTGAAATATTTGTGTATAAACCATGGAGACCAAAGGACTTTTTCAATTTTAAATCTTCATGACTGTCTTAGTTAGCTATTTCCGCTGCATTTTAATACCTATGTCATATTTTTTAATTTTTTTAGTGCGGGGGTCGACAATTCTGACGGCTGAACGCGGTCCCCGCGCTGAACGAGGTAATGAAAACATGTGTTTGACTTACCTAATTCAGCTTTATGTACTAACAGAGATACAGCTCCTCGAATTGCAGGCAAGGGCGCAGAGCCTAAAATCCCAACTAATGAGGCTAAAAGAAAAAAGGGGTAGTTTTAAAATCATTGCGACCGGGGACAAGTATGTATATGTCTTTACAGTTTAGTCAAATTAGGGAGGGTTACGTGCACAATTAAGATTAATTTTGATTTTATTCAGATGTTGGGAGAATATCTATCAGTTGGAAGAACTTACATTTTTCCAACTCGACATTGGGAATAAAACTGTTGGTGTGTGCATGTAATAGTCCGGGCTGTTAGGGTTAACAAAGAGCAAGTGTGTGCACTTGGAGAGGAAATTACAATTGATTACCCAGAAGATCAGCCACATGTTAACTCTGATATAATTGGGACAATGTACATCATATTAATATACAAAGTAAGGGCAGAATGAGCAAAAACGCAAAGTTTAAGTGACAAATGTTGATTTGCTGATCTGTTTGCATATTGTCAGTAATCTATAAATGACAGAACTGCTTAATAAATACTAACATAGAAAGACCATCCATTTGTTTACAGCAAATGCGAACAGAAGAAGAAGTCCGATCCTTGAAACAGTACCAGTTATCATCAGTATGTTGTCAGGCATTTTGAAGTGCTTGAGGATGGGTACAATAAGCATGAGTCCCAGAGCCCTCATAAACACACTGTACCCAGAGTAGTACCCGTACTGGGTCTGACTGAACCCCTTTTCTTTCAGATAAAGGTAATTTATACCAGTAACTGAAAGCAGAGAAAATACAGAATTACGCATTGGTCCTCATTATACTCTATTCGACCATACAAGAAAAAACTTTGAATTACTTGCATTGTATTAACCCTTCAACTGCCAAATTATTCAATTTGAATTTTCACTCACCTGAAGTTGTGTCTCGCTGACGCGATCCACAACCTCAAGTGAGTGAAAAAAATGATTCAGATTTGATAAAATGGAGGTCAAATAATTTCAAATCGTGTCGATTGGTGTCACGTTTTATTTTCAACATGTTTCAAAACTGACAGGCAATGTGCTAATAAAAAAATGTAAATAAACGAATATAATCGGTACCAGCGGTTTAAGGGTTAATCAAACCAAACCAGAAACTTAACACAAACGTTTGATCAACATGCAGACCCACCAGACTATCATTGGAAGCAAACATGATTTAGGACGTGCTACAGCGTTTAGAGCGTGACACTTTGCTGTCGTGCAGGTTCAATCCTCGCTTGGTACGGGTTTTTAAAGTAATATCATGTTTCTCAACTCTTGGGACATAATTTCCATGTTTGTGTTCTGGGCAAGGTACTTCACCCTCAGGTGCTTTAATTCACTCCTGTGTAAATGAGTAACTGACAGAACTGAGATGATAATGTGTACCATAATTTCCATGCGCCGAAATGGCTTGGGAGATGTATGCTCCCCGTGGAGAATAGGCCTAGTGAGCAGGAGATAATTGCTTTTTTAATCGAATAGTTTTTTTCAGACTTGATAGACTATGAACCTGCAACTACTCTGTTATTGAGACAATCTATTTTGTTCGGGACTGGTCAATGTTATAAGAAGTGGTTTTTGTAATTACTTTTTCCTACGAACAGATCAGATTGCTTCCAGGGTCTATCAGTTGTCTATAAATAGTCACGACGAAAAAGACTCCTCCAAAACGACATTTAAACAAAATAGGTGTACACACACTGATATTACAAACTAATGTCACCGAAGAGCCTAACTAAGAACAGTATCATCGGATTCTGGCTGATTGTTGTTTGAATTATCACCTATAGATGTCGCTCAAGTATATAGTCTCACTGTGATTTAAGATCCTGCTCTTAATGCGGCGCTCGATATGATCTTGTTTCATGACTATTGTTCAGGGCTGTGGCTTTATTGTGGGTCATGGGTCACTTTTAATTGTGGGACCACAGTGTACCACAAATAATCATATGGCTTTAACATAAAAAAATAATGAGGTTTAGACTATTTGTCAGGTTTGTACTCATTTGAAATGGTTTACACTTTAATTTATTTGTGACGATCATGACATATCTACACGTGATCGTAATATGGCCATCCAGATTATATTTGTTTTAACTGCATAAGCGATAAACATATAATTTTCTTGCGTTTTTTTGTATCATGTATTTCTTAGTATAACAAGTTATACCTTACCATCTCCAACTAGAACTAGGAAAACACACCCCACGTAAATCAACAGATATGCTCTCCTATTAAACTCACGACTTTTGAAGACAACAAGCAGTGTATCCTGTTAACAACAACGTGTGATACATCAATGTCATAAATGCATAAAAGGTGGATAAACAACGGTGTCGACTCTTATTGATATAGGTAGAAGTGGGGAAATTTAAATTCGTTTTTTGTGACTTCACAAATATGGAGATGGAGTTTCTTCAAGCTTATGGAAGGATTGTGGCTGGCAAATTTCGAACACAGCTCGGGGCAGGCGATAGAGAAAAACTTTTCAGATACTGTTTAACAAAGTTTTGACAGGACGTCTTGAAAAATGATCTGTTATTTTGTATTTGTATTGTATTCTTATACATGTAATGGGGATTTAGGCACGCTACTTCTGTTAACGATATTATCAAATATGTGTGGCACGAAACATGACTGTGTTCATCCATTGAAACCAGATGGCTGCATCGAATAATCACGGCTGCTCTGAATGGATAATTATTAGGGTTTTTTATTACAAATGTTTATTATTATATAATAGACAAACATATATATATATATATATAAATAATATAATACAATTTATTTTAATATCATAGGTTATATCAAAACGTACTTTAATGTGATTTAGACTGAGTAGTCTTCTGTTTTCAATGTGCTTAATGTCTTCTTCATCTGTGTCATCTTTTGTAATAATTGTTTTTTTATCTGTATGACTAGAATCAAAGGGCGTGTCTATTCGCATCGTATTCTCACTATGTACGCCGTCCTTCGTGTTGGTCATACCCTGAGCATCTGATGAGATCGGTGTCAGAGGGTCCAGCCATGTGTATATGTACACTAACGAGGAGCTGTACATCCATACACAGAACGTAAACGTGAACACATAGCCTGTAGCGTTCAATATCAGTCCGGAAATAAATAAAGCTATCCCCATGGCACTCAACATCAATGCTTCTACAATAGACACTCTCGTGATTCTGTTCTTTTCTGAAGACACCTCGCTCAAGTAGCTAAGAAAATAAAATATGTAAGTATTATAATGCAAGTATTACATCAAATAGTCACGATGTTGACAATAAATTATCATATGTGAGGCTTTCACTTAAAGCAGTCGTATGATATGTGGGCTTGCATTCTGCTCTGCTCTTAAACTTTATCGAGTAACCAGTCAAGATATATACCGTTAGGCTGCCATTCCATATGCTCGGTTGTCGCATGTGGTTGCTGCACCCTTTTTTCCAGTTTAGATGAATGTACCGAGCTATTTCCATGTGTCCGGCAAACGTGTGCGGCAAACGCAGGTGTCTTAGAAGATCCAGCTGTGTTCAATTTCTGCAGTGGCCGAATAGAAAATCCCTTGTAAGATCATTATTGTTATTATTTTAACAGAGTTCCAGGAAACCCCTGAATAAATTTATTAACTTAGAAAAGAATCCCAGTTCCAACACGCGTTTGCAGCATGCACATAGAAAGGCAGCTGCATGCGGTTGACTGATACGGCGCGGCAGTTGCATGCGGCAGCCAGACACATGGATTTGCGGCCTTAGCCAGACAGTTAAAAGGAACTAATTAATGAATGCATTGGCTTAGGGAACCAATACAGGCTAAACTGGGCCAGGAGAACCTCCTGAGGCTGGTGGGATAAATTAAATGACACTGCACACCAGATACAGAGCTTGACATTCGAACCCTGGCGGTCTAAGGTCGAGAGCGCTACCTCTCGGTCACATAGGCTACTCACAATAACTAACCCTTTCAGCTCGGGGACCGTCTTTATACGTCAGAATCTGACATCTGTAGATGTCAGATTCTGACGTATAAAGAAGGTCCCCATACTGGTAGAATTAAAATATTTCCAACGGCTGTAGACCCATAACAATCATATACAAATTCAGCGGAAAAGAGTTAACTAAGACATCTATGATGATTTAAAAAAAATAAAGGGATTGTTTATGTTTATTTGAAATCTGAATACCGAAAAAGGGTTAATTTTATAAGATCTGGCGTGACAGGCAGTAGTGTTGGCCTAATCGCGGTTCATTTTCCTGAATATTCATCTTGCATTGCCAATAGGCCTATATATAATCAATAGAGCAGTAAAACTATCATTTGATTCTCTCTTTTGCAGCCATTTATGATGTTTCATATTTAATATTCAAATATTGATATTTTATTAATATTGTCGAATAATTGGAAATAGTGAAATAAATGTGGACTGTCAAGCAACAGTCCATTTGTCGAAATTAATAAAAATTACCTGAAAATACCCATGAGTAGAGTTAGCCAGCCACCACTGATGCCATAGACCAGGGACCCGATTAGCATGTACCCTATATGAGCGTCCATCAGTATGGAGTTGATCAGATTGCAGGCACAACTCAACGTGATACCAATAGAAGGCAGCGCCAGCACCAACTTTCTGCTGAGAAGGTCTCCCCAGGAACCCTGCAAAAAGAAAACATCGATACAATTCTGGAAAACATCTCTTAGTACTGGTCCAACAACTAATAAACGGTAAGTTGAATGTTATATTTACTGGGATTATTGAGACGCCCCCCGCGGAGTGTGGGAGCCTTTATGCGTTTGATTTTGCTAAAGTTGTATCCTGTTTTCTGCGACCAGGTGAATGACTGTTCATAATTTATTAGTGTCACCATGTATACAGTGCCCATAGGTAGGCACAGAAACAATTTCATTTGCGAAGACTGCGTATTAGCGGAGGTTTTTGACTATTTTCTTTCGCTATATTCTTAACATTGCCACGCCAACTGCCATGACGGGCATCTTGTCACCTGGCAATACGCCTAGTGGCAGCATACAGCGCTTGGGCTCCTGATGCTGTATTGATATAACATCGGGCCTAATCAGCAGCACTTGATGAAGCCGAATGTGAACGAGCAGTGGAGGTGCCGATGCTACATTCTACATAGATGTGAAGCCAGAGTACATTATCCGTACTATACACTGCTGTCAGGGCCGCACGTGTTCGACAGAACATCCGTTTCTATCCTAGATTGACATAATTTTGTTTATATATAATACAGGAGACAATTATCCAGTGCGTCATATTTTGTGTATAGCTCATGGGATATGTATATTTGTCTATGCTGCTGTTGTCAAGTGGTATATCCCATAAAAGGGCGCCTGTAGTAAATTCGTTAAAATTACTGTAATGTTTATTTGTAGCTGAGAATTGGTAATTTTTTTGTCTCAAATTAAACAGATATGAGTAACGTTCACCAGCTTGACGTACCGCGACCCACAACTTCAAGTGTATGAAAATGTTATTAAGTTAACTCACCTGAATGCTATAAATTATAGAGTATTGTCAAGAGCATTTAATTGATAGAATGATAGTAAAACAATGTAATTACCTGGAACGCCACTGATACAAGTGCGGGAATAGTGGAGCAAATATTCAGATAAAATGTTAATTTAGACATGTGTTTGGTTATGTCCAGACTAATGTCTTCAGTAGAGTTTGTAGGCAGAGCGTCGTCGGCCAAATCCTCACATAAGCTGTGGTTGTAGAGAGCAAGGCAAGTCTGAATGTAGAAAATACACTAAGCATCGTCAAGAAATGCTAACAAGTTATTAGTACATGTCAGTTCATATAACTAAAATACGGTCTTGTTGTTGTAATTTATTTTTCTATCTTGTTTCAGCAATCAGGGGGGTATTTAGGCGGTGGGGCTATTGAGCCTTACCCCACTCATTCCCTATTTTTTGACAAATTGAACATAACTTTAATAGATGATGAAAATAAATGCCTTCTTAACTTCTTAGGATCACTTCAGGCAATCTGAAAATCTATCAGCACCAGTCTCCCTGCGCTGTTTTGCCTCCCCTTCAATCTTTTTTTTTTGTTAGAAATATTATACATATTAACAAATACCAGAGTTTCAATGCAAATACTGTAGATCTGATAACATTCGCGAGGTTTTAATTTTCGTGAATTTAAGAACCTCGCGAAAATCATTATTATGAGCGCTACGTATAATCGAAATCGATAATTCGCGAATTCTAAACTTCGTAAAAATTCCCAAAATCACAAATTCGCGAAAATCTAAACACGCGAAAATTACCAGATCTACAGTATTGGGCTTAATATGCTGGGTAAACCCTTTAGCCGCCAAATTGTTCAATCTGAATTTTCACCCACTTGAAGTTGTGTCTCGCTGACGCGATCCACAACTTCAAGTGAGTGAAAATTATTGAAATTATGGCAAAATGGAGGTCAACTGTTTTCAAATATTGCTGATTGATGTCACAATTTATTTTTAACATGTTTAAAAGGTACTTAATGTGCTAATAAAAAATGAATACCCGAATATATGCGACACCGGCGGTTAAAGGGTTAATGTTGGGCCAGCGTCAAAGACGGTGGTCTAGCATTAAACCACATTCGTCTATAAATAGGATCCCCCATATTCACAAGCTCGTACGCACGTGACTGATTATAAAACCATGTAAGTTATTTCAAAACTCCGTGATTTTTTATCAACCTTTTAAGCACTAAGTCCGACTGTAGTCATTTAAATCTGTTTTGTTAGCGTGATTAGTAAGTTAAATCATTGGTATTTGGGAAAGAAATGAAAGTTTAAACATAACGATTTGCAAAAGATTGATCTCAAATTAATGAAAAATGAGTATTTTTCGCCAACTTCAAGTTGTGGGTCACGGTAGCGAGACACAACTTAAATGGGTGGCAATTGAAATTGTATAACTCAGCGCTTGAAGGGTTAAAATGCCTTAGGGGCGAAGTAGATGATATGTGGGGATATTTCATTAATTACCCCTGGAGACAACTTTTCTTCTGCTGACATAGCCTAACGAAACAAAATAAGAAAGCCGAACATTTTTTTCTCAAATGTGGTATATGTATATCAAAATAACGCTGGCCCAACATTAAACCAACATTGGGCGGACGTCTCGTTTTAGCTTAGAAACTGACCTTTTGATATAACAAGGCACTATAGGCGGGGATCTCAATGCCCGCAGCAAATGAAATGAAAAACATGATGGGCTCTACAGACATGATGCTGAGCGGCCCTTTCCGTGATCTGGTACCATCTGTGTAAGCCATTTTGCAAAACGTCTTTTACTGTTTTTTTATTCACGTCATTTTATCTGCGCTCGTATATATACATGTAGACAAGCTGATCGTTATTTGGTGTTTATGTGAAATAGCGCACTAGTCATAATGTGAACGATGTAAATGAATACGCTGCCACATCAATAACATAATATCCTCAAACATCCGTATCACTCCATCCTGATATTGAATTGCGTATGTTGTTGTTTGTGTTTTTCTAAACAGCCATGGAAGGGGCGGTTATGATCTATGACATGGTAAACAACGATAAGGTTCACGTCGCGTGACCTCATTGATTGGTTTACGTTATTGGCCTTTGATCGTTGTTATCACAATTACTGATTCAAAAATAGTGGTACACTGCATACAATACTCATGTTCAAATGAAACGAAAACATAAATTCATCACTTATTCATATTTTGGGAAAAATCGATTAAATGATGCCTCATTAAATTGGTTGAGATGATATTTAACAGGGAGGAAACAACAAGTAGTCATGGAAGGTGCTAAATATAGCTAGTTGTCGGTGGCCTAAGGAGTACCACAGGGCTGAATTTTAGCCCCATATATTAATGATATCCCATATGTTGTGTCTGCTTGCTCCATATATAGTTTGGACAACTACAAAACGTATAGCGTATTATTTATGTTTTGTACGCGTTTTCACCTGTTCAAAAAGTGATCAAAACTCATATTTTAGGCTTGGTATCTCAATTTTGGGATAAACACTAAATAACCATGATAACTATAATAAACTAATATAAAATTGCAAAAAGAGGTCTGGAGAAAAGTTAATCTGTTATGCGCAGCTTCTGGACAAGTCTTAATTGGCGTGTTTTGCCCATATATGATACCATTAAACATGTATGTATTTTGTGGTTAAAACATTTGCAACGCTTCATTCGATATACGTGTATACTAGACCAATGTATATATAAAAAATAATTGCCCGACATACATTTTATATTGAAACAAATAATTAACTGCGAATATCACTTGATAAGAATTATTGACTTTAATTTTTGTTAAATTAATTACTTCTGCCTTACCAACCAACCCCCCCACCCCGCCCCCCCCCCCCCCTGGAAATAAACCCACTAGGTCAGGGTCAATGGCAGGTTATTTATCCTAGTATGCAAAATATAAATACTTAAGATGTTAGAGCCATCTGGTGATTAAACAAGTTGTGACAGTGGAATATAATTCTACATCACATTCAGTTCAACATCTACCAGAAAACGTGTCGGAGCCGAGCAAGCAGATGTCGCTGAACGCTGGCCCACGGACTGCGACGCTGAATCAACATCAAGCCAGTATTAGATCAGCGTCCTCTGTTCGCTCGTAATGCGTGTTCATTATAAATCAGTGCCCTGCAACGTAACCTGCATATTAAATATTCTTCCTTGTCAAAATGACCTGATTATGCTGCATATCAGCATAATCATATCATCAATCTTATCAGCATATCATACTATCATTCATTTACTGCTGAAAGTAGGCCTATATCAAACGTATGACAAAATAGTAGTGTGTTCGAAGTAATGATTTTGAAGTAGAGAGTGATACAAGACGAGGCTAGGCACAGAGATTTATTCCTTTCATGCAATCATTCATACCAGGCTTGGAGCCAAAGTTATCAGGATTTCTTCAAGCACCGTTGTTGCAGTACTTGGGCATTTAACAGTGTTTAAGCAGATGTAATACATATTCAAATATGTATGGACAAATATTATGTTTCGGATGTGTCTATGTTTGAGCTGTCACATTGACAGTGATATTTAGAAGTATTATTTTTACCAAAAACGGCAAACTTATACTACTTTCATGCCCCAAATTAGGCAAGGAATATCAATAATAGTCGCTTTCTCACATATTTGTGCCAATGCTATGCCTTTACGAACGTTTTTGAACATTTTTGAATATATTTTTCATTTCCTGAAGGGTTTATATAACATTTTGAAGCAACACAAAGGTGAATTTATTGAAAAGGAAAGTGAAAAATGTACTCGATTTATTGTTAATAATATCGTTCTGAACTTAGATTAACTGCTGGATATTGAGTGGCAAAAAGGCCTGGTTTATGTGAACAAGCATGCCAGCAGAGATTGGGAGATCTTGATATGATGGTGTTTGTCACTGTGACGATGTGGATGTTGTAATTTATGGGTAGCTATTTGCCTCCATTGGTACGCAATGGTACAACCAAATGTGTAATCCGACTAAAAGTGGTGAAGTTATCCATGACCATATACATGATTTACTCCGTAAGCAAGAAAAAGCGGTCATTTTACACATACCCTGCCTTTAAAGCAAGTTTAGACAAAAATCAGAGGAATTTGTTCGAACTATTTTTAATTGGTAAATCCTTGTGTTTCTAATGCAGACATATCTAAGCTGTTGAAGTATCCGTTTTGTAGTGTATGGGCCACCCATCCTAATCCCGACTAGACAATACTTGATCTGAACAGAATCACTGGGAGGGTATTCTCTAATAGCTTGTCAGACTCTCAGAAAAGTAATATATTTTGTAGCTTGGGTCAGTGGGTTTGAAATGTAATCAACGTTTTATCTCAACGTCCAGTGGATTTCTGCTTTCTCATTTACCTCATTATATCGAGGGGTATCATCCTAATTTCAAGCAATTACCGTGGAAGGAGATTTCAATCTTTATTCTTCACGCCCTTCCAGCTGCCAACCTGGGGTTTCATTGTTACCGTACCTCATATGGTTCTGCTTCAACGTTCCAGTGTTTAGCCAGTCTGTGTGTTGCTACATAAACAACTTGTTGCAGAAGAGGATCGCCAGAAAGCATATAACATCACTGCGAGCACTCTTATTATACTACATCCTTGCCTTAACCCTTTGACTTCCAGGCCGGAGTGCATGCCAGGATCCAGATATACTGGTGTAGGAGTTCTATTTTTAGTCATTTGAAGCTGGAATTGCTAACGCAATTTCCAGCTTCAAATGACGAAAAATACATAAATGTAGTATATATTTGACGAAAATTTGTGTCATTTTATGGTTACGTTCATTGACGAATGACGACGGAAATTTCAGTCATGTATGGTAGTGAAAAGGTTAACAGTATTGTGCTCTTGCTGCGGCTCCACTAGTAGCCTTGTGATCATAAACAATGCCTATAATAATCGTTTATTAAAAAAAAAGGTTAAATTTAGCCATGTTAGACAGATAATATGGGAGAAAAATACAATTGAAGTCTTCATCTGTAAATTAGCGTCCACTTTGATTTAAAGATTTGTTTGGAAATCTACAACTATATATATTTTACAGTATAAACAAATACGTTTAATTTCGAAATGTTTGAAATAAATGTCGGCTTCAAATTATTTTATCTAGCATATTGTCCCAATTTCGACGGATTTGCGCTCGCTCTTGCATGAACTTATCCAGTATTGAGCTATCAGTGAAATAGACAGGCTATAAATTTTGTAGTTCATAGTGATACTCTTGCAAATGTTGAGCGTATCGCATTAACGAGAAAAATTGCAATTGGACATAGCTAGAGGTAATATATAACTGTTAAAATATTTAGTCTATTCTTCCGCGTCTATTCTTTTAGATTACAACCAGAACAATTTAAGTCCTCGTCATAACGGGCAATTGGCAGTCATTTTGACTTGGAATGGCGTCATTTTGAAACCTTCAAAATTAACATTGGCATCACCAATATGTATTCAAAATTGCAGACTCGCTCGATAGGCCTAATTTTTTTGCTCCACAAAATATGATGTTTGCGGCATAACACGGTATCTCAAACGAGTTGTGTAGATTTCACCACGGATTCAGTAGTCTCGAATTAAGTCCGAGCACTCCAGAACTATATAATTTAATTTAAAATTTTCACTAATCATATAAGATGAAAATACTTAACATAAAATGTGTTATTACCGCCTTTGTTGTTATAAAATGCGTCATATTCATTTCATTCAGCGATGATGATTTTATATGCTGTACACAGTCCCAACCATTTTAAATCACAGCCAATTTTGACAGTTATTACGAGACAATTGCAATGGGAGCTTTCGCCCAAAGAAGGACGATTTTAAAATTGCCACATTAAAATTAACAGAATTCACGCATCAAATCTTATAATGTTGAAAAATTATTTTTTTGCAAGGGCGTTAAAATAAAACTGGCCGTAGTGACCTCAATTTTTATGGAGATAAAATTTGTCACTTTATACAATTAGATACGCCCACCTTTTACCAGTAAGATGAAGACGAGTTCTTTCGTCTCCAGTACAGAGAAGCAAAGCGTTGTAAAATTGTCACATTGTTTTATTATAGAATGTATGCATATATATTTGCGTAGAATATATTACGTCTGTGATACATTCATGAAGATGAGAGGTTTGTATGTTATCAAATATTAACAGTAGTCAGTATACGTAGCGAGGTAAATGACTTACAATAGGTGGGCAGGTAACAAGGAACATATACTCAAAACAAGACATGTCAACCCACACGTTTATATCTACCCGATATATCTGCCCGACATAACATTTTTATCTTATTTAGTGGCAAGTACTAGGGTCTGTATTATCATACTGGTTAGTGTGAATATAAAAGCCTCTCTTTTACAAATAAAAGCGTGCGTATATTCAACAGTACACATAATTTGATTAAAATCATATCGCACAAATGTATAGGATTGGCAAAAGATTAATTGAATTAACATGATTATGTATTACAGTATTCAACAGATGAACAATGTAGAGTCTACATTTTAAATGCTATTTGCTAAATATGTGTTTATTTGGAGCGAAACAAGGTAAAAGAAAATAATATTATATGTGGAAAACACATTCGTTGACTGTAATATTTGTATCATGATCTGAAAATGTTGATTTAAAGAAAAGAGCACACACGATGCGTTTATTTAATGTTGGCTTGAAGTTGGGCCAGGGTCACTTTCGTGCACATAAAGGCTAAATTGGGCAAGGAGAACCACTTGGGGATGGCAAGATAAAGATCTGTTAACACTTCCCTTCAGACACAGAACTACGAATATCTATTATATACTAGTACTGTAAGGTGTGGACTTCATTAACCCTTTCAGCGCTGGGACCGTCTTTAGACGTCAGATTATGACGTCTAAAGACGGTCCCCGCACTGAAAGAAATAACAATTTATAATGACTGTAGACCCATACATAGGTATTCAAATGAAGCACAAAGAGCTAACTAAGACATTTATGATGATTTCAAATTGAAATTTTTGTTTTCCATGATTTAAATAAAAAATATTTCAGCGATGTAAGGGATAATCCAGAAAGGTGTGTGCGTGTCATGCTGACTGGATATACATGTATCAAACCCTATAATCTCATCAGAACATGTGACCTGTCCATGAGACATGAGTGTCATTTCGTAAAAAAATCAGTTCATAGAAAACAAATTGGGTGTATGAATTAGACCTATAATGACTAAATACTTATTTTCATGTTTGTCACAGCTTCAAAGTATTTCCTATCACAACAATGAATACCCCAGCAAACAGGAGACATCGACCCAATAATGGTTCAATGTTGGGCCAGACGGTGGACCAACATTAATCCACCATTGGGTAATGTCTCGTATTTGCGGGAAATACCACACTACACAAAACAAACACATTAAATTAAATCTAATGAATTACACAATGTGAGAAATATATGGAATATTTCAAGGATTTCTTTCACGAATATGGAAAAGTGATTAGTGTTCAGCATATTAATAACTACATACACATAATGATGTCATCAATTTGTAAAACGGCCATTAATACAAGACGATTAGAATAAAGAGAGGAAGGAATAACATTATTTTACTTACATCTATTTTTTTACTTAATCTATTTGTATTATGTCCTCCAGAGTTACTCTGAGGATTTCTTAAGTCAATAACTATTTACTGGACTACAGTCTCAGTAATAACACGATAGTTACATAATAATTACGTAATCAGATGATCACAGCTTATTGTCACTATGATCTTTAATGACAGAAGTGACAAACTGAGCCCAACAAATATTACAACATAATAACACAACCCAAGGATACATATATGCTGTTGAGTATTGGTAACCATGGTTACAATTGTTGAGCAGGGAGTCTTTGGAAGCTCTCTACATAACATATCATGATTATATGCTGACATGTTCAAAATGCCTGAGCATTGAGCAAATGGTTGATAAATTAGAAAGAGAGATCCAATAGAGCCATATAAGTTATTAGTAACAACATCTTTATGGTTCATACAGAATATACATGTATACAAATATCATAATAGAAGTAGAGAACCAGTTTGTTTCAGAGAATAGAAAACTAATCAGAATACATATCACATACATATATAAGATACACAGATACAATTATATCGATGGTCACAATGCAAAACCTTGTAAATGTAGGAGGATTTGTGTTGTGACCATCGATGACAAGATCACTTGAGGAGTTGCTGCCATTTGTTCAGGATTTGAACTACTATAGTGAAGTTACTCCGCTACCACCCTGACTCACACAAGCCAAAAATCACTGAAAGTCAGGCCACATTTCAGAAATCAGATCATTTTTTTGCTACTTCTGTGGATCAAACCACCAGCCTATGAGGATTTGGCAATGTCTTGTGTACAGACAGATCTGCTGAGGCGAAAAAAAGATCCGACTGGCAAGCATTAATAGCTCACTAAAAGAAAAAGTGTACGATAATTAAAACAAAGAAACAAAAAAAGCCCGGGTAATTAAAACAAAGAAACAAAAAAAGCATGGGATAAAAAAACGGAGACAGTTGATCAGGGTGTCGTCATATAGACAAACGTTAACTGGTTTATAACGTACATATGATGTCTATTGATTATTTATATATATCCTATCAGTTGCATGTTGTACACATTTTTTTAGTTTTTGCTTATATCTTGGGTACCATCGCTGTACAAATCGTTGAGATTCTTATAACACGTGCAAACATAACGGATTGTAAGTTTTCAGATCATAAATGTTTAAACAGTTATGTTGTCCTTCAGAAGTGCTGAAGTCAAAATTAAAACAACAGGTTTATCAATGCGTTATTCATATTTCAGACATTGAATAGTTTCTCTCATTTGAAGTTGTGAATCTCGGTGATGAGATGTAACATCAAGTAATAGTGGGTAAAAAAATTGGAATCCGCTACTCTACGTAGGCTAAAAGGTGGTTTATACTATATTTTTTCACATGATACTCATAATATTCTGTACTCTTATTCTACATAAGAATTTGAAACATCAAAACGTGAATGCGGTTTGCTATGGATTCTCTAGCCACTACGATAACATTCAGTCCCCTTAGATTGAAAGGGTGTATCTGCCACTGTACAAAGTGGAGCGACTTGTGTATGTGATGTGATCACTTACCAGCTTACAACTCTCATTCAGAGAATGCTTTCTACATTTTAACCATGATGGAATAGACTATAAACATGATAAATTTCACTATTAGCATAATTATATCTGTTTTAGTATTGTTTTAAGTAATTTATACAGCTACGCGGCAAAGATAAATTGTTCTGATACCATATTGAATATAATCAGACATAATTATCATCATTAATATAATAACATAGGCCTACATGTGCGTTTCATGTATAAATACTGACAATAGAAGGATCATGGCGACATGCTCATCACCCTTTGTCTATAATGTACATATTATACATAAATACATAATTACAAATTACTGTGGACTAACAGTGAATAAGTGTTAATAATATTTAACCTTTGTGGTGATGACTTGTCAATTCATATTTTTTTATCATTTGAAGCTCGAATTGCAAAGTAATCACCAGGTTAAAATGAAGATAATTATATTTTTGAAAAAGGTATCCTACAAAATACATTTAAAAAATTGTTCCTGTTATTATTGGTTGAATGAGCATCTGAAACAAAGTATATAATTGATTTCAGTGGAATTATTTCAGGTTTTAAATTTTCTTAAAAATGTAATTTCAGGGGTCTAGCAGGACAAGGGTTAATATATGCAGAAATAGATGTAAATACTTCATGATAAAATGGAGACATACTCCGAAGTTCTGCCATTTACTTACTACTTACATTCAATACACTACATACAATAGGAACACTTACATTTAGGTATAATTTCGGTTTCTTGCACATGCCACAGAAAGCACTTAATGCCAGCCCAGTATACCCAATACACAAACCCAGTGTTGATTTAATGTTGGTCCACCGTCTACGAGGCTGGCCCAACATTAAATCAACGCAGGGTCAATGTCTGCTTGCTCAATGGTGAAACAATAGTTGAATCTACAATGAGCTGGTTTGAAAAAAAGAAACAATTGTGTAGAATGATTTACATGGTGCTACTACATACATAACAGTGTATATGAATATAGCAGTTGGTGTTCCAATCTGAAGAGCTTATATACAGTAAACGTAAAACAAAAATTTAATTAAAAAAAAGCGTTTCCGGCAATTAAGATTATTGCATTTTATGTAAGAAAAATTACGAATTTATGTAAAAAAAAAAGAACAACGTGGCATTTGAGCAAACTAACTGCAGCACACTCTGCTTTTAAGTCATGATTTCCTACATTATGATACTGCTAAGACAAGCTTCCATTCATTCTCTACACACAGATCTGTATATAGTCCACTTTTAGATGAAAGGGTGTATATGCCACTAAGTGAAATGGGAGATACACCCTTTGATCTCCACGGAGAGGTTATTATGGCACATTTACACGGCGCCTGCAGCTATCTATACACAGTGATGGCGGTAACAGTCATTTAATTTCCCATTTAAAACATTGTTTCATTCACTTGAAGCTGGAATCACTAACACAACTTCCCAGCTTCAATTGATAAAAAAATATTTTTATTTGCGAAATATTGACATCTCCCTAGGTGAATTATATGATTCACTGTATTTTATTTTGCTTATCATTTATATATGGTCACACCAAAAAAATGACAAAACAAAATGATATTACCTACACAGACAATTCTCCTACAGTTCAGATGATTTTTCATGCCATGGTGACCTACGGTTTGCCAGCAAACACAATCAGTCGACTTGATGCTGGGGTAAAGTTGAAGCAACGCTTTCGACGTTGGCCGACCATCAACCCAACATGGATCAAAGTTTGGTATTTGTTGGAGAGTCTTGTCCTTCTCGTTATTTTGACCGTCTATAATTGACCTATATATACGAGATGAGTTATCACACGATACACTGACCCAATGTTGGATTAATGTTGTGCCATCGTCTGCGACTGCTGGCACAACATTGAACCAACATTGGGTCAGTGTATCGTGTAGAGATGCTGCCGTTTCTATGTACAGACGCCTGGTTCACTATACCCTTACCCTTCTCGTCTGCGACGCTGGCACAACATTGAACCAACATTGGGTGAGTGTATCGTGTTTGCTGGGTTAACATGCTATTCAGACGCTGTGGTTTCTATGTAGAGACGATGATCATGCTATAGAGATGCTGCCGTTTCTATGTACAGACGCCTGGTTCACTATACCATTACCTTTCTCGTTATTCTGACTGTCCACTATCTCCTCGTCTTCACTGAAATGACTCTCCTTTCTCACTCTCTCCTCCTCCTCTTGCCCTCTCACTATGTGCTGCTCTATCCGCTCTAACATAGAGTGCGTGTCCAGATCATTCCGCACAGTGATAGCCACATCACCCGGAGTCACTGTCACCTCATCAGACTTGTCTTTATCTGGCTTCGTGGCCTTTGGCAAGTTATTCAAGGAAACTCGCATGTCTTTAAATGCCTGTAGCAGGAATATACCCGCCACTACAGTCAAGAACCCACAGATGTTACCCACAACATCAAAAGGTCCCAGATGAGACCACTCTTTGAATAGAATGGCTGAGGCGAGAATGACAAACCCTGTGAAGATCACGTAGAGTATAGGTGTGACCACGGCAGTGTTAAATATATCCAGAGACTTGTTCAGGTAGTTCATCTGAATAGAGACAAATATGACAACTCCCGCTATGACCACCCAGGTGACCCAGTTATTAAACTGGTTGTTACCATTGAGTGTCTCCTTTATGGCCACGCCCAGCCCCTTACACGCCATCACTGACAGAGAGCCTATGGTACCCGTAATAGCAATGTACACCAGTGGGTTCTGCTGCCCATACCGAGGACCAAAGTAGAAGATCAACACCAGAGCACCAATAACTATCAGAATAGCATATGTGATGAAAACTGAAACAGAACAAAATACATCATTATCAGAGCTCATAACAACTAAACATATGTTCTTACCGCTGGAACCGTATATATATGTACAATTCACTACTATCTTATCCACGAATAACATATTTTCAACGTATATATACGTTGAAAATATGTTATTCATGGTTCCAGGATCAATAAGATAGTAGTAAATTGTACTAACCTTGGAACATTGTTTTTGAAGGTTAGTAGAATTTACTACTATCGTATATATACGGTTTCACGCAAGTTTCAGACCAAATAAAATGCCACTGAAATCCACAAAATAGTTTGTGATAGATGCTGAGTTAACAAAATAATCTAATGACGTAAAATAGGAACGAACACTTCAGCAGCTCAAGGGTTAACTATATTGAATTCTTCTCGTCTACTATGATAAAATTAAAGAGTGTTATAAACAGGTGTTGTACATCGCAGACAACACGACATACATTGATGCGCATTCTTATGTTGCATTCAATTAGATGTGTATCCATCTTCCACAGGTAAGGTCTCATATGCGAACCTGTAGGGCGACGTAGCTGGATTATTTGTCTGATAGCTGTTAAATTTTGCGGTGGTAGCGTAACGCTTGATCACGCTTTACAGCATGTATATATACACAGGCAGGTCAGGGGTTGCTGTGGAATCATTTGATTCAAAAGGCAGGAATAACCCATCAGATTTCAATGTTTGACACAACCATCTTCTACTTTTAGTCTATATAGTAGCCATACTCGCGCTGTAACAACGCTGTACCGGCATGAGACCTGTACCGGCCAAAGGCAACGGGTATTTAGCAAGCTATGCCTTGTCTCCCGCTTTCCCATGATATACAAGATCTCACTCACTAAATGACTACCTTGCATGTAATTAACTCATGACTTAACTCAATCATAGATGATCGGCATCCAGTACCTACACAAAAATATTGATGTTGGGTGAGAAACTTATTTTCTTCAGGTTAAGTATTGGATTACATATCACATCTTCAATATCGATAATTCCCTGTCCAATGGTCTGAAACATGTTATATTTTCTTCACTTTAGTTTTTAAGGAGGGGTACATCCCAAAACTTAAAATTAAGTTTTTCATGAAACATGGATCTTTTTGTCTGCCCCCTTTCAACACTTACATGGATCCTTGAGTTTTATGGCCAGTTCCTCCATGGTGCTCACATCTTGTTCTTTAGGTGAATGCAGGACGACTACAGTGGATCCCATGATACAGATAAAACAACCTATTTTACCCAGTAAGTTCAGCCGCTCCTTCAGCAAGTGTGACGCCAGCACCGCACTGTTAACAGGTGAATAGTTGACATCAAGCACAAACTGTCAAATAATTGTATTTACACAATAAAATTACTATACTATCTCTGAATGCAATAGCGTGTCCCAGAAACCAATGTAATCAGGAGAACAATCCACAGGTAGCATCATCTTTTTGTTACTTCCATATTGTTAATGATAGCTAGATGTTGTATTAGTAAAAACATCCTATTTTTCAGTTTAATATGGCACATCAAGTATCATTTTAATAATGGTTAATCTATGTATATGTATAAATTGATATAATGAATATGACATACAAGTCAATTTTGATTGAAAATCATTTTCTTTTGACTCTAAATCAAATCAGATCCAATTGTGGCTAGCAGTGTAATACCATAGGCCAATCCATTCACTGACAATTTTTTCAAACAGCTTCTACTGGAAATATTCATAAAAACTCCTTCTTGAAGTTAAAAGCAATGACTAATAGTCAAGCGTTACTGACTTGGCCATGCCGTCATAATGTGTATAACGGTGACTCACCTGACTAGGACGCTGAGCGCCCCTAGCGGCGTGACCAGGGTGGCTGGAGCGAACGCATAAGCTGCAAAGTTGGCAGTCTCTCCAACGCCCACTGCAACAACAATAAATACATTGTCAGTCATCTGACTACATAAGTATAATAATTATAATAATAACAATAATAATAATAATAATAATAGTGTCACTATGTGTCTTTGTTAAGGCAATAATTAACCTTATGTATCGCTAAATTGTCACTTGTAGTTTGTTTTACTTTACACTAGAAATCATGGAAATGGTAACGCAATGCTAATGAAGAAATATATTAGTAACTTTATTTATTGAAAATAGCCATCTCCGAAATTGAATTATTTGACTGAGTATGTGGCACATGTATACAACTACTATGTACGGCCTAATATTCAATGACAACCCACACATGTAACCCTTGAAACGTTATAGAATTTAAATTTTCATCCACTTGGAGTTGTCTCTCTGCCGCGACCCGCCACTTCAAGTGGGACAAAATTACTCATATTTGTTTAATTTAAGACCAAACACCCGCAAATCTTGATGTTTAGACATTCATTTCATTCCCAATAACAGTGATTTGATAGACTAATAAAACAACTTAAAAACGATTCTTGGAAGGGTCAACCCTTAGAGAACTGAGCTGAGAAATTCAAATTTTCAGTCACTTGAAGTTTTGTTTAGCTACCGCGATCCACAACTTCAAGTGACTGAAAATTTGTGTTTTTTGTGAAATTTAAGTCCCGACATATATCTGTGTTTAAAGATTAAAGGCATACTTTATTTTTAACAACTGGCTATACAGGTGGTGACAAAAACACAGAATGTCTACTGTAGTCGACATCAGTGGTCTAAGGGTTACGGCGTTCTGTACGAATGGAATTTGAGGGAAGCATACGTCACTTTGGAAAGCACACAGTAAACACGATAAACTGACACAATGTTGGTTCAATGTTGGGCCAGCGTACAGGAGACACTTTGAATCCAATAATTTACTTATATATAATTATCCATAGCGATGAAAGGGTATATCTTCCTCTTAAATTGGCAGATAGGCCCCTACATCCCTTATATTACAAGCGCACCACAAAGGTTATGTATGTGTATGGGTATGTGTATTGTTCTGGACGAAATGTGTGTTTGTAGAGGCTGAGGTTGTATGTACCAACACATAATCACATCACAGCAGAAACGAGACGTTTGCCCAATGTTGGGTTAACGTTGGGCCAGCGCCGCAAACGGTGGCCCAACGTTATACCAGCATTGGTTAAACGTCTCATGTTTGCTGGGGTTGATATGGTGAATAACCCCAATAACGACATGCTACACCTAACATGTTTGAATATTTGACTTGCTGCCAACACCGCCTAAATACCGATATATCATGTATATATAAAATATCCAGAAAGACAAACGAAAAGCGAAGACTGCTTATAAATATGGCGTAAATTAACCAGCAAAATGTTATAAGTATAGAGAATATGTTATAAATGTAATCCTGGTAATTAGTAATTTCCTTAAAAGTAAGAAAATTTGTATGTCAGATCAGACACATTAAAAAAATTCATATAAATGAATGCGAATCCGTGCCATGAAGCAATGTAGCAATTTAATTCACACACTTTTCCTTTAAAATGTAAATCAACATGATCACGCGTGTATTATAATTGCAGATTCACTACTTGACATTTTGTTCTGGGAGTTCATGATTCAATCGTCATCTTCATATGAATGAAAAACAGTCCTACGATACGAATGAGCGTTAGATCTGTTAAAATTGACAAAATTTGTTGAGTATCTGATAAATTTCGGTCACTATTTTGTTCTGCCAAAAGAGATCGAAGGCAAATAAAGAGTCAACTTCAATGTATTGTAAGGGTCAAATAAACAAGCTATTTGGAATCGTGGTATCACAGTTTAACCCTTTAAACCCTCACGCATTAAAGCATCATTTCGCATCTCTGAAAAATAACTTAATGTCCTGAAACCTAGTGGTTTTAGAACGAACATTTTCATGGAAATGTTTTAAAAATAACAGTATATTTTTTCATTTGTCACCCACTTTAAAGTCATTTTCATCCACTACAAGTCGAGAATTGCGGCAGCAATTCGCGGCTTGTAGTGGATGAAAATGACAATGGTAAATTCAGGCTGGAAAGGGTTAAAGCGCTAAACACGTCTATTGCTACTTTTTTTCTTTGTCTTTCTAACAAGAAAATTTGAAGGATAGATTTGAATAAAACATTAAATTTGTTAGATTGACATACCGGGGTATGGTTATATTCAAATTGTACATAATATGTAAGTTATTTTACCCACCTAACCCTTTGAGCCCTCACGATGTACATCATATTATCATATTACTTCCATGAAAACAGACTTAATTTTCTTACAACCAAGGGCTTTAGAATAAACATTTTCACGAAACTGGCTTACCAATACATTGCAATTTATTTTTAATTTTTCAACCAAATCATCTTCATCCACTACAAGTCGAGAATTGCGGCAGCAATTCGCGGCTTGTAGTGGATGAAAATGACAATAGTAAATTCAGGCTTGAAAGGGTTAAAGCGCTAAACACTTCTATTGCTACTTTTTTTCTTTGTCTTTCTAACAAGAAAATTTGAAGGATAGATTTGAATAAAGCATTCAATTTGTTAGATTGACATACCGGGGTATGGTTTTATTCAAATTGTACATAATATGTAAGTTTTTTCACCCACATAACCCTTTAAGCCCTCACAATGTACATCATATTACTTCCATGAAAACAGACTTAATTTTCCTACAACCAAAGGCTTTAGGATGAACATTTTCACGAAACTGGCTTACCAATACATTGCAATTTATTTTTAATTTTTCAATTAAAAATTGCCGCAATTCTCGACTTGTAGTGGATGAAGATGACAATGTTAAATTCAGGATTGCAGGGTTACCAGGCTGTGGGTCGGGATAGCGAGACACAACCTCAAGTTAGCAAGCATTTTATTTCTATAATGTATCGCTTTAAGTGTAAATATGCACATAATTCTCAGAAATACCTCCGGCCAAATGTGTTGTTCAAGCTATAGGGGTCTTCAGCAGAAAAGTACATATGTATATGCGTCGCCAGGGCTAATGGGTGCAGTAATATATACTGTCTAAGCAAAAACTACTGAATTGACCCGTAATGGACAACAAGAAATAATAGGCTTGTCATATTAAAAAGCAGACATATTATGCACGTACAGGTGGATTTCAGTTACTCCTTACATGTATATATATATATGCGTGCCGTCACGTGGAAACAGGTGCGGCTAAATGTAATATCCTGGAATTCAACATGAGAACAAATACACAAGAAATATGTAGAAACTTATACAAGTTACCATATATCTCTGATATTTTTACATATTGATAATATATTATTATACAACGGTAGGTAATGATATAAAGTCATTTTCATTCACACATCAAGATATATGAAAATGTGGAGGATTTATATGAAACACCGTTATATAGGAACATGTTTATTATTGAGACCTATTTATACAGGATGGGGATAATTAGCAGTCAAGCTATTTTACACATGTGCATGTTGTAAATTAGCCAAGATATGAGTCGAGACAAATGGCTAAGATATCTGATCAAGCGACCCGTATCGTATATTTGATCTCTGCACAACAGCTACGTCATCATAATGGTGGTGATTACTGATCTCAATTAGATCTCATTACTTATCACTTTGGCAATTAAACATTCTTAAATCAACCTTCAGCATATATTATATCTAAAGCGATTTTATTTACTAATCTGCAAATGTTAGTGTGGCTCAAACAATTTATGAATCGTCATTTGATTCATATTATGTCTATATAAAATAAACCTTTTTAATTAACATAATAATTACACTCTTTCTCAGTGGCATACTGTCTCCGACCAGATATACAGTACTGTGCAATTGAAACTGGTCTTGAAAACGAAATCCCCTTTCATTTCCCTTTCATTTTCCCCACCTGTTTCAAAAAAATTCCCAGGTGGGAATTTTTGTGAGACTCGCATTTTCCCCCTTTTTCCCCGATGCGGGGAAAATTGATTTTCCCGCCAGGGAATTCTGTTTCTACATTGGGGAAACACAATTCCCCAATTTTCCCCCAATTTCCCCTGAATTTCCCCAGATTTCTCAATTATTCCTAATGATTCCCCCTGATTCCCCAGTTTCCTCTGCAGTTTTCAATACAACTTCACAAGTGTACTTTTTCTCTGAGAATCAGGCCTATTTTATGCATATTACATGTATCTTTGAAAATGAGGATTCCACATTATGCGAGACAAAGAATTATAAATCTATGGAATTCTGGGGAAATTCAGGGGAGTTCTGGGGAAATCAGATGAAAAGATTTTCATTTTTTTTCACTCGATTTCCCAGGTTTGAAATACATTTCCCTATTGGGGAAATCTAATTCCCCTGATTTCTCCAGTGGCTACCGTGAAAACTGGTGAAAACTTCTGTGAAAAAAAGTGAAAGGGAATTCACCGGGAAACGTGAATTCCCTTTCCCTTTCATTTCATTTCCCCTTCTCGCCCGTCCAGTTTCAATTGCACAGTACTGTATACATAATAATATACGAAATAGTTTCAATTGCACAGTACTGTATACATAATAATATACGAAATAAAACCACGAAAACACATTTTAGCGCAGAAAGATGTTTAACAGAGAAATGGTGAAACTATTCTACGGTATGCGAGGCCAGTCATATACACATGATTCATGTCTATACATTGTAACCGCTCCGGGTATAAACACTAATAAGTAACTTATCAGGTAGAGGCGGATTCTCTAGGTGAATGGTAGGCCACCGTCTGTAATATGTTGGCTTAAAAAGTAGGTTAACATGAACACATTAGTCAACTACAAATTACCACAGGTAGCTACATTGGTGCATTTATGAATCAAATGTTATATTTTGAATCAAATTTATTGGTTAAAAAATTATACACTCGATCACGAATATACCATAATGCATTTATATACCATGCTGGTATTAACTGTACATCCTTCAAAGCTCGCCCGCTGAATAGTAAATCAATTAATTAGTGACGTGGTAATAAGTCCAGCAATTGGAAGCTTTAATTCCATGACGTGCACCTACACACTCGACTTAATTTGTTGGTTAACAAAAGCTGCACCAATGTATGTGAGATTGTAGTCACACCTGACATAAGAACGTATGTACCCCCGTGTTTATTGTTGTGTACAATATGATAACCTAGTACCGTAGTTTGTAGGGTGTCGTATTTAATTATGTAGTATACAACTACACAGGTAGAAAGTCAATACGAGTACATAGATGGTACCAAGATACACCAAGGTACCCAAAAATGCTTTGGTCCGTTACATTTCATAATCTAAGTCGATCGCATCAATTTCACGACGTTATCTCACCATTCGAGAAAGATGGTATCATTTGATGTTTTTACGAATCGATAAAAAATCAAACTGATGCAATTTATTATTTGAAACTAGATTATTCCACATAATTATAAATATTTCCTACTGAAAGAGTGTATTCCAGCGAACGAAAGACTGAGCCAATATTGTTTTAATGTTGGCCCGCTGTCACCACATCAACCCTTTTCCCACTAAGTTATCTGATTTAAATTCCACTTGAAGCGATGTCTCGCTGCCGCGACCCAAAACTTCAAGTGGTTCAGTGGTTCAAAATGACTCACATATTTGTTTAATTTGAGAGGAAACATTTGCAAATCTAGATGTTTAAACAAATTTCGTTCCCAATAACAGTGATTTAATCGGCTAATAAAACAGATTATAGCAGACTATTATGACCGTGCTCAATGACACTTTAAGGGCTAAGATGTGAATTGCGTTGAATGACACTGACCTGATTATATTAAATACAGAAGTGTGCCACAGCAAATATTTATTAAGGCTCACAACATGTATATTAGCTCATATTATGATGAATTACGTCCAATTAAAGCTCAGAACATTATATTAGCTCAGAGTGTGTTGAATCACACCATTTTGTTCTGAATGAATTTTACTCCAAATTTGCCGTGTGGTGTATAAATGTGACCAGTGTGGTGAATGGTTAGAACAATACTTGGTGGGCATATATCTTGTTTACCGTGTAATATACTGCTCTAGATACAAAGCCAAAAGGCATTACCTGCTCGCTTGTAAAGTAAGCAGATACTGTCTCTTGGCTTTGCAGAGCAGTATACAGACATTGTGTATTGGCTGGCAGACTGATTATTGACCATGTAGATGATGTAGGAGAAGTAGACATGGAGGTATTCAAACACATGCACGGAATAACGACAATAAAACGGAACTAAACTACCTGCTGATCTCAACCACTCTTACCATATACAGCTACGGCGGACATAACATACACAGCCACGGTCAAACACGACACGATATTACAGACACCAGAAACATATCACCTTCACTAGATGTAGATTCATTGTTGGGCCAACATTGCAGACATTGGTCCGTCATTAAACCAACACCTCACGTGTTTGCTAATAAGCAGTCACCAAAATACAATACATGGGCGACATATCCACAATTTCAAGTGACTGAAAACTACTAAAATAATTATTCATGGCAATACATTAAATTTCTTTAAAAATAGTGGATAATTCAGATGTACGTACTGAAATCCAAATAATTTCCACAAAGCCAAAAGTAAAATTAGATTTGCGGTTATAAATCAGTAATAAGTATCTCTGGTGCCTTTCTTCTCTGTTAAATATATACTTAGTTTCTCTCAATAAATTTGAAAATTACATCAGCAATAAGTCGGTTCTGGTTTCAAATAGAACAAAACGACAAAGGAAGCGCTCAGAAATGTGATATGATAAAATAAATTATCTTACAACACTGATTGCTCAAAATAGATTAAAACTGACAAACCAGCGTCACTACTGGCTCTAATATATTATAATATGCCACCCTGAGGAGATTTGTGTACACAAATTAATTGTAAGTGGAATATCAGTGGCATGTGCGAATAAGAAAGTATGATTTTCACATAACTTGATTTTCTTTATCATGTAGATTAATGTAAATATGTCGTAAATGACAATTTGATGTTAACTGCATGTATTTAACCCTTACAGTGCGGGGACCGACTTTAGTCGTCAGAATCTGGCGTCTGAAGACGTCAGATTCTGTAAGAATCAAAATATTTCTACTGGCCGTAGACCCATAACATAGGTATTCAAATGACTCAGAAAGAGACTCAGACATTCACGATGATTTCAAATTTAAAAAACCCTTTGATTTCCATGGGTTATACAAAAATAATTCAGCGCTTTAAGAGTTAACATCACAATAAACAAAAAAATATTACTTAACGTCACTTCCGACATAAAAAGTAATTTAGGTTTTTATTACGCTAAAATCAGCGCAAATATAAATGAAAATAGGCTTACAGCTGTAAGTGATGTACAAATGACGAAATAAGGGTTGGGTGACTGGGCGTGGACGGCTATCAATAGTTTTCTTTCACTCACCCGATAACATGGATAAGGAGTTCTGGGAATGCCCTAAAATTTAACCCCAGACTGCTGAAAACTTGGGTTTCGCTGTAAAATGTAATGACCCAAAAAGTACTACAATTAACAAATATCCTAGTATCACTACAGTACTGGTCACTGGAAATAATCTAGGACACGTCATATACGTGACCACTTCCTATTAAGGGACTCTACATCTGTAGTTTTGTAACCACGATAAACTGTTTACGTCTCGCATGACCGCATGAGAAAATCAATTAGATGTACTGCCCAGGCCATAAGATGATATTTGGTGAACTGGAAAATGTCAGCACACTACATCTGTACATTCACGTCCCGGGACTGAGCTATGAATATGTCACTCGAAAATGTTCTGTCCATGGTTAAATACAATAATAATTATTAATAGTTACATTTTAATTTTTATATTTCAGGACTAAAATACATTGAAACATCACTTTTCGGCCGAAACGATGTCAAAAGTGTAATACGCTAAACATGTTAAAATGCGTAAACTGGGCATGGTGCGTTATCTACAGTGTTTTCTTTCACTCATTGGACTCTCGGAATGAGTCATCATTGCTTTATTTGGAATCAGTTGGATTAACCTTAACAACTCCGAACTATTTTGTACAAACCATTGAGATCAAAGGTTTTTTCAATTTGAAGTCATCATAAATGTTAGCTCTTTCCGCTTCACTTGAATGCCTATGTAATGGCTCTACGGCCATCAGAATTTGTAATTAATTCTTTCAGTGCGGGGACCGTCCATAGACGTCATATTCTGACGTCCAAAGACGGTCCCCGCCGTGGAAGGATGAATGTTCCCACTGTGCAGGGATGAAGAGGGCTAAAGGAAATGTGATTTGTCAGCAGATTGAATGGCCGGCTAACCCATAAATTAAACATCATTTGATGAATGCGGTCGTCCCAAGTTTGGGCCGAGTCCAAAAAGATCACAGTCAACAAGTGTTGTGTAAAGAAAGAGATGTATTGTAAGCCATGGTAACAGAGTGTTTCTGACAAACAGCCACCTCAGCAAACGACATATTGAACAAATGTTGGCCCATCGCCTGGGAGGCTAGTTCAACATTCAATCAGCACTGACTGGATGAAAAGTTTTGCTGAACGGAGTTCAATCACAGTCAATCATAAAATAAGCATGACCACAGCGTGGATCGATGTTATCCGTACATCGAATCAGCGCTGGTTAAACAAGCGATATCATCATTCAAGGTTGTTAACAGTCAAATACAGACAACATGATCATTCATAATTACACAATTACAAATTCGTTTTTGTGGATAACCTACTGAAAAAAAACACACAAAAACTGAACATAACAGAAAATTCAATAAAACTAATTTGCAGAGTCTCAGCTAAAGTAATACTAACGGCAGGTACACGTGGTACATGTGGCGTCTATATTACATATTTTGCTGACTAGAGTATAGAGGAGTCTGCTCGAAACCAACTCGCATACTTCAGGGTTTTCTGGAGGCCCCTGGGAGGGGGGGGGGGGAGTCTCCCCTCTAAAACTGGCCACTCCCCCCACAACGAAAACAAAAAATCCTCCAGGAAACCCTGTACTTGAAAAGCTCAAAAAGGAATGATAATTATTGTCAATGTCCATAAATGCACACACACATTCGATAATGATAAATATGTGTCAACGCATATCCGTTTTCAATATTCAATTTATCAAACTGATTCGTGAAAGACGAGCTCTGGAGCTGGAGAAAAGAACTACATTTGATGCCATGGTAGCGATCGATAAAACTAGTTTATATGACGTAATTTGTAGTAGTGCATAATCATAAAATATGCCTTTAATGATATAGACGATAAATATCGACTTTGTAAAAACATAGGAGTGGCTCCTCAAAAAGTCGATAATGTTATGACGTACATAGTTAGTATTTAGTACAGTATATACGTTTCAGGCAAGTCTCAAACAAACAAAATGCCACTTCAAATCATAAGTAGAACTTTGATGGTGGAAGCACAGTTAAGAAATTTTTTTAATTAATAGTACACGGGTTAATGACATGCGGTGGGAGGTCGGAATCGGCACAAATACCCCCTCCTCTCCCGTATCCGCTACTGGTCACAACTACATAGCGCGTCTTATTTATCATAAGTTAACATGTATACACATTACTTTAATAACAGCCGACATAATAGATTTTATTGTCCTTGTGAACAATACAGACGTCAACACATATCATACATGTACGTAGTCAGCATTAATAACGCGATGTACAACATACATAGATTAGTAAAATCAGTCAATGTTAATCTGCCATAACATGTACTTATGATATCGTCCACTGGACACAAGCATAATAAGTCGGTTAAAAGCTTTAGTTTACTTTCACTGAAATATTTCATTCAGCTAAATATTAGCTTTTTCCTAGTAGATATGTATGAAAGATATATGGAAAATACCATGGTCGAACTAGCAAACACTTCAGCCGCTGTCGCCTTTTCTATTGAACAATAACTTTAGTCGAGGACAGCTCGTTTCACACTGTATCGTGTGTATAGTATCACATTCTTATCTGAACAGACCTGGACAGACATCACAATAATCCGATCAGATTTGTCTGATCATACAGATTAGTTCACACTCTCAGTCATTAAGCTTAGATTTGTGGAAAGATTGCTTTCATTCTGATCACAGTGGCAGATTACAATGTGAATATATTTACAATTTCGTATTTTTAGACTTACTTTAGGAGGTTTGTTTTACCTTTTCAGATAGATTTTAGAGTGTTCGTCTCTATAAGCCTATACGTGATTCTGTATCATCTATTGCACGTCAAACCACTGCGCATCAACATATCAAGAGAAAATGTAATATACCCCCGGTACCATTAATGTAGAATAGTTTAGCATCTTTTTTGTACCACAGGTTGTCTTGTTTTCTTGTATTGTGGGATCAAATATGTTCGAAAGAACCTGCATTACCAGCCACAAAATCTAGAAATATCCATCTGGTGCTGTCATGGGCATCGTTATGCATGGCTATGAACATTTGACTATGAAGGCGCATGTCAACAGTGTTTGCCGATCTTCTTTCTTCCACCTGCACCACATCAGAAGCAATCGAAGAGTGTTGGATATGAAGACAACCGTCATCATTGTCTAGGCCCTAGTCATTTCCCGACTTGACTACTGCAACTCTCTGCTATGTGTACTCCCAGCTATACTCATGAAGAGATTGCAAAGGGTGCAAAATGCAGTGATAGCTAAAGCCAGCAGAAGGTCTTTCGAATGTGAAGCGCTCTGAACAGCTTCCAGCTGGATACTTGCTCTATACAAGATTTCATTCATTCTATGTTGGAAAGGTCACATGAAAATGTCCTCCCTCGTGATTGACAGGGATATTAGATTTTGAATGAACAATCTAATCAGACAAAAAAATTGAGTGCGAGCCGAGCTTTATACTCTGTTATACTTTTATTATACGGCGACATCTTTACGATATATTTTGAGTGCACAATGAATATCTTAGGATTAGATAATCCGTATCGTAATATTTTTTTTCAGTATTTTTATATGACCAAAGGCTCACTGATAGCTCCATTTCTGTTTTTTTTATATCGTACGGGATAAATTCTCAACATGTTTTTGTAACAGCAAAGAAACTCTCTATTGAATTTCCGTGGTAACAGAAAATAATCTAAATTCACTTGAACATTCCATTATAATAACACCGCTGTATCCGGTATATTAGAGACTTGTAGTACTCACTTAAAACCAGGCCTATCCACCATAATGGTTCCCTCAGGTAGCCAAACCCACCAGAACCTGGAAATACATAATATACAAAAGTCAATACAAGTTAGTGTGATAGTATGGAGAATACAGTCAACCATAGTCAAAAAGTATATTTTGAAGAATCTTTTCAAAAACAATGAAAATTCAATGTATTTATAGGGCGAGAATGAAACTTCAGCATACACTCATACTTGCAAGAATTTGAATTAACATTGTTTTCACTAAATTTCATATGGAAGCATCAGTGGAAATCATGTGTAATATCAAGAATACATTATTCTTGGTAATCATGGTAATATGCAACCAGGCAGTGGAGTCTCAGTAAATAAGAAAAAGGTCAACAATTCCTCAGACGTACAAATAAATATTATGTGAATGGTTATCCTTGATTTCTTTTATGAAGGTCTCCACCAAATATTTGCTCAGTTCAAACGTATGAATGTGTTTCCAGAGCCATGACAGTCCCATGTTGGATTATCTATGAACAGCATGAACTGTATGGTCTCTGCGTACTCGAAAATAGCCTCCATCTTTATTTTTAAACTGGTAATCACTGTAGGTAATCACTGTACTTATTACCGGGCATGACAGGTTACCTAACTCACTTAGCGGCAGAGTATATACTAGTACACTGTACTTATTATTCCAACATTCCCCTGCTATATGCGCATAGATAGGTTTTTCTAGCAAGTAAAATGTCAATAAAATAGAAATTGGAATTTTTTTTTTGGTATATTCTCGTTACATACAAAATTAAATACCTTCAACTACTTCTCGTCAATTCCAGCTTCAAAATAATGAGAAATGATAAGTAGCAGTTCAGCATGGCACAGCATGATTGGCACACAGCATACTATTTGATTCCCAGCAAACACGAGACGTTCACCCATCGTCGTTTCAATGTTGGGCCAGCGTCGCAGACGGAGGGCCAACATTGAAAAGACGATGGGTGAACGACTCGTGTTTGCTGGGGTTTTTTCCTATCAATTCTAATACTATAAATTACAGTCAAAGTTACTGCTTTTTGTCGTTGTCATTGTGGGCTGCTTCATAGTAAGATTACACCATAATGCCAAGCATACAGCATAGTCTTTACAATGAAGCATCATCATATTATTTTATTGCCGCTCAAAGGTCAACAACAGCTGCGCCATGTGTCCATATTTAAACAAACGATCTCATCGCTCAGCTTGAGTGTGGAACTGCTGCAGTTGTAATCTTTTATCAAATCTCTTACGACATAAAAGTTTATGGGTGATCATAAATGGGAGTGTCTGGGACGCTGACCCATTCTAAACCAGCACCATGTGTGAACGTCTCGTGTTCGGATGGACGGCGGTTCATCAAAACAGTTGGGGTCCTTGACAGCAAACGTCTACTGTATCTTAACCATTGCAACGCTAAGCAGGACTATGGTCGTTTATAATTTGTTTTATTCGCATATCAAATCACTGTTATTGGGAACGAGATGGGTGCTTAAACATCAAGATTTGCAAATGTTATGACTCAAAGTAAACAAATATGAGAAATTGTCACCCACTTGAAATTGTGGGTCGCGGTAGCGAGACACAACTTCAAAACCACGTGGTACCATATCCATGTCGCTGGCATTTGCCAGTTCAAAACAAAAATAACAGGTCTGGGAATGTACATGGTCTTTTCCGTGTGAACTGCTCGTCGTATATAGTATGGCCAATTACCATATTCCCACTACGACCTCGGGAGAAGCCGAGCCTTGCGGTGGGAAGATGCCAAATACGGTATTTCATTTCTCCACGACTCCCCCGCGACGATCTATTTTTGTTGTATTTTCTTGGTATGGACCGGCCTTTAGTCCATACCAATGTAATGACAAATTAACAGTAGGCTACACTAATGGTAACGTTTGTTGCCTGAGAAGAAAAATTAAGTCTACACATTTACCAATAACATAGTAACAGGCGTGCAGCTGTTGACGTGGACAGTTTCAATCACCAGGATCAAGGGGAATATAGATTCGAATCTACGTGGTACGCGTGAGAGTTGGTAACGTCGTGACTAAGAAAACGAGATGGTTCCTGATTCATAAAAATCGTGGCGGCGTCACTCGGGACTTGAGAGCTCAATCTATACAGCATGTTTAGTGTATGCCTGAACAAACTAACTAATTATTGAACTGTCAGCGATGCCCATCTAGCATAATTATCATCACCTTGTTACGAGAGGGTGGTATCTGACACTTTGTAAAGTGGCAGATACCACCTTCTGGTAACAAAGTGACGATATATGGCGATGCGAACACTTGAGAATTGACATTATGTGGCGGCCGTCGATGGTTTGTAGTACAAGTCCACTTTAATAGACAGGTTCCTCCATTTCGTATATAGGAAACACGTTAAACCAACTCTGACAACGCTGAAATATTTTGTACAAGCCATAGAGACAAGGGTTTTTCTCCAATTTGAAATCAGTATAAATATCTTAGTCAGCTCTTTCCGCTTCATTTGAATACCCATGTTATAATGGTTAAGGGTCTACGGCTATTATAACTATTTTAACTCTTTCAGCGCGGGGATCGACTTCGGACATGTTAGATGTCAGATCCTGATGTGTAAAGTCGATTCCCGCGCTGTTACGGTCAATAGACAGGTACTTACATTTCGTATATATAGAAAACACGAAAGACGTTTTACCCTTCCAAGCCTGACTTTACATTGTCACCTTCATCCTCTACAAGCCGCGAGTTGCTGTCCCAATTCTCGACTTGTAGTGGATGAAGATGACTTAAAGTGGGTGAAAATCTTAAAAAAATTGCCATGTATTGGTAGAACAGTTGATTGGAAATTTTCAGTCTAAAACCCTTAGTTGTAGGAAAATTAAGTCCGTTTTCATGGATGCAAAATGATGCTTTAATGCATCGTGAGGGCTTAAAGGGTTAAACGAATTCTGGTTTAATGTCAAGCCAGCGTCACAGGCGATGGATCCACATTAAACCAACATTTGGTTAAAGTATCGTGTTTATAAGATAAAGTAGACTAGCGGAATGAGATCATAGCATGATATCACCAGGATAAATTAGTACGTCTTAACCCTGTCACCACTGAAGCCCGTTTTTAAGTGCTGAATGCCATGGCATTAAACCCCTGCCAGCAAAGTGATTTAATAAAACTTAGCCGTTTGACAACAAAAAACAAGCGTCATTTTTCAAATCTCTTTATCATGCTTGTTAGCCAATTAAATATTGCATTTTGAATAAACATTTGCGCGAAGCTAGAAGCTGTGGATCGCGTGGATTCAAAGCTTTAACCTGTTAGTGTTAACGAACACCTACATTATGGCCATGGATATCTGTTTTGTGACCATGTTAAAACAAATGGTAACAAAAACTTACGAAATCATGTTTGATAAACAAATGTGTGCGACTCTCTGTAAAAGCTTTCAAATGTTTTCTCTAACCTTCAATATCGCCCTGTTCAAAACTTCACGCAAGTGAAAATTTTGATCAATAATTTGACGTTCAAATGTCGTACCCAGTGAACACAAAACATTTGTATAACATTTGTACAACGTCAACCCTACGACGTTGGTCCAGCATTGTACAAATGTTATACAAATGTTTTGTGTTTACTGGGTAATCTTTTTAGCAGACATCCATTCTCACCCGCTCTGTGTGTAAGTCTTAGTAATCCCTTCTTCTTCAAAATGAAGCTGCTGCCGATGAAGATGGTGGAGCTGACAGCCAAGAAAAGACCTATGATAAAATCTGTATGCGTCTTATTGTCTAGCATGATGCCCTCCGTGGTGCCGTTGAAGGGGTCTTCTGTGCTGGTGGTGACGCTGACACCGCTGCCGTTATGCTGCAGGTTTGGCCAGGAAACCGTCTAGAAACAGAAAATAATAACAAATTAGTTTCAAAAACATCTTCCAGAATACACACCTAATGCTACTTATTGTCAGATATACTGCATCGAGATTGCTTCCAACACCTGGAACTACGAAATTCTGTTTTAAAGCAATTAAAGCTGTCAAAAGTGTCCATTGTAAAAGAGGAGTGGTGCATCATGTATAGTGGATGCAACTTACTTCAAGTACTTGACTTCAATGTCGAAACAGAGTACAAGCATGATTTACCAACAGTGGTGATTGAAAATACGTTTAGAAACTATACCCATATTGTGAGGAGCAACGGTTGATAATCTTGCACGGTTGAGCCAATCTCACCTCACATGATTAGTGATGATGGCTACTTTGATTTTTAACCCCCACAACGCTGATATATTGTACATAAACCAAGAGAGCAAAGGGTTGTTGTCAATGTGAGATCATCATAATTGTCTTAGTTAGCTCTTTCCCGTTTCATTTGAATGTATTTGATTGGTGGTATAAACAGATGATTTTATGTTATTACATATTGTCTACTCTTTTAGTGCTGGGACAGACTTTAGACGTCAGATTCTGACGTCTAACGACGGCCCCCGCACTGAAAGTGTTAATAGGGTTGGGCAGCAGATATTTATGCTGCGGCGACAAATAACAAAAGAACAATTCGCCTGTGTGTTCTGCCAGGGGCATGCAGTCATATATCATCTAATAAGTAATATCATCTAATAAGTAATATCATGTATTTTACGCTCAACAATGGGCCCATGTATTACGATTAACGGAAAGTTCAGTAAGTTTATGCGGATATAGATATAATAGTGACAGTGACTACAAGAAACATACAGGCAGGCTACAGTCCAAATACACCTATGACGTTAGTCTATTGTTAAAACAGAAGATTATGATGTACTAATCTACTGTTATTATGCCATATCTTAACCAAAAACTACAAATGAAATAATTACCGCAGCTTTCATAGCTATCCCACGGTCTGAATACATATACACCAGTATACCTCTACGTGTCTTAGTTATAGAGAGTAGGTTATCAGGCCAATATTTATTGTCTCGCTTCAAAGACAGTTGTCACCCATGCATGACATATAGGTCAAATAGATGTGTATGTACATAATGACCGATTGAATGAATGTATTTGCTTGGTGGTATAAACAGATGAAAAGGTACACAGGGAAACGTGCGTGTTTTCACACGCCCCGCACACGTCCCAGGTTAAGGCCCAGCGTGGATAGTTCAGAGCAGGGATTAGCCGAGAGGATTTAGCTGAACGATTTGAATAACTACACTAGTAAATATGTGATAGAAATCTAATCACATAGTCGGATTTAATTACTACATCTCATATAAGCCATATATATTAGACAGATATATTAGTAAAAACAACGAACAGGCAAGGAAATAAATTGAATTTGTATACAAGCCTAAGTAATAATCTATTGGCCCAAAACTATCGCTACTGTTGGAAGATAAGAAAACAAGTTAAAATACAGTTTAAAAACAGTAACAATATAAACCTTAGCAAATATTTCATTTTGATTCGCTTCTAGCTCTAAAATTAGAGCTATTAAAACTAGTATATCGTAAAGTTGCTCATATCAAGGCACGTATACATGTGTATATACGGTGGTTCCAGCAGCACAAGGGTTAAGAACATGGCATAATCAATATAAAAGGGCGTCAACATTTGCCATAGTTGTGGTACTTTATATAACAGGTCATTGGCATTCAGTCCTCCTCATTATAATGACCTTGATACCGCAGACGGTCAAATAGAAAGTATTAAAGCGTTAAGCGTGTGTATCATAAAAGGCATGAAGTGAATACATTTAGGAATGTTGACATGGGAGATAGATGTGAAGGGTCGACGCGCGGCAATAACAATGACCTCCTTTCACGGGGATCGACTGAGAAAATATAAATATATTTGATAAATGTCCAAATAACCAAAATTACTTTAGGCAGTTTAATCTTGTTAATAGGTAATCAGGTAATAGCAGTAAAAAAACACAGACTAGCACAAGTAGTTGACCCGACGGTGGCTTATGGTTGGCCCTGGTAGACGGTCAACAGCGGGCCTTCTCTCGTCATGGTTGACTAAATTTTGCAAAACATGTAATTATTCAACAATTACCTGTCTTCTTTCCTGGGTAGTGTCAACGAATGATATCATGGATATTTAGTCAGGCGGTAAAAGAAACACAGCTTAGAAGTTTAATATGTTACAGAATTAAAAGCAAACTGGGATACGTTATTAAAAAAGATGGGTGACGCAGCGAACAAAACCATTCACAAAATGTAGAGTCAAGGTTGGTCCACCGTCTACGACGCTGGCCCAACATTGCCACTACATTGTGTGAATGGTTCGGAGTCTATTCTCCAATATAGGTCTAATGATCAAATAATGTTAATTGCATTATCAGCAAGAAACGTTTAAAGACTTGGAGAATAAGGTGATCGTAATGATGGCATAGCTACGCTAATCTCTCAAGTGTTATTTATTCTAATCTAATCTAATGCTAATCTAATCTAAGTATTATTATTTCCGTGTTATTTTCTAGAAATCTTTGTCAGAACGATGCCGTGCACTAGAGTGCCACGGGATTCCACAGGATAACACCGACTGAATACAATACACAAAACACGAAATTTATACTGCAGACTGGCAAGTAGTTACTTGAAAAATCAAGTATTGTATACATTACATGATTAATACAGTGACATACATTGACGGATTCGTAATCCCTCGTGAAATATTCAAGATAATGTTATGCTGCAGATGAATGGCACAATGCTATCAACAAAATATAGCTCGAAGATTTCTTTGAAAGATATCAAAAACATGCAGAACAGATGCAAATTTATGTAGGTCAAATGGTTCAGATGAATATGCATGGTATTGTTCAAGGCCACAATATGGATAAACATGATAAAGATGCTGAACATATTAAATTTCCACTATATTAATATCAATATAGAATCTATACATGATTAAGTAATGTTAGGACAAAGATTTGTGTATTCATACCTCTGCTTATCTTACACATTGGTAAATAAAAACTTTGGTATAGCAAAAATAACATTATTTCTAACAGTGACACTTGATCTGCGTTCATTGACTAATATCTACATGTAGACAAAGTAGACAAGTGCTTTAAAAAGGTTGTGATTAGTTTCAAGTATGTAATGAAGCAAGATTACATTTTTTGATATCCTATAGTCGGTTATATTTTTATATAAGACGTAGTGGAGGCGGTGGTTGTAGTATGTAATGTGTGGTATGTGGAATGTGTAGTTGTAGGCACATAGCTCAGCGGATAGTTATTGTCAACAGGTGAACACGGTGCAATGTAAACTTTACACAAGATTTCCTGTTCAATCAACAATGACTGTGCAAGGGATGGACACCACAGAACATTCAAAGTATACTGCTGTGCAAAGTCAAAATGCAGTATCTGCTTACTTTACAAGTGAGCAGATACTGCCTTTTGGCTTTGCAGAGCAGTATAGCATGTATCATGTGTATAGAACATGTAGAGTGGTGTGGTATACCAATTTAAGAAAATAAATGATCCAATAACAACGTCTCACGTTCCCAATAAGACGACACCATTCGCTTTCTACAGAGGCTCTTGTTATTATGTTAATATTGCTCAGAATTCGTCATTCTTAAGTTTTATAAGAAAGCAATATATTTAGTATGCCCCTTGTCACTCTTTGCCTGCCAGTGGTGCATAAATAAAATTAATTCAAAAGAAAATGCCACTAATCATCAACCCTTACAACGCTAAAATACTTTTGTATATAAACCATGAAGACCAAAGGGTTTTTTCAATTTGAAATCATCATAAATGACTTAGTCAGCTCCTTCCGCTTTATTTGCTTCCGCTTTATGTTATGGGTCTACGGGCATTGAATCGTTTTAATTCTTACAGCACGGGGATAAACTTTATAGACATAATCTGAAGTCGGTCCACGGACAATACATTTTTTTAATTCTTTGAGCGCGGGGATCGACTTTAGATGTAATCTGAAGTCGGTCCCCTCACAGAAAAGGTTAAAATAAAGGCGTTCAGGTCTTCAATCCATTCCGCAGTTACACTTGGGTAATTTTATTAAATTGGGTAGCCTAATTATTCATTCAATGTATTGCGTTGATCTAATGTTATCTTTAACCCTTTAACCGCTAAATTATTCAATTTGAATTTTCACCCACTTGAAGTTGTGTCTCGCTGACGCGATCCACAACTTCCAAGTGAATGAAAATTATTCAGATTTGACAAAATAGGGGTCAGCTCTTTTCAAATCTTGCTGGTTGATGTCACATTTAATGTGCTAATAAAAAATGAAAACACGAATATATGCGGCACCGGCGGTTAAAGGGTTAACGAAAGGCCGGTGTAACCGATCAGATTACCCATTTACCCCCACTGAACTATACCCGGGTATATTCTGGACTATACCCGGGTATTTTCTGGAATATACCCCGGGTATAGTCTGGGAGCTCAATCTCGGCTGTTACACTGGGTGGCATTATGTGGACCAACATTGAAACATCGCCGGGTCAACATATCGTGCTTGCCGTGGTGGGGGGTGGGGGGATCGACCTGCTAAAAATGCGCGTGACAAATAATTCGGTAATAAAAAGAGAATCCATGGACTCCTTCAATCGAACAGTGTATATATATTTGTAATGTCCATACAATTTGCATAGATAAATTTGAGACGGTGCAAAGCATGTCGCAGTGTTTCAGAGGGAATTATCGTACTAGAAATGCTGGAGAAACAATGTTTCTCATGTATATATAGCAGCCATGCTATTGTCTGAAACTATACCCTGTCACATAAATAATGTATTCTGTTCATGATACCGTGAGAAAGGGAGAGTTCAGAGAGTGTAATCCGGTAATATAACTATGTCGTTTGTGTCAGTGGCCGTCAGTATGTTATGATCATCCCTAGCTACGGTTGACCTTGTATTGTATATTTGACGACAAGTTAGAGTAGTAATCCTTATAGAGGCATTGACACCCTCCACATAGAGGCATTGACACCCTCCACAAAACACCTAACAAATGTCGCTGTTTGTTACAGTACAGATATTACATATTTCCCTATATCATAACTCAGAATAGATAATTCTCTTCATCATTAATAATTTAATGTAATGACTTGAGATTATTGTTTAGGGAATCAAACATATTTGCATTTATCAAAATGAACCGAACTTGATCATTTGTTCATCCATGCTGACAATGTTTAAGCTAGAATATTCAAATGCACATTTTTAGAATGAATTTGAGATTCATCCATAATCAAAATGTTACACATCGTTATATAGCTGAAACTGATGAATGAAATAAAATGTTATCTGGTGTTAAATTATTGATTTCTTCATCGATTTATGTTTATAAGCATGTTATTTGCAATGTTCATATATCACCATTGAAGTACTTTATGCGTAACAATGTACCAAAAAATATGCCTAATTGAGAGGATCCCCACTTTGTTATTAAACACTCTCACTTATGCATATTACGCGATAAATTGTTCCACAGAATGTACTTTAATGTTGACATATATGTTTTTTAATAATGATGAAATAAATGGTTTGACACCAGGTAACCACAAAAAAAACTTTAATCGACATAAATCAGTTCCAGTCGTCTGGGTTTTCAAGGGTTAACATGGTTAATGACACCTGGTAATTAAAGGCAGCATAGGATATGTTAATGAAGCATGGAAATGAAAGGTCAATGTGTCTGCTACAACCTGTGAGAACCTGATCACCTTATATCGATCCCCAGATGTATGATAATTTTGCAAATTAATTTTAAAGTATGATGGGGTATGGTGAGGAAAAAAAAAGACAGATACATTTTTTCACGTTTTCGGGTATATAATAATATTGTTTTTGATCTACTGTCACATTAAAAGACATTCTAAAGCAGATCAAACTAATTTCATCATTAGGAACACGCTTATTGATTGAAAAAATGTAGGCTTTAAAATATCAAATTGTGCAAAATATTTTGAATCAATTTCCGGGCGCGCAAATGGAAGAGTCTACACACCAACGAACACGTGGAGCTGAACTACTGTTCGGCTTTGATGTTGGGCCACCGCCTACGACGCTGGCCCAACATGAAACCAACAGTGGGTCAACTTCTTGTTTTACAGGGCAGCGAATACCAATCAGCATCCAAACAGGGAACCGGCGGTTAAAGTTTACAGCGGTAGTTGCAACGTCACCTGCTAACATTCAGATACTAGAGACTATGGCAGACAGGAGGATGTGTGTGCCAGCAATGCCGTGTAAGACAATTAATTCAGAACTATACCATGTACACATGTCTACTACAGTGCAAAGGCAGTGTTTACTTGAAAAGTAAGCGAGTTCTGCTGTTTGCTTTTCATCGCCGGGGGGCGGTACACTACTTGGATGAGTTGTCTATTTTTGTGGGTACTTTCTTCGTTATCTCGGCCAGTTTGCATTTTGAGAAAAGTGCATTTATCTCACAAATCTTGCCCGTGGGACCAATCATGATGGTTATAAAAAGAGTAGAACGTTTGGAAAACATATGTGTGCTAGTCCACCAGGCTGTCCACTTCACTTTGTGGCAGATCCGGCAGCTCTGACGTCATCACAGTCTACACAATATGTTGTGTGAACGACACAACAGAGTCGTCTGCTGAAAAGATCTAGCAGCATGTCACAGCCGGTGATCCTATCGTTTGTATTTGATGGGATAGAAACCATTCAAGAGAAAATGGCTTTGTGTATCAGCTGGTGAGCAGGCCACGTATTACGATATATCGTAACTTGTACGACAATACGGGTCGTGGTTGATACAAACTTCTTGGTTGAATCATATAATATATATACATCCACTATATACCACGGTATATCATGGCACCAGGCGATGTACTCCACGACGATTTAAGAGATTTATTTACAGAAGCTGACCCAATGTTGGTTTATTGTTGGGCAAGCGTCGCAGACAGAATTAAATCACCATTGGGTCATCATTGGTCAGTGCATATAGTGTTTGCATGGATTTATTTCACTATTTCACTCGTCAGAGAAATGTATTGTGTGAAACTCAATAGCCTTGACCTGCACTGTTTTCACCTAGCAATCTAATACAATGAAGTATGAAGAGGGGGACTCTATATGACATTGTTTCACAGAGAAGACATTCAAAAGGGTTTTCGGTGACGTCAATGCGTTTCAGAGGATTGTCTGTTCTCTGTCTGACAACTCTTGTCCAAAGCGAAAACTGGGAAATACGAGTTGTTTGAATGTTGCACACTAATCATGCTAGCTACATGTCATAAACAACATTTTGTTGTACATAGAATAAAGTTATGAGACGAAAAAACGTGTATACTGTATACAGATTTAGCAAACACCATAGAACGCAATACTGTTTTCAGAGATTACTTTTAACGAGTGAAGCTACAAAATGTGTATTTCTGCAACGGATCTCTGGCTTATCTTGCCAAGGGCTGTCTCTCTATATCTATGGTTAAAAGAATATTACCAGCTTACTGCCGCTTTGTTATTGTTAAAGACAACGTTGGCAGGCACTCTGTCTATAGCTCACTAAACATATGTTATATCCAGACTTATTTCTATATAAATTTCGTATGAGGTCAGAAAACCTATACTGAACATACCATTCTTTGTTGAGAGCTGCATGTTCAACCCTCATCATCAACACATCAACTCATCAACTCATAAACAGGTAAACATTACCAGGCCTAAATAGTGCAGGCTGTAAACGAACGCCAGAAACACGGGAAACAGTAGCCACACAGCACACCTATATCCGCAAACGTAACCATGGTAACAGTCGATTCAATGTTCGGATTTCTCACACTATGAGACGTATCGTATATCATCCTATATCTCACTCTGGTTGTAATTTGAACTGCATTGTATGACGGTTATGTCATATGTGACATAACCACCATACATTGCAGTTCAAATTACAAAATCATAACACTGGATCGACTTTCCTATATCTACCAAAATAACAACGTTACTTAGGGGGATATAAGGAAGTAGAACACAATCAAGTCCAATGAATAAGGTGTGCTTTTGGACGGTACTTTCCCATATCGCACTCAAACATGTAAACACTATTTGCATAATTATCGCACTGTTGGATATTTTCATCCACACTTTGCTGTTGCACTGACAAGCACCACAAGAAAAAATATTTTCTTAGACAACGACTGGATGGAAGCGATGTCGTTTCCTTTTTACATCTCATGCTACTCCGGTAATTCAACTGAAAGTTATCCCGCTCATTAGAACAATAATTCATTTTTTAAATAGTACCTAAAAATTATCACAAAATTATTGTGCTTCTCACGTTGTATCCACAAACTAATCGATAACGTGTTCATTACCAATGAATTATTATATTTATGTGTAACACAAGTCAAAACTACTTTTATATCTTCAGTGACATGATCAAATATTTTTGTATTTAACTCTTCTATTGAAAGACAATAATCACTGATAATGTGATAATTTTTCGAACATACCTGGGACACCGAGGCGGATGTCATGTTAAAAATAGACTTATTCATCTTTCTGTTTAAAACATAACGTGTTTCAGTTTAAAAAGTAGTATCCAATGATAGTCCGTATGTGGATCACGTGGTCTCCAGTGATAACCACTACATAATCTGTTGGTTGATGTTTGATCTATTGATGTGATGAGATCGGGCTTGGTCTTCAGGTGTGTCAATTGGATTATCAGCAGGCTGGATGCGGTCACAGCATGTGGAGTAAACAATACCAGGATGGCATGTGAGGCTGTGGTGACCAGGTGAAGTGTTAGCTAGCCGCCGCCGTGTGTAGGCGCAGCATGTACACCTCAACATGTACACCCGCAGCGTGCGTCAGACAGGTCAACAGCCCACCTTACCTGTGTACTAGTCATAAGTGACTGAGCGCTCAGGTGTGACTGCCTGACATACCTTATTGAGAAGAGGACTCAGCATAATGTTACGGCGCGGGGGGGAGGGGGGGGGGGGGGCAGATCAACATACCAGCCGCCCACAGAACACTCGCAGCTCAACACAGCAACAAGTCCATTTGTCAATGATTTTAATTAAATTAACAAACAAAACATAAAGTCACATAAATAAAGCGGTCTGCTTTTAACATTTATTTTTGGCAATTGCTTTATATTATAATCAATACACACAAGTGACGTGAGCCTATACTATTATGTGAATGTATGTGCATTTTATCACCCATCTGTCACATTCCGTAGATGTTATCGATAATTTAAAGACCACATTTATTCATCACTTAAAAATAAAATTATTCTATATGCATATGCTTAAAAATAGTTATTTTAGAGCGATTGTATTGCATTGTTTTTGTTGTATCTGATAGAGTAAAGTGTCAGACAAAAATGGGAAAGATGTTTTCCCCCGTCGTTTTGAAAAAAAAGCTGATATATGATATGTACTTGATAAATGCCTTTCTCATCTTCGCGTCTAAAGGGATGGTTCGTCCATAATGTACAACTATTAAATAATATGACCTTCAAGCTCCAATGATCGTCGCTGGTCCAGCGTTAAAACAACGTCTGGGGTATAAAAGCCAAAAAATAATACAATCTTAAAGGAAACATATTCAAAACGTGCAGTAAGTTGTACGAGCCTTTGACTCATCATTTGTGAATTTTTAATATGTCTCGCTAGAAAGTGGTGAAAGTAAGCAGATAATTCAGGCTGGTTTACCACAAACGTAAATTACGCTTGAATTCATTCGCTTCCGGCGACGCATGTCTATCAAGGGTACATTCCTGAGACAGCATAAGTTCTGAAAATCAACTCGTCACTCTTCACACACTTGACTTCATTACAAGTCAACTAGTCTACCACACGGTGACTATATGACAAAGTCATCTCAACCCTTATAACGCTGACATTTTAACCAAAAGGTTTTTATCAACTTAATCAAATCGTTATAAATGTCTCGGTTAGCTCTTTCCGCTTCATTTGAATAGCTATGTTATGGGTCTACGACAATTAGAAATATTTTAATTCTTTCAGCATGTTCAGCGCGGTGATCGTGTTTAGCACTGTTTAGATGTCACAGTCAGAATCTGACGTTTGTAGACGTCTTATTCTGGCGTCTAAAGACGGCCCCCGCGCTGAAAGCGTTAAAGATATTTCACTTTTACAAAAAATCCAGACACTGTATACCAAAAGCAGATAACCATAATTATTCATTCCGTGGGCGAATTCTAAAATCGATAGTGGCCAACTAACTAGTGTACAAAAAAGGAAACAGCATATATACGTTATAAATGCATGTATATTTATATAGCACGTAACACATGTTATTGATTTGAAATTTTGGCTAGTGACCAAAAATGAAATGAAACGGGCTTTAGGCCACCTTTGTGCACATATAGGCTAAACTGGGCCAGGAGAACCTCCTGAGGATGGTGAGATGATGATGATGATGATGAGATGACACTGTCCCCCAGACACAGGATTCGAAATTCGAGCCCTGGCGGTCTGAGGTCGAGCACAGTACCTCTCGGTCACGGAGGCTCCCCACAATACTGACTTTCACACGTGGATGGGGAAGAAACATTTTTTGTTTCTTTCAAACCGCCGACACCGGGAACCGAACCCCGAACTCTGGCGTGAAAGGCAGCGGTGCTAACCACCACCCTAGGGCCCCCTCCCGGCTAGTGACCAGCAAACACGAGACATTCACCTAATGTTGTTTCAGTGTTGGTTCACCTTCTACGACGCTAGCCCACCTTTAAAACACCATTGCTGAACGCCTCGTGTTCAAACTGAGTCATGGAGCACAGGCTACTTAGTTCCGGTATTACCCCTCCTATCCCTCCGCGTTCATAACGTGTGACGAAGCTCAGCTAGGTATAAGCAAAACACTCCATAATATTGGTTCATGGAAGTCATCACAGAAAATAGCCGGAAACGTGTTTTCGCTATGGAACAATTGCCTAAAATATATTTTTACTTAATGTTAATCCAAAGTTGGCTTAATGTTTGCCAGCGTCGCAGACAGTGGTCCAATCTTAAGCCAACAATTAAGCCAACCATTTCAGCGGCGCTGAAAGGGTTCAACCAGTATTGGTTCAACATATGTTTACTGGGACGATGGCCACTGCTCTGCCTACGTCAAATGGTTCTAATACTACAGAGAAGTAGAACCTTGTATTGTGAGTACGGTAGGCCTATATAACATACATCAGATCTCTCAGTACATCTGTATGCCAGTAGAACAGCTAATCATTTAGTAGCGTGCAGAATAGAATCCCTCCAGTCAGCATCCCACATAGATAGATCCACAACAAACACCAATGCTGGTTTAATGCTCGACCAATGTCACAGATGGTGGACCAGTATCTAACCAAGTTGAGATGAGAATCTCCTTTTTTGCGGGTTATCTAAGTATTAACCCGTTGCCTGCTATAGGAAAAACGCTTATCAGAAAAACGAAACACCATATTTATAATCATGTGTTGATGAAGAAAATCACAAGTGTTGAATTTAAAAGCGGAGCCTAGTATTACAAATTTGTATTGCTTTAATATTAGTTAATGATTAATGCTGAAACTAAATTTAGAAAGTCGTAATCATTTTTATCCACGCTAACCCTTTCAGCGCGGAGATCAGAATCTGACGTCTATAATAAAGACGATTCCCGCACCCAAAGAATCAGAATATTTATAATGAACATAGACAATTAACGGAGGTATTCAAATGAAGCGGATGGAGGTAAGACATTTATGATGATTCCAAATTGCAAAAAAAAATTGATTTCTGTAGTTATATAAAAATATTTCAGCGTTGTAAGGGTTAACCCTTTCAAGCCTGAATTTACCGTTGTCATCTTTATCCACTACAAGTCGTGAATTGTTGTCGCAATTCTCAACTTGTAATGGATGACGATGATTTGCTGTGGTTTACAGATTTAAAAAAATTGCCATGTATTGGTAAATCAGTTTTATGTAAATTTCCCTTTTAAAACCCTTAGTTGTAAGAAAATTAAGTCTGTTTTCAGGGATGTAAAATGATGCTTAAATGCATCGCGAGGGTTCAAAGGGTTAGACGATAAAGCGCGGTGTGATCACCGTGCTTCAGCGCTGAACGTGGATCAACATTTGAATTAGATTCTGTGATTCAGACATTGATTAGACATTGATTATAGCGTAATAACCGTACGAGCAGGTAATGTTATGTATCGCTACTCTGCTCTACAAAAGGCAGTAACTGCTACTTGCAAAGTAAACAGTTACCATGCTAACTGCCTTTTGGCTTTGTACAGTGGTGAATGCACTGTGGCTCTCATTCAATGTTATCTAATTAAAGGCTTGTAAATCGACCAGGATAACCCCACCGTAATCACTTTGTGGCGGTATACACATAAGGAATGGAGTATATGAGAAACACATCGATAAATGTAAGTCTTTTAAATTTATTCAATGGGATAAATCAATTATTATTTATATATTGAGAAAAATTTATCAACAGGTACCATATGGTAAAGAAAGTAACGTTGCAACGGACAAAACTTAGCATATAACATATGGAATATTTGAACAAAAAATGAATAAATGTGGAAAATAAGTGGATTATATTTGATAGATATCAAATCAATATTAGTAGCGACAAGAGTGCTTGGGTTTGTTAACTGCATAGTTAACTGCTTCAGGTATTGTTTTATTCATCAGTTAAGACCTTGCTCTATGAACTACCTGGCCATATGTATGGCAGTATATCCCTGCAAACACGACACAGTGAGCATATGTTGGTCCACCGTCTGCGACGCTGGCCCAACATCAAAACAACACAGGTTCGCAGTCTCATGTTTTACATGGATATGGTTTTCAAAGCGGCCATTAGAAATATGCTTACTCTTACAGCGCGGAGATCGATTTTAGACTTCAGAATCTGACGTCTACAGACGTCAGATTCTGACGTCTAAAGTCGATCCCCGCGCTGTAAGTCAGACGTCAGAATCTGACGTCTACCGCGCTGTAAGAGTTAAGTTGTGTTAAAATTACTCATATTTGTTTAATTTGGGACCAAACATTTTTAAACGATGATTTCGTTCCCAATAACGTGACTTGATCGGCTAATAAAACGGATTATAAACGAAGATAGCCGCGCTCAGCGGAGAGGGTTAATGAGTGTTAAAAACATCAGCACATGCGTGTGTATATAAATAACTATTGATTTATCAGTAATCTATACATCCACGTTGAGCGACCCCTTGAAAAAAAATTGTGGGCGTTTTAAAACCTGAGCTATTGTGTATATTGTCAATATTGGATTGCGAGCATATTCCATTTTAATAATCGTATTATTGAAAAGCAATGTAAAATTAATAAATTATAACAATGAATATTCAAGTGGAAAAAGTAACTGCTTGAATACTGAAATCAAAAGGCCTACACATTCTAAAATGTTAAAAACACTGTAGGGGCATATATTGTACTGTAATCCTATAATAATTACCGAATTACAATAATCCAACAATGTTAAAGGGACTGGCCCAGGCTAAAATCATAAAAAAATCGGTGATTATATTTTGGCTTCTTAATATGACCATATGATGTAAACATGTTCATAGACTAGAACTGAAAAGTTTTTTAATTTTTCTGCCGCGCATTCACCTGTTAGACTAGATATAGAGACGAAATTCCTGTATTTCTAATTTTTGACATGGTTGTCAATAAATACAAATCAGGAATTTCGTCTCTATATCTAGCCTAACTGGTGAATGCGCAGCACAAAAATTTTAAAAAGTTTGCACTTCTAGTCTATTGACATGATTACATCATATGGTCATATTGAGAAGCCAAAGTAAAATCACCGATTTTTTTATGATTTTAGCCTGGGCCAGTCCCTTTAAGGACGTTACAGATGACTGGGTTCCAGGCGGCTTGACTTGATCAATACACAGATGGTCTCAAAGCAAATAAATGCTTTTTAACGCCAACCGTGGACAGTGTGAGGTTATTTTACTGTTTTCCATGCATGTGCGGTCTGCCGTCTCACTGGCAAGCTGAAAGTGCTAAACCCTTACAGCGCGGGGATCGACTTTAGTCGTCAGTAGACGTCAGATTCTGACGTCTAAAGTCGATCCCCGCACTGTAAGAGTAAAAATATTTATAATGGGAGTAAACCCATAACATAAGTATTCAAATGAATCGGAAAGAGATAACATTCAGGATGATTCTAAATAGAAAAATAAATATTTTTTGTCTCCAAGGTCTATAAGAAAGTATTTTAGCGGTTTAAGGTTTAACAGTTTAAGGATTGTTTCTATTGACTTTTTTTTACCTCAGCAAGTCAATATCTATAGGGTCTTAAACATCTTAAGCCCGTGATCCATTGTGAAAGCCGCATGCACTGATAATCGGCAATCTGAGTTATTTTACCGAGGTATCATCATATAGATTTGTATATATGTAAAGACAGTTTCCACAGGACGATTTTCAGCGCGAGAGCTATACAATCGATGATGGATCATGCGATACGGTATACCCATTGCTTTCAGTCGGTCATTTCGAAATTAAATATAATCCGACTAAAAATATTTCAGGTATGTATATGATACCATAGATTACCCAAATATTGTTAATTCTATGGTGATACCTTGGATATTTACTTAAATTAACGACTGTAAAGATGCCTTAGGGCGAATCGATGATAACTTTTTCAACGATTTGAAAGTTTGCTTTATTCAGGATACATCATATATAATTTGTCACCAGACAGGCCTATCAAGTCAATGTGTGTGCTTAAAATAAACTATCAAAGTATATAGTAGCCGTAGCCTATATCATAACATAATCACCGAAGTATAACTTCGTGTATATTAAAGGGAATACAGCGTTAGTGATCCGCTTCGCACATTCGCACCAACAATTTCTATAACAGTTTTCTATAATATACATTGTATACCGCAATTAAATTTATGCTGCATAACTGTTGCTATGGTGGCGGCGGCTGTCCAATCGCAAGAAAAATATTGGCAAAGGTACCTGGACAACGCATAAATTTGTTAGCAATATTTGATGGCTTACATTACTTTTTAATTGCTACCACGAACCTCGCCATACCCACAGAGTAAGTACTCGTACAACACGTTGACATGCGATCTTTCACTTTCACTTAGTAGTGTATACGTGTTTGCTACATATCTGCACAAATATTAGGTACTTAAATTAAATATTACAATCTTCAATGTGTTTGCTATAGATCTGCAAAAATATGAAACACTTCTGACAAGTAGCTCATTTTATGTTATTTGGGGAGGGTAATATATACATCCAAGATGCTGCCTGTACCGTCAAGAGCACCTGGACAACGCATAGATCTGTCAGCAATATTTGATGGCTTACATTACTTTTTAATTGCTACCACGAACCTCGACATATCCACGGCGTAATGATACAACATGTACACATGCAGTTGACATGCAAACTTTTTATTACTTAGTAATGTATACGTGTTTGCTATGTATCTGCAAACATATGGAGTACTTCACTAGTCTACTTCTCACAAGTAACTTAGTTGGCTATTTTGTGAAAAAAATTGGGTACATCTCAGTCGGTCGATATCACATGTCGGCAATCTTCATATTACAATCTGCAATGTGTTCGCTATAGATCTGTAAAGACAATGCAATACTTCTCACAAGTAACTCACTTTATGTTTTCTAGGAAAGATATTATAAACATCTAAGATGCTGATGTACTCTCCTGGCACCAGGTATTTCTTCTTATTTTCGTTTACAGTGAGATGTTCATTCCTGTGCAATTCCCCGGGGAATTTTCATTGCTCGCTCAATTTCCAGCTCAAGGTGAAATAAGGTTTAATACGTTTCAATTTGAGATTTTACTTTGATAAATTTGGGACATTTTCAATCACCTTTAGCTGACAATTAGTCACCCAATTCTAAGCTCAGGGTGAATAAAAACGGCTAAATTTTATAGGGTAACATCTGAAATTGAAACTTCCAACGTTATTGCGACGGATTGTACCATTTAATTGTATTCTACATAACTGGACTGGTGTCACCGGTAATGATAATATAAGATTAGATGTCCTAGTAACAGTGCTAAGAATAAAACAACAGAGGTACACATCATTGATTCGGCTTTAAATGACATGGACGGTCATAATAGCTGAGCCCGCAATCTCGTACAAGTTTTGATATCTCGTAGGCTTCGGATTGGTCGAGATTGCCATCTCGACCAATCCAAAGCCTACGCTATATCATGTATATCGTAACGATATTACGGACCCTGTGATTGTTGTATGAAGGCCACATACTTCCATAAACATGTGCATGTAGAAGTCAGGTAGCCTGATTTAATTAATTTATTGTACGATATGCCTACTTGACTTGGCTGTCTGTTTCACCGACGTAGCCAGTAAACCAAAGAAAATTATACAAGTTTAAACTATGAGCGGAAAATTATCAAATTAATTATTAAAAAAACAATTATAAAATATTTTTTACTCCTTGTTGACTCCACATTGCCCCTCTCAGCACGCAGCTATTATTTCTCTGATTTTCATTCACCTTAAGATACAAATTACTGCCGCCATTTCCAACTCAATGGGAAAGAAAAAAAATTGATTTAGCAAAATAACCTTGAAGCGTAATATCTCACATCTTTATTTTGATGGATTTCGCCACTGTTTCTACTATGTTGTCTTTCAATGGCATGTGGTGCATAAACATGATAAATACGACAAGAGAGCTTCAAGGGTTGATGACGTCATCAGTTTAGAATGACTAAATGTGCAGCTGTTCTGGATTGGCGTCAGAATATACATGTACGAGGTTATACGGCCTCATACGGCGTCATAAATTACTGCTTTACAGGTTGTTTTTGCTTCTGGGTGGATAATTTGCAAGCACACATTGTTTTCTTCATGCGTGATATGAGATATAGTGTGTTGTGAGATGATCGGATGAATACAGGGGGTGAGAAGGATTTGTGTCTTTTCCGGGAATGGGCGTAAAATATTTCGGGAGATCTGGGCAAAACGAAACTAATTACCATGTTTACCAACAAGGTAGCGTAGGTCGAAACGCAGGAAGTTAGCATACCATTTTCGGGCCTGTTTTTTGAAAAAGGACAGTTTAGGCTTCACTATGGTGTGTCACATAGGGGGGTAGGTGGGGACTAAAGTGGTGATTTCGGCCCTTAGAATGCTGGCATTATACATAGACTGTGTTTCGATGGGACTGGCATTTGGGGTGGTGAGACCACATGTACCTAGCGTTTTCTACTTGGACTGGCAGTAAGCGACATCTGGTGATCAATGGTTTTTACAGCGACATCTGGTGATCAATACTATTTGCAGCGACATCTGGTGATCAATGCTATTTACAGCGACCGACATCTGGTGGTCAATGTTACTTATAGCGACATCTAGTGAACATTAACTCTGAAGTATTATAGAGACATCTGGTGACCAAAACTAGTATATACTTATTCTGCCTCTCAACAATAAAATCATGCCCTGGCCCAAATATACAAAAAAATATTCCCAACAAAAAATAAGTAGCATTCACAAAAATCACAAAGCCCTCGCATGCACCATGTGTACATAATATGAGAGAAAATCATATTTTCAATCCTGCACTTCTACATAATAATTGTGATCCTCCCCCTGTGTACGCCACTACAACTAGGCAGCAGTGTGATACAGGTTATGATATCTAAATAATTATGCATGAGGTATCGAAATTTAATTATCAAAGTATATACATGTACCGGGTATGTACATGCATACATATTTAACGAGATGACATTTCGTTCAGTAGCACAGCTTGGAATGGTATACATGTATAAACACTCGATAAAGCATCTGTGACAATATTTATATATGAATTTTTCAAATTTATATTGATTCTTCTGAGACACAATATCACTTTTACCAGAGTGAGACAAAGTAGATGGCATCTACAATGCTTACAGCACTCACAAATAGCAATGGGACAGGATAAATAGCATTCACAAATCACAAGAAAAGAAAGTGAACAAACACAGCATGCGTGTGCCAGGCTTGTCAAGAGAGAGACAAAATAGCTAAATACATATACAATGTACTTGAAATATATTTGTTCATGCAAAAGAGAACAGACAAAAATAAAAGAGGCTCATCACTTTTGTCAATATATAAATATCAATAAAATGTATCTAATTATTGTGTTAAATGACAAATAAGTTAGAAATCACTTTTATTTTTGTCAATACACATAGATCTGTATATCTGTTTGTGCAAACATCTAGCACCTCACTTGGTTTAAAGAACAGACTTACAATAATGTGAAAATAATTTTGCATAAAAATGTGTTTCAACATTAAGTGCTGTGTTATGTATACAATTGAACATGGAACAAAAACATCTATTTTGTCAAAAAACTGTACCTTCCACCTCTAAAGTGCTTGTAGAAAAGCAAATAATGTGCAAATATCTATTGCCTCCACCAACATAAACACGGTCAGTCCTAGAACAAATAATAATATTCATTACCAATATGAGCATTATACAAGCCATCAGTGAGAGTGAAAAATATATATGCAGATCATGAACCCATAACATTTGACACATAAAATCAAAGATGCATTTTCAAAGTGGAAATATATATATCAGCCATTGACATTAACGTCTGACCGGACGCCCGAGGCAGGTTAAAAAGGCCCAGGTCGGATAAACTGTCCACATCGACTGCCCGCATGGTCAGGTAAAGTTTTCATAATTTTAGCCCTACATGTACGTACCACTTCCAGGTCCAGTTAAAAGTCACCAGGGCGGACAAGAATCACAGTTTACCTGCACTGTTATCTAACTACTATAAAAAAATCCTAATGTCAATAGCTGTATATATATACTGTTAGCGTATTATTAAATATATACAATGCAACCTGTACATGTATACAAGAATGGCTTGGGGACAAAGTTTCATTCCGGTTTGGACAGGACAGGTTTGGACAGGGTTTTTGCTTTTGGAGAGGAACAAAACCTGTTTATAAGAATAGCCTTTTTAGTGGCTAACTTAAAATAACTGTACCTTTTTGCAATTGTATGTCACATATTTCACACATGGAGTGCATTTGTCATTTTATAAACATTGCATTCTTAACGCCTAACTTAAAAATAAGATTAGATTCTTGTAATCGTCCGTCTTGTCGCCCCTCAGTTTAACCATTAGTGCACCACTTTTTTAAAGTAAAGAAAAAAAATGATTTCAAATATTGGTTTTTACTAGTAATTAGTTATTGTCTTTACTGCAGAAAAGAATCATCACAGTATAGACAGGATTCCAGTTTGTTCAGGGTTTGATACGTACAGGTTGCACTGTACATATTACAATATATATATACACATACATACAAGTATAAATTGAATATTTTAGGGCATGTACCCCTCCTACCCCCCCCCCCCCCCCCCCTATCAATCCCACATTTTGCTATCTGGCGTGCTTTGCCAGATATCTGGCATTCTGTGAAACTCAATAGACTTGATCTGTAATGTTTTCACATAGCAATCTAATACAATGAAGTATGGCGTAGGAAGACTTATATAACATTGCTTTCACCGAGCAGCCACTCAAAAGGTTTCCAGTGACGTGACTGCGTTTCACAGAATATTATTTCTATATAGCTCGGCCATTTTCAATTTGATCTTGCTGAAATTTTCAGGCTGCATCCTTCCCTGAAACTTCACATTTTGTTTCAGAATAATATTAGTAATAATCTCCTCAACGTTTAGCTATCTGGCACGGTTTGCCAGATACATGTATCACACATACTAAAGAAAATAATGACCAAGTGCCACAAGTTGGCCATGTTGAATTTGATCAAGTTGAAATTTTTCGGGGCATATCAATCCCTAAAACACATTTTGTTTTATAGTAAAGATCTAGCTATCTAACACGGTTTTTCAGATATAACACATTTCAAAGCAAATAATGGCTGATACGGGGGAGACATAAGTACAAATGAGGGTGCACATGGGTTAAAAAACGTATCGAACTGACGGCAAATCGCCTTAGTCCAGGAGTATTAGATAATAACCTGGAACAAATTCGTAATAAGTTGAAAATTTCAACCCACCGGTATGTTCTTGAAACAACATAGAAAAACAAATCAAAAGTCCTCTAAAATCTGCCTGCCTAAAATTTGTATATAGCATCGGAGAAAAAAAAAAAACACTTTTTAAAATTTGGCAAAGACTCCTTTTAATCGACAGCAACAACTTTTTATATCAATTTTAACCCCATCCTCCCAAAAGTGGTAAATAGGGGTAAAATGGGGGTGATAACTATAACCATGATAACTAAATGCTCAAGTTATTTTCCCTAGATTATTAAAATTGGCATAAAATTGGCATCCAAACATACCCGGGGTGTTTATTATTATCATTTGTATTAATTTTTCACCACCCTTTCATCCCCAAGGCAAAAAATAGCATAATAACCACACTTGTGACCTATTTTACTTAGATTTATAAAATTGGTAGGGCCTACCTAGATGTTTTACCAAGGGAAAAAATGTAAAAGCATTTTTTTTTAATTCAGAGGTGGACAAGTGGTCATCACATCGCCACATGTGGCGACAGAAGCAAAATATCTGTAATGTAAATATTAAATGAAAATGACCATTCAGAGCACCTAAAAGAAGTCATTTGTGGCGACAGGACTCATTTCGCCTGCCCACCCCTGTAATTATGCGACAACCAGCAACAAAAAAATATATGATGCCATAAAATCACTTTTTCATCCCGAAAAGTGGTAAACAAGGGTAAAATGTGAGTGATAATTGACTTACTTAGATTCATAAAATTATATGATCTAGATATATGTTTTAGCATCTGAGAAAAAATAATGAAACCATTTTTGAAAATTTAATAGTTTAAAATGTAATAGTTTAAGCTCATTAAAATAAACACTCTAGATTTAATTAACACACTAGTTTTATTATGTAATTAACAATCTACATTATACAAAAAAAAAATTTTTGGAATGAAAAGGTTGTTAAAAATGAATACAATATCATTTACAATTTTGTTTGTGGAGATTAAATGGTGATGGTTGGTTTTTTTTCAATTAAGCCTACACTTTTTTGTTACTAGGACAAATATCAAGATACCAATTTTATAATTCTCCATCAAAGTTATGGTTATTCTAATTTTCCATTATTTACCACTTTTGGGAATGAAAGGGTTGTTAAAAATAGAAATAACTAATAGTAGTAATGGATTCCTCAGGTGCTAAAACATAAGTTATACAAATTTTGCAGCTCTAGACCAAATAGTTTATAAGCCATGGTTATCATCCCCCATTTTACCCATATTTACCACTTTTGGAGAGGAAAGGGTGGTTAAAAACTGATATAAAAGTTGTTGTTGATACCGTAAAATTTCTAATTGTAGCCGCATCTCCTATAGAAGCCGCCCCTCAAACTTCTGTCAAAAAAATTGAAATTTTTTGACAGAAGTTTCCTAATTGGAAAACCTCCAATTGAAGCCGCAGGGCGACTTTTGAGATTTGTCAAGGACCATTTTTTTTTAAATATATTTAAAATGATCAGTATCTTGAAAGGACAAAGACCAGGTGTTCTAACCCTTCACAGACATGAGGCGTTATATCCATGATACATGTGTGACGATAGGCGGGTAATGCGCTACAGTTGTTGCCATGTTAAGCCTACTTACCGGTCTAGCAGATTGAAATCGTTTTGGGTTGATTTTAAACTATTTGTTTACGTAGGCCTATATACATGATATATGTAGGCCTAAATAAATATCCATTGTAAAATACAAATGACAATTACATTATATATTAGGATATATACACTCCAATAGTTATTTGTCGTCATCAACCCACGGGACCCATGCAAATGAAATGAAATGAAATGAATCGGGCTTTAGGCCACCTTTGTGCACATATAGGCTAAACTGGGCCAGGAGAACCTCCTGAGGATGGTGAGATGATTGAGATGACACTGTCCTCCAGACACAGGATTCGAAATTCGAGCCCTGGCGGTCTGAGGCCGAGCACGCTACCTCTCGGTCACGGAGGCTCCCCACAATACTAACTTTCACACGTGGATGGGGAAGAAACATTTTTTGTTTCTTTGAAACCGCCGAGCCTGGGAACGGAACCCCGAACTCTGGCGTGAAAGGCAGCGGTGCTAACCACTACCCTAGGGCCCCCGCCCACGGGACCCATGCATACACATGATACAGGTAAACAGAAAAAGCCGACTAAATGTTGTTTCACGGTCAAGCCAGCATCGCTGTCTGCAGAACAGACGTTGGCCTACATAAACAGTGTGTCAAAGTAGTTTTCTTCCCAAGCCAGACAGCTATTAACATTGGGGGAGGGAGGTGGGACTGACAGCGCGTGTCAACTGAGCTGCTGATTCAATGGTGCCAACATTATACCAACATTGGCTGAACGTTTTGTGTTTGCTGGGATAACATGACTGACAGGTTCACGCATTCAAGACTGGAGAGGGGTGTGCTTGCCGACTGACAAGGCTGTGTATAACATAATTATGATGGTGTTCACACGGCGCCGCGATGTCTGTATACTACCCCAACACTCTACTGAATAACTGCAGACATTCACAAGTGTTATAGACATTAGCCCAGGGTTCTAACCAAGCCCTTTTAGGTGTCGGGCCGACACGCTGAGTTTCACTGCCGCTACGCTACCAGTATCGCCGACACGCTGCCGATACGCTGAATAAAGAGCGACACGCTGCCGATACTCTGGAAATAATCTTAATCCATTTGAAAAATACGTGGCTGCCGTATCTCAGCAACGAATATAGAAGAACTTCTATATTCCTTGATCCCAGCAAACACGAGGCGCTGACGCAATGCTTGCCTAATGATGGCCCGACTTCGCAGAGAGCCGGCCAGCATTAACACATCATTTGTGCAGCGACTCCTGTATGTTGGTTAGGCAGTAGCCGTGACGTCCTCATTGAGGCCGTGGATTGCTGTATTTGTTTCATCCAAAAAAATCAACGTTTTTTCAACATGGCGGTGACCGAGAGCAATCTCGACCCCAAGCCCCTAAAAATGCCCATAACGTTTTATTAACTGTGCGAAAAATAAGTCCAGCATGCGATCTCGTTGCTAATATGCTACTGATTCTAAAAAACATTATTTTCGACCTGATTATTCAAGGCTAAATCTTAGATATGATTGTCCAAAGAAATGTCCCACGATTTTGTACGGGGTCAATCTGTGGCTGAAACCTTCAGCCACGCTGGGGCTGTTTAGCAGCGCTGAATACCGCGACCGCCTTTGGATGATTGCCAAATTTCTGATGCGACATAGGTTTATACCTGGGTTGAAGCCGAGCTGGCATAATATAATCTACAATGCTTTATTTGTTAGGGTTTATATATTGCGTGAACTATTTGCACCATAATACAATTTATCTACCACCTCTATATGATACAACCTAGGCCCAATAAAAATTTAGACAGTGTATCTCTAATACTGATATGAAGATGTGTAAAAATATACATGTAGGCATAGGCCCCTATTACTAGCTTTAAATGCTATAGAATGTATAAGTAGAAAAACGAAAGGTGCATGCACACACAAGCTATTGCCGTGTATCTGGCGATTACGGATTTCTAGTTAATAGCACCCTGTAGAGACTTCAGGTGTATTCATTCTCACTCTACCCCTGAATGCGATGAGGCCTTTTCCACCTATTTGAGCACCCCTCTCCACGCGACTCCCAACTGTCGGCCCCTCCCCTAAATTTCAAACTCAGCCCAAAATTGTGAAAGTGGTACATGTTAAACAGATATAGCTTTTATTCCTATAAATATGTTACCCATACATTTCTAATTCAAGTATGTCATAGCATACATATTTTACCATAAATAGAGACACATATAACGTTCTGAATTATTCTCTTGACTTTATATGAGCACATTTGATCTCGAAATTACGTATTATTTTTCAAAATGAAACCACATATTTTGCGTGCGTTTTCGTTCATAAGTAGATAATTAGGGGGATTATATCGACACAAAATCACAAGAATAAGAGTTTAGCCACTGTTTAAACTGTTTTTGATTTATTAGCTGATGTTATCCCACGTTTTAGGCTCTAATTATTCAATTTGTAATCAGAGGTGGCAATATTTGACTGTATAATCCAGTTGTACACAGTCTATAATTGTGTGATAGGCTGTTCAAATAACATTTCGCAGATGGCAAGGACACAGTGTTGCCTTAATGTTGGGCCATTATCATCGACGCTGTCACAACGTTGGAACAACGTTGGCCAAGTTCTCGCATCGCTTCGCGTATACTGTCACTTGGCTTGATGTTCCCAGGCCAGACGGTGCCGTCTGATTGCCGGCGCGTTGCGATTAGCTTTGATGTCTAAGCTTGGGGGGTGTCGCACGAGAGGCACGTGTGTCCTCCTGGAGTGGGGTCCCAAATAGGTAGACACAGGCTCATATCTGGCAGGGTGTAGTGGGAAGTACACCCTGCACGCAGGTTGGTTAATAGCGGCTGTGCCGTGGTTTGTCTGCAAAGTAAGTCTATAGAAAACATTGAATCTATAGATGAGACAGATGTCAAGATTTTTCAAGTGTGGCTTTTTCCTTTATTCAATCACTGTTGCCACCGAGTGACTTTTGTCGCGATCAACAGCAAAACATCACAGGTTGATGTAAAATCCCAGATTTGTCTTGGTTTATTTATATTTTAACAAAAAAATTAAGGAATTTTCAAGTCCCATACTTCATTTTTTCCTTCCTATTCACGGACTTTCCCCGTTTTCAAGGACCCGTGAGAGCCATGTATCAAAGTGTATAGAAATGCTTTAGGATGCATCTCAGACCAGCTAGTATCTACAAATTTCCCGGGGGCCTAGGCGGCCCCTTGACCCCTCGCCGATTTTTCACGTCTCGGCTGGGGCCTCGACCGATACGCTGACATTTCAGGCTGGTTAGAACCCTGATTAGCCTACTATTTATATAAATAATCATGGCGTATCTTTTATAACGTTCTCTGAACAATGAAATACTATTGTATCGTGTTGTTAAAATGTTTATTAGCTAAAGGAAAAAAACTACAAATTTATAAATTTTCGGACTAATGACAGCATTAAATTGATCCATAGGGCATATCTTTATTTGACCATTGGACATGAAGGGTCACCTCAGCTCACCTCAGAGTGATAGATGCACCGTGATTTGATTCCTCACACAAAACCTCCAATAGAAACCGCAAGTGGACTTTTAGCATTGGGCACTGGAAAATGAGAATTTACATTCTAATTAAAGCCGCGGCTACAATTAGAAATTTAACGGTAATTAAAGGAAAGCCGCCAAATTTTGTCTCCAATGCTAGATACCCATTTTATGAATCTAGGTCAAATATTTCACTCTATTTCCCATTTTTAGGCATAAAAGGGTGGCTAAAAATTATTATAAATATTTTAATGGATTCCGCAGGTGCTTAAACATATGTTTAGATACAAGTTTTATGAATCCAGGTTAACTAGTTTTTATACCCTTTATTATCCCTATTTACCCCTTATAAATTACCCCAATTTCGGGCACTAATACCAGGGGGATCTTAGACGGCTTTTGCTATGTTTTTCTATCTTGTCTCAACAATATGTGCTGAAATTTTCACCTTGTTATGAATTTGTTCCAGGTCTCTATGAGTTTTAGACTACCCTGAACTACCTGTTCTTAGGGGCCGAACATCGAGGATTGCAGTTTATAAATCAGGGCTTTCCTCAAAGTGCGGATCCGCGGTGCCGCGCCGCACTATTTTATCCCAGCGCCCCACTAACAAAATGCTGAAAAATATATATATATATATATATATATATATAAACCTTGGAAATTAGCTCCAGATTTTTCCAGAATGCATCAATCCAAGACATGATGTCTCTGGCGTGCGTGCCTCAGGCATCACTGTTTCAGAACACCAGCAGCACACTTTTCAAAAATCTCCCCGCTTTATTTTTTTTTCTGGGGAAAGCCCTGTAAATAGTGTAAAAACCGAAGCTAAAAATTTATATCTATTTTTATCTATATTTATATCATTTTTCTCTTATAAAAAGTGAATAGTGAAGCCAAAAAATAGATAGAAAGTGAAGTGGGAAGAATCCATAATTTTCAGGGCCCATGTGCACCCTCCGTCATTAGCTTATTGTACATGTTAAAAGGGTTCATCAATTTTTCAGACAATATACAGAGATGTGACATCACACATCCCTCTAAACTCACGTTTTGTCATAATAGTCTGGTGCAGTATGTCAGAAATATGCCTAAAATTAAAAGTTTATGCCAAACTTGATTTTATTGTTTTTTTGACTTTATTAGGGGTCAAATAAGCCAGAAATATTGGGGTGCATTTTTTCCCGCCCCTCAACCTCGTTTTATGACACATTCAAAATGGCCGCCATCGAAATCACATATTTGACTATAACTTGGGCCCTAGCATAGCTAGAGTCACGAATTTGATGTCTATACCCATTTTTGGGTACGAGGAATCCAATAGTGCCCATAAAAAATGTGGATGTCTCTCAGATATTTTAAAATTAACGGTAAAACACATTTTTGATACGTTTTTGGTCATTTTTTTTCGCAAATTCGAAAAAAACTATAATTCAAACATTGAGCGTTGTTTGGTGTGTATTATGATAAACAGTACATTGTTGATGGTTTCTGAATAATGGGTGTTCCGTTAATGGACCCCAAATAGTTGACCAAAGTGACGTAAAGCGATAGTAAAAAATGAACAATCTCAATTACGATGTTTGATGCATTTATTTCATTTAAACATTTTACAACAGTCACAGAGGATAATTGATATTGACTGTGATGTGTCTTTTACAAAACACATTTGATAACTTTGAGAAGTGGTTGGGATGGGTCAATGTTATTTGAAATGAAATAAAATTAGCACACATTGTGCGCAAATTGTGCGTTTCAGCAATGTTTCATATTTGCTAAGCAAATGACCAGAATTAATCTTGGTGGGTAATTATGGAGCATCCCATCCATAAAATTATTGGATTTTTAGATCTTGTTTTTCTTAAATCCATAAATGATGCACAATAACAACTAAAAGGGGAACTTTTAATTCATCACATCCTATGAGAGATATCAGAGTATAGATTTCAGTCATAATTGGATGGGCAGGGCCATTACCTTAGAGGATCACAGCAAACATTCAACGGCTTGGTTCATTTTCTTATGCGAAAGAAACAAGCAACTCACAACCACAAAGATGTTTTGCTAGGTACAGGGTTCGAAATTAGTGGTGGTCCGGTGGCCCGAGACCACCAAATATTCCGCAGGACCACCAGAACACTGGGTAGCAGTGGTCCGACAGGCCACTACAAATTTTCGGCCCAAAATTTAAAATATGGTAGATGAATATTTGTCTGTTCAGAATACTGGGTAGCAGCCTAATATTATTTGAATGTGTTATGTATTCAGACACAATTTTGACAATTCTGACAGGACCACCAGAAATGGAAGAGGACCACCAGATTTCGGGGGCTGGTGGTCTGCTGGGCCAGTGCTACAGAAAGTGAATTTCTAAGCCTGAGGTATCAGTAAATCAGTTCCAATTTAAATACAGGAAAAGGGTAACGTGATATTTTTTCAACTGGATAACATAATCAAAGATAGTCTGTTTACAAGAGACGCCTTGTAGCCTACCACAGATCATTAAATAAAGAAATATTACAGATATAAGAGAACAGAAAACATAATACATTTTGAACCAACCCAGTCATGTTAACAGATACATTTGAATGAGTTTGCATATTGTATGCTCAGTAGTAGATAAATATGTTATCCGGTAAAAAAAGTGATAATGCCCGTGAGACACAACATCAAGTGGTTGAAAATTTAGATAACCTGCGAGAAGTCATTCTAGAAGGCAGAAGTCAAGATTGCTGAAAAAACTGATCATCCAAACCAAGTTGTTTAGAACTGGTTCCCGTTGAGTTGAGTTTTCTGCAGATTGATGCAAGTGACACAATTATCAAACCATGAGAGTAGCTCATGAAGTCAGAAGTTTGTAAGATGTCCCAATAATAGGCCTAGATTTAGGACCGCTTTATTGGCAGTCCACGGATCACGTGTGAGTGATTACACAAGGGATGCTTCATGACAAAAGAGTAATACAAAAACCACCTCGGGCCTATCATTTTGTGTAGTCAGCACTGGGTACTATGGTTAATGATGTCTCTCTCTGGGTTACTTCTACTCATGGGAGCATACTCTAGAACGCCTTATCGTGACCAGAGGTCGTGTGTCTAAAACTCTAATAAGTTTAGCTTGTACTAATTTATCCAGGACAGGTGAATTCACTTTCTTTCTACACAGGATACACTAGCAGGAGCGTCATTCCTCAACAGGTGTGATTTGAACCAAATAATATATTTTGGTCAAATACTGACAAATTTTAAATCTAATACTGATGCATTAACTGAGTAATTGCATGGTGATTTGAGGCATAATTACTGCAACAGAGTAGTCCAAAAGTAATATTTTTTTTGTAATGCCACAATGCTATACATAACAGAATATGCTTGGGTATCTCCATTCACTGTCGGTGGAAGCTTTTACTTTGTTGAAATCAGTTTTAATATTGTTCAGTAACATTGTCAAAAATTGTGGCATATTTCTTCTTGAAATAGGTTTTTTGAAAGCTTTGTACATGGGCTTATCGCAGATGATCAAATATCTTTACCACACATTTTTTGCTAGATAACATATCTATCTATTGAGCACACATATGAAAAGGCATTCAAGTGTACCTCTTGAAAGTTGGTTGGTTTCTGTGATGATGGAGCATCTTGTGTAATATCTCTTAACTGGTCTGTGAAAGTCACATTTGCTTCACACGTAAACAGATTATATCCACATATATTGTTATTTTAAATAGCTTGTAAATTGACGTCAACACACTAGTTTCAACTTGAACTCGACGAGGCCGCAACTGTGATCACCTAGTCACATTGAGAGGGAATAGACAAGGATATTTCTCTGAAAGACCCCTGCGAGATCAGCACGGTTTAAACCCGGGATGCGTGCATGAATAGCGTGGCAGTCCGATATTCTACGATGCGCTGCCTCCCCTCTCTAAATTTGTACATCGATTTTTTGTACATCAAAAGCTTGGACGAATTTTGCATGTCAAGTGTACTAATCCTTTGGCTTAATCAGCTACTGATAATTCCAGCTTTACGCTGGCAACTATTCTTGTCTAAAAATCTAGAATGGGAGATGTTCACCTACATGAGCTACACCTTAGGAGAGCCAACCACATGTCAATGGGAGACAAGACCTGCTTTATCAGATGGTCAAACCTCCCACCATTAGAACAAAATGTGTGGGAAGTGAAATATAGCATTCCTGTCAGATGTCTTAGTTCACCTGCTGTTATTGAGCTCAACAAATATTGATGCAAATAAGACTGCCGTAGTACCAGATATAGTTAGAATGCTCAGCGTTGCAGACGACTCCTGTACAAATGCAACAGTGGGGTATATAACAAGCAAACCAGGTAGTGTGGCTTGTGTCATTGGGAATGACAGTCGGCCATTTTGAAATTTAAAAATTGTCAATATGTTAATATATAAATCAAAATCACTAAATTTGAACCTAAACCTCATTGTCTTTTCGATGAACCAAGCCATTGAATGCTTGTTGTAATCTGCTTAAATATCAGCTGTGGTAATGCCCCCGTCCTCCTCAAATCTATTCCGCAATAACAGTTTTTAGGTATACGCGATACAGAGACTGTAATTATTGCGGGGCCGGGCATCCTTGTTAGATTACAGATTTATATATTAATTGGTAATACTCGCTTTGCATCTCATTAGAATATTGCCTTGACGCGGAGATTTAACTGTCAGTATTTAAATTAATTGTTTCATGAAATTGTTGATCTCAGAGTAGCCCCTGCATCTCGGAGAATATGTCAAATTATGACTGAAATTTAAACGGGGATATCTCTCATGGGCTGTAATGAATTAAAATCCCCTATTTTATTTGTTTTTGTGCATCGTTTAAGAATTTTAAAGAAACAAATCTGAAAATCTTTCTTGTGCATCGTTTAAGAATTTTAAAGGAACAAATCTGAAAATCTAATAATTTTGCTGATGGGATGGATCACAATCGCAATGATCATGATGATTAATTCTGATCATTTGTTTGACAGCACATGAAACATTGCTGAAACGCACAATTTGCTCACAATTTTTTATTCATTTTGTATTATTTTTTAAATTTCTATCGGACCTTCATCCCTCCTATCTCCTCCCCAAAAAAGAGTGTACTTTTATACTGGCCAAATATGTGATTTCGATGGCGGCCATTTTGAATGTGCCATAAAACGAGGTTGAGGGGCGGGAAAAATTGAACCCCAATATTTTTGGCTTATTTGACCCCTAATGAAGCCATAAAAACAATAAAATCAATTTTGGCAATAAAAATGGCCAAAATGACATACCGCACCAGACTATAATTGGGGGATAGGAATATTTGATCGAGCAATGTGTAGTGTACTTTCTATTAGAACATTATCATGATTACCGGTATTGCTATCTTCTATCTAGGCCTACATATGTAGGATACACATGATCTGATGGGTAGGGCCGCCATATCATTTTATGTACCAAATTTATTCTAGCTAATAAACGGCTATATTCCAAAATGCCCACCCCTCCGATTTGAAAATAAAACCCACGACCATGTACACTATACACTGTCTAAGCTAGAGGATCAGACAACTGCCCTTCTTTTTTCCTAATTTTGACATTTTTGCCCGTGCATTTTTCTCTTATTATAGTGTAAGTTGGACAATTTTTGCCAGTTATTTTGACTTTAAACCATTCCAAAAGATGGGTGCATGGGTCTAAGACACTATATGATCAATAAAAAACTACTTTAATAAGCGCATATCCCCCTGTAATCTCAGGGGGTATTCTAATTAATGCCACAAGCGTTTATTAGAATAAAATTGGTATGTAATGGGATAAGGCTGTTAATATCATCGCAGCACCGGTGCTAGCAGTAAAAAGGGTCATGGTCAAAAGCACCTCTTTTTTTCTCACCTTCACCCTTGTGCTGCCATGCCCACATATAAGCTTCAAACGAGATTTAAAAAAAAAACGAAAATGCCGCTGAAAATCATATTTTCTGAAAGTTGTTTAGTTAATCAGTTAATCATGTTGGATAATCAAATGATTGCATATTAGAAATGTGCATTTCTCATCTTTTGAAGCTGAAAATTGTTTTAGTAATTTAAATAATTCTCTCTCGCTTCAGGTGTGTTTAAACTCATTAGATAACTTGGAACTATACACAGGGATTTAACTGGTGAGCATTGTAAACCTGCTAGTAAATGATGACTCACCTGTTTCCCCATAAACACGAGTAAGTGGAAAACTTCTGAGGAATCTTCACCTGTTAAACATATGTACCTGGTATTTATAATATTATTACACAGAGTGTACAGTGATATACATACATATTAAACAGCAGAATATCAGTAGTGCCATGTTTCCCAATTTGGGCGTGAGATCGCCTGATACTCTGACCAAAAATTGGCCTCTCACGATTCTTCGGACATATCCAGCTTACTCACGATTAATTTGACAATCATTCTTTCATACTAAAAATCATAGAAATAAGTCACCAACTGGTCACCATCTCTGGAGGCCACCATTTGCGGTAAAATAAAAAGTTCCCCTGGTGGCACCCCCTCTTGGGCTTTCCCCTCTCCTGGGCACTCTTGTGAACAGCTGCAGCGTCCATCCACCCGATTTAATACCCCTCAGAGTAAGATTCTCACTTCTTTTTTATTCTCAATTTGGCACTACTGGAATATTACATTATAAATATTGTTAAGAAGTTTGGTTATTAAAGGGTTGTATTTATGACACTATATAAAGTGATGGATACAACCCTTTAACCCTTAAAGTACTAAGTTGAATAATTTAAATTTAAAACTCAACTTCCAAGTGGGTGAAAATTACCGATATTTGTTTAATTTAAGACCAAAAATAATTATGCAACTCTTGATGTGTAAACACACATTTCATCCCATGCAATAACAGTAATTTGATCTACTGATAAAACAGAATTATTATTTTATCCTTTATTAAATTTTAGTACATCTTAATTTTTTCTTTTACCCTTTCAGGCCTGAATTTACCATTGTTATTTTCATCCACTATTGGATGAAGATGATTTGATGTGTTTTAAAAATTAAAGAAAATTGTCATGTATTGGTAAACCAGTTTCATTTTCGTTCTAAAACCCTTTGTTGTGGATAAGTTAAGTTTGTTTTCAGGAATGTAAAATGATGCTTTAGTGCATCGTGAGGGCTTAAAGGGTTAATCAGAATAGATCCGTAGTGTTTTTTGCAGTTGCAGGAAAAATGTCTCTTTACATGTTATGTAGATACTGGCACCCCCAGAGAGTCGATTCCCATCAAAATGTTAGAATTATGATGAGTATAAAACTCTACAAAACTATACCTAAAAAAATCCTTTTATCTGTAGTTATATTTGGGCTATGCCCAAATATACTGAGCAATGTCTGGTTCTTTAAACTTGTTATTCTGTGCCGGTTTTTGTAAGACGCTATTCCTCCCTGAATATTTATCAATTTAATATGATATTTTGACACAACATTCCCAGAGTAGTCAGAAGGGGTGCTATGACTTTTCTAAATCATCCAGCATGTTCTTTCGGATCGCAGTGTGGGCGATAAAATGTGAATACAGAACTCTCTAATGTTAGGCCTAACTGAATGGCAGACAACTCCGGTCGAGTATCCAGTGTGTATAGGCCTAGAATTGTGTAGGCCTATGTGTAAAATAGTATCTACAGAACAACTTAGCGTGAGAGCAATAAAATTATAATCATAATAATGTGATAGGCCTACCCATTGACATTGTTTCTGTCGGTCATTTCAAAATTAAATATAATCTGAGGAAAAATATTGTCGGTTTTTACACATAAAAATGTACTGGTCAGTAGACCTAGATCTATATCAATCATAATGATACCTTGCCTTGGACAATTAGTCAGATCATAACCGACTGTAGTTTATGTTTTATAGCCCTGTACGTCTATAATATGGAGCGGTGCTTTGTGGGCAGGGCTCCAGATAGCATGCGTATATGAGTAAAATACGCATGTAAAAACAGCAAATACTCATTGATTGAAAATCTTAGGAGTAATATTACCCATAAAAACTATTAAAATACCCATCAAAGTAAAAATGTAAAAAGAAACAGAAAAAATGAAACGATTGTTGTATTTTTAACGTGAACAGAACTATGTGACTGTAAGAAAAAAACGATCTAAATAAAGCTCATCTTGTTTTATGAAAAATACTCCTCGTTTATTTTTTTTATCATATTTCACTCCTCATCACCCATTTCAACGAGTGAAATACTCCTCAAACCAAAAAATTATCTGGAGCTCTGTTTGTGGGGTTCCCGGCCCTTGTCCTACATAGGATATTATCAGATTAATCTATGACCAAGAAGTATGAGAAGTTAGGATTTCTATTCTAACCATAGATATCCTAACTTTTTGTAATGGAAATAAGAGAAAGTTGAGATAGGATCAAAGTTAGGATTCTTTGTAATATGCACCCCAGGAATCAGGATAGGGGTCTACTGGTCCACTGGCACTGGATATGACATGACATCATTAGGCTATCAGACATAGCCTCAGCATAGCCATAGGCATAGGCATAGGTCATGACGAGAGTCTGCACATCTCACCAAACTTTCAAAGACAGTCAAATAACTTTAATAGATACATCTAAGTTTTTTTTATGTCACTCTCACTGTCTCCACACTCTCAGACTCAGTCTCACTCTCATCATGAGAGTAAGACTGAATTATCAGTCTCTGTCTTTGGCAAGTTTGTGAGTCAGTCAGACTCAGAGTCACTGTCTCTGTCGAATGATAGTCTACCTCTCTCAGTCTCTGTCACTTGTGAAGTTGCACGAACAAATCACATAATTTGCATAAAAATAAACGGTTTTAAAATGCCATGAGGACCTACTGTTAGTGATACACTATCACAATCTCTATTACCACTCCATACTATGAGATTTTCCCACACAAATTGAATATACGGAGCGTGAAAGCAGTGAGTACGCTGATCATCTTATCTGAGCTTATTGCTGAAGGCCATGTTATCAGGTTATGTGGCTGTCAAATCTGAACCAAACAGCGCCTCACAAAGGTTTTGTATGCATGCTCTATATCAAATAGAACGACATCTAGGAGTGTTAAAAAATACCCATATAATACCACACTATGCGAACAAAGATTGTCATTAAAAAACATATTAAAATGTAAAATAGAAAATGATAAAATGTTACTGTTAATGTAATAATACTGCTAAACAATTAAAAATTATCTCGCAATAATCCTGAATGACCCAGTTATAATTTCGTAAAACTTTGATTATCGCTCACATTGTTTATCTTGATTAAAGGGAGTGGCCTTTTGTTGACTAATTCTATATTTTAAATCTTATTTGATCGTGAAAATGAACAACAAACCCCCTACAACTGTTAGAAAAAAAGACGATGGCCAATTTGACTTGGAACAGCAATTCATACTCCGTATGCCTCCAGTAGGCTGCACATTTTTCTTATCAATTTTCTCAAAACAACTGAATATCGCTCAGTCGCATTTATTTTCTCACCTCCCTAATTGTCAGTCCGATTGAAACTAATGTGTAATGTCAACATTTAATGGCCAATTTTACCACTTTTGTCCCGCCCTATCCTTCAAATCCAATGGCAATGTGACACATAATAAATAATACGGAGTGGCCAACCGTACAGCAATGTTATAATATAGGCAGTGGCTAATCGAACGTGATTCTTCATAATGTAACTCTATGGGCGGCCTCGTTTACGAAATGACGGGCTCCCATTGACTCCCATTATAACTTTTCCGTACGAATAGCCACTCCGTATAATATAATGGCAGTCAATAGGAGCCCGTCATTTCGTAAACGAGGCTGCCCATAGTGGCATAGAGTTATACCCGCGGTCAGATTAACTTGTATCGCATGTTTTTCGCTGATTTCTCAGTCAATTCTCAACAAATTTTGATGAAATTTTGCAAGGACTACCGTGAAATTTTTATCAAAAAATATTATGTAGACTAGTTCAAAAGTTAGACCATTTGACATGTAGTAAATTTGAAATTACCACGTCCCTCTATAAACCCATTAAACTGGTTAAATTAAAGTTTGTTTTCAGCCCTGTATTGCATCACATGCCAGATAGTTTAACTTTTTAGCTATACAATATTTTCCGATGAAAATTTCATGGTAGTCGCCGAGTGACTCGCAAATAGTCCATACAAAATTTCATGAAAATCTGTTGAGAATCGACTGAGAAATCGGCAAAAAACATGCGATACAAGGTAATCTGACGGCGGGTATACATTATAAAGAATCACGTACAATTAGCCACTGCTAGTAAATAATAAAGCTTGAGCTGTCTTTTTTGGCTAATCGTACGGCAAAGCCAAAGTTATAATGGGAGTCAGTGGGAGCCCGTCATTTTGTAAGCGAGGTTGCCCGCAGAGTTACATAATAAAGAATCACATTCGATTAGCCACTGCCTTTTTAAAAACAGGCTGACAAGCCTGTACAAATTTTTTAATGTACCTGTCAGTGACCTTTTATTTTTAACCCCAGCAAAAACGAAATAACTCGTGGTGGACATATTAAATCATTCAAACTCTTCAAAGATACGGAATGGCTATTCGTATGGGAAAGTTATAATGGGAGTCAATGGCAGCCCGTCATTTCGTAAACGAGGCTGCCCATAGTGTTACATTATGAAAAATCACGAATGATTAGCCAGTGCCTTAAAGATAACACCATGCTGGGACATTTTTTTTCTGTACAAAACTATATCTGATTCGGCAATAGGAATTATCTTCCACCAAGAGCCAACTGAGTGATTATAGCCTGGTCGGCCGCTCAGCACCGCCCTTTGCCAGATACTCCATTAAAGGAGGACTGCAGAGTCACCAATTACCATGATTACAAAAAATAAAAGGTAGAAAATATTGTATACTTTAAAAGCTAGTCTATTTATCATGTCAACCAGACATGTACATGATGTAGTCTGGCCTAGACTCATAGTAGGGGCCTAAATAAAAAATTGTCACCTTCGATATCATGTAGGCCTATATAGGAGGTCTAAACCCATTAGCTTTGTTTCAAAATTTAATTACATGTCGAATGGTCTAAATACTTATTTGCAAACTTTGCTAAATTTTCAGGGTAATCACGACATGAGCATGATGAATGAAAAATAGTGTGTGTAAAATTATATGAAAATTTGTTGAGAATTGACTGAAAAACCCACAAAATTAATTCACCCTGGTTGATAAATTTAATGTGAATCTGCCTATATATAGCAAGTTAAACTGTCTCAATAAACTAAAACATGACATACATTTTTTTGGTGAATAAAAATGGAGTATTGAAACAGATTGTATTGAACCTCAGAGACATGCTTTAGCATGATCATGACTGCTGATTCGTCTCTGAGCAATAGGGGAATTTTTTGTTTGAAAAGGATTGATTAGCGATTTTGTTGTTGAAGGTCTGAATCACACTCAATCTTATTATTAATCTATAAATATTTACCTAATAAAAAATAAAATTTGATTATCAAATAGCCAGAATTGCACAGCTTTTTGCTACACAATACTTCCTGGCAATGATGTCTTATAATATTTTTCATTTTAGGGTCCCGCTATGGCTTTAAGACATGACATTCAATCTGGGGCAATGAATCTGAAGGACAAGCTGGCACTGGAAATCGGTCATGACATGAGACATTCCAAAATTACATATGGTGGACAAGTTATGAATGCAAAAGTAAATCAAGTTTAAGTCACTTTAACAATTAAACTACTAAGTGCTACTAAAGTCATTTTTAATTTGTTTTATTTGCCTTTCAAATTACTGTTATTGGTTTTCAAGTCGTTAGAGTCCCAGACTATTACTCAGTAGTTGTATGTTTATATCATAGGTTTTATAAAATAAATATATATTTACATTTTTCCATCCAAATAAATATATGTGAATTATATTTAAAACCACCAATTTATAAATTTATAAAGAATGTTTGTTATCAGGTTATACCGGTACAAGTTTTCATTTCATAAAAAGGTGAAGGTGGCTTAATAACATTACTTTTTGATGTTTGATCAGCAGGATCAGAAGTATCCAGTGCTCAATTAAAAAACACTGTGGCCTATAACGCCAGACATTTAGTATCTTATGTTTTACAGGCCCACCAACATTGATTTGTTCATTTTGAAAATAAATTTCATTTTTTTAATTTCAACTGATTCACATATTCACATTTAAAATGCTCCCCTCTGGACACTGCAGTATACCATGTATACAGTGCTTTTTATTGGTTTCAAGTATAAGATCCGTCAATTTCTTTTTATTCCTGTTCCAGATTTTTTTTACAGCTGTGTCTAGTGGAAAATTGGAATTAAAAAATATGAAACTTGAAATTTAATTAATTTTTATTCTGAGTCCAACATTGTATTCTGATCAAATCGGTCCTTAAAACATAGAATGAAAAATATCTGACCTAACTTATATATTATTTTGAAGCCAATAGGTAATTTGAGAAATTGAACTACCCTCTTAAATTTTATCTCTATATGCCATTTATGATTGTTATCTAACACATTTTTTCTAGAGTAATAGGTTTTAAACTGCATTTCATGTACATGCCATACACACTCTCTAAAAGAACTGTATATTATTATTATCATTTGTCTTGCAATTCTAGGTCTAATTATCATTTTGAAGTAAGTACCATTGTTTAAATATCTTCTATGAGGTGTATTTTGTAGTTACTAGATCTGCCTACTATCATTGAATCACACAAGACGGTGGACAGAAAAACATTATACAAAACAGCTGATGTATCACAAGTAAGGGGCCTATGTTATCAATATTTTTCTCTCCAATAACTTTAAAAGTCATTGTACATAGGTTGTCTTCACTAAATATCTACTCATGTTTTCATGTCACTTATTTCTGTTTGTGGTGGTTGTAATATTTGCTCAGCTTATAATATTATACTTTGTATTATTTTTTATTTTTTTATTTGTGTTACATGTATCGCCCGGTTGAAATCAGTCCTAAATGCTGGCTATGTAGTGTCTAGTGTGAGATGTTTAGCCTGTTTTTAGCTTGGTGGCAATAAAACAGCTCTCTACTTGAGCATTTTAATGTTGACTTCTAATAAGTTGATTCTTTCATTTATCACTTTTGAACAATTGGTGTGTCAAATTCATAATTTTGATGATGTAAAGATACAATGTTTACCATTTATTTTAAAGATATGGTGTGACCATGGTGTGACTAGAGTCCCCTATGCTCATGGCACACTACAGGAATTATTATTTTTATATGTAATGATACAATGTGTTAATATTTATTTTAAAAATATGGTGTTACTGGAATCCACTATGCTCATGACCGAGACTTTACTATTTTGAATATGAATGTTAAAGCATAATAGGCCTATCTTCAAATCATCCACATCATGAATTTGACACACCAATTGTTTAAAATTGATACATTGTTTGTATGTCAATTGTAGTCAGAAATTATGAAAATTTTACAATCACATTCTCAACAACATGGCGATTTGCAAGTGATTTCTGTTGCACAAAAATGTTATGGCTCTATAATTTTTTTCTCCTTTTCTATCTACCGTAGAATAAGTGTCACTAAACGATTGACAGCACTTATTTTTATTCCTGGTTGTACATGTTACTGATGTAAATTGTACTATTTACTGCTGCCTTGTAGTGAGATTGTCTGATTATGATTTTTTTCAGATGTTGATATGTGTTTCTGATGAAGAGGACAGTGTTGAAGATGCTGACACCAAGAAAAAAGATAAAAAGAATCAATTCCCACATGGGAGTAAGTGTAGTCATATAAAATATGTTGTGAAATTACATAAGTCTGGCTAATTTATAGCAGTTTTCAAAATAACATCACTCGTGTAATGATTTCCAATGTAATATATTTGACAATGTTATATCTTTGACACCCCGCCCACCAATACAGTTAAACACAGCACAACTGATCTCTGTATGAAAATTGACACTTCCACTGCCCAGTCTCTGAAAAAAAACAGGGGCCTCCTATCAATGGCCACCTGTCTTAAACAGCCACTTCTAGTTTGCAGTAGAGATTCTACTGTATTACAAAAGAATGATTTGAATGGTATCAAATAGAGCAGAGCTTTGTTTAAGCATGCTATATATATGATCCAATCTGGCTAAATCAGTGGTAAGTTTCAGCTTGACAAACGATGCTAGAACCCTTGAAAGCCAAAATGATCCATTTGACCTATTTTCAATTTTTACATGTGTTTTTATTTTCATATGATATTTTCAAATTGGTGTGACATAGAAATAGATAAAATATGTAGAAAAAATATTTTTTAAATATATATTATTTTAATTTAAGTCTCATTTATACTTCAATCAGTGATATTCTTGACGACTAAAAGTACTGAAGAGCAAATCTTACAAAATTTTAGAACTAAACATTTATTATTAAAATTGGTGTCATACCAAAAATTTAGTTTATTTACCAGTAGTTTATTTTAATCAAATGGTCTGTTATTTTCAAAAAGTTTACAAATTTCCTTTTTGAGCTTCAAAGGCCATATTTTCAAAATCACGCAATTTCAGACTTCATTTTTCTCTGACTTTGTGGAGTCATATTTTAGGAGCAAAACATACTACGTAGTTGTGTGATATACCATTTTAAAGATAATTTTATGTATAATAATATTCATGATATGTCAATATCACCAATATTTAGATCTGCGACTTACAACTCATTTTGCCAGATCGGGTCACATTTGCAGACTGATGTGGGTGGCTATGATGTGTGTACACTACTGTAGCATGTGTTTTCCAGAGTTTGTAAGAGGGCTTTGAAATAAAATATGGGTAGTTGAAACAAATTGATATATGCCACATGGCATTGTCATATAAACAGTGATATTTTGTATATATTACAACTGATCTCAAGTAGGTGGTCTTCCCTGGTATTATATATATACATATATGTAATATTGTCAAGACTTCCCACCACTACCCAATTACTGCGCAGAAACATATTACATTTATATATAGCTATTTTATAGTAGCAGAGGAAAGCTGCCTGTAGATTCGCTGTCATTCTTTAAAATAGTATGCATATTATTATGCTGTTTTAATTATTGTGATGCTTGCAAGTCCTCGAAAAGTCGTTGAATTTTCATTGGAAAAGTGTGTGAACCATGTAATGTTAATCTGTCAATTTGTAACATACAAATACCAAATTATTGTCAAATTTAGCACAAGTCAGTAAATGGGTTTATATTTCTTTTTAATGATAAATGATGAATAAAATTTAACAACAACCCAGCAAACGCGACATTGAAGTAATGTTGGTTTATTGCTGGTCCAGCATCACAAACAGTAGGCCAACATTAAACCAGCATTGGTTGAATATCTTGTGTTTATTAGGAATGCAGGATTCATTTTTTAAACATTAATAATCATGATAATTTACCACAACTACATGTATATAGCTTCTCTGCCATATCTATTTGAAAATTACACATGAGGGACATACATTTTCTCATTTTTTAAATTTTTAATTTCAGTAACTCCGCCACTGAAAAATGTCAGGAAAAGACGTTTCCGAAAAACGCTCAGGAAAAAGGTGAGGCATTATTAGCTGAGCATTTTGTATTATCTTAGTTTAGAATTATAATTGAAAGACCAGCCTATAGATACAACAAGCAACATGGTGCTATTTTGTGTCAACTGTCTGATACTTCAGATGAGGATGGTGCCATATTCGGAATTTTTTTACTCCTTTTTAACACAGAAAATTTGCTAAAATCTCATTATAAATCTCATTGTACCCAGTCGGCTATGATCCCACACACAACACAGGTTTATGCCATGCTCTTAAGATCCAGGGCTTTCATGAATGATATGGAACTCTTACAAAGTGTGATTTAAGCAGGCAACTTATTTGGAGTCCAAATGTCCCACGGAAACGCCAGTCAGTTAGCTCTCTAACACGTTGTTATAATTTTTGTACAATAAGCGGACCCCTGAACATGACTGTATATCTCATTTAGGATGTTTAATTTTAATTATATCCCCTGATGTAAGATAGTGTTGTCTTCACATTTAGTGATTTAACCCTTACAGCACGGGGATCGACTTTAGTGGTCAGGATCTGACGTCTGACTAAAGACTGGGAGAGTAAACATATTTATACTGATCGTAGACCTATAACATAGGTATTCAAATGAAGTGGAAAGACCTATCCAATACATTCATGATGATTTGAAATTGAAAAAACCCTTTGTTTTCCATGGTTCGTACAAAAACATATTAGCGCTTTAAGGGTTGAACACTATAATATTGTGTGTCACTGTTGTGAGTGAAACTAACAGCAGCTAATGTAGTTTGCTGAGAGCAGATCACTTACAGATATGATTTGGATGATATGTAAGGTTACAAATCTTTCTGGATTATTATTAAAAAGTTGTGTGAAAATCTTGCACAGGGTGTACTCTGTTAATCCTATCCTGAGAGAATTTCCATAGTCCTATATTAAGTAATAGCACAATTGCCTGCACAAGGAGTGCACATGTATGTCTTCTTGTCAAGGTCCTGCTGATGACACACAGACTGGAGTAGGCTGATTGAACAACCTGCTTAACCCTTACAGCGCTGATTTTTTTATGAAAACCTTGGAAACCAAAGAGGTTTTTTCAAGTTGAAAGCATCATGAATGTCTTAGTTAGCTCTTTCCGATTCATTTGAATACCTATGTTATGGGTCTACGACCAGTATAAATATGTTTACTCTTCCAGTGCGAGGATTGACTTTAGTCATTAGAACTATTGTAATGTGGGCTGGGGATAGACTTTACTGACGTCTGTTGACGTCAGATTCTGACGACTAAAGTCTATCCTCGCACTGTAAGAGTTAATATGTGGTTGCATTGACATCTCAGACTCTAGACAATTTCTTTGTTGCACACACTCTCGACTCACTCACTCACATCGTAATTTAAATGGACTTCAGCAATTTCTGTAAATATGTTGAAAGGATCACCATACCGGTAGATTATTTTAGACCTCAGCTTTAATTCAAACAATACATGCCTCAAATCTACATAAGAAATTGATCAGCTAAACTTGCAGGACATTCTGGATTAAGTACATGTATATCAACTTAACATCCACTGACAACAAATATCTCACTGTCCCACTTAAATATGAGCTATTTAATACAGTTCCCTTGATCCTAAACAGAGTGTAAAATCTGTCAATGAGAATCCTGTGGTGTATGATATGAATAGCATCACTGTGATCTAGTTAAACCATAGGAATACATAGCCTATGTCACATATATGTCACATTTACTATGATGATTAAAAGGTTAGAATGAGCTACAATTAATCATATTGGCTGTGGTAAACAAGGAGCCAATTTTTTTTCGTGATGTTTACATGAATTTTTTTCATAAGTATCAGGATCAACCAGATATTGAGAAAGAAGTCAAAAGACTGTTCCGTATGGACAATGAAGCTATTGATGTCAAATGGGAGGTAAACATCACATCTGCTCTAGACTCAAATTAAAATGTGAACAAACTTTTAATGAAGGATTTATCAATCTATTTAAACTTTACAATTGAAACAAAAAAAAAGTGGGCAGTTCATCGCCTGATATTCAACTCACCTCATTAAACCCTGGTTTTACACTGATTTTACAAGTAATAGCACAAAAACTATTGATAATGTATTTATAATTTATTTAGTTTAAAATAGATTTATTTTGAAATTTCAGACATCTTTTGTAGAAACTATTGCTTTATAACATTTTATTTGTTATACCAGGTTGTGGAGGGTGATGAGAAGCCGCAGGAGGCTGACCGTCCTGAAAAGCCTAATGTGATTATGAAGGGAGAAAGTCATGGCAGAAATATAATAGAAAATAACCTGCTGGATGTAGGTGAGTGACTCACCGTTCACACCATAAATAACCTGCTGGATGTAGGTGAGTGACTCACCGTTCGCACGATAAATAACCTGCTGGATGTAGGTGAGTGACTCACCGTTCACACCATATATAACCTGCTGGATGTAGGTGAGTGACTCACCGCTCACACTATCATCTGTACATCAGTCATTTTTATCTCAACCACCTTTGCTGGGGGCGGGGGTTATGGTGTGGCCTTGGATGTCCGTCTGTCCATATTTTCATTTCCGGAGCAGATTTTGGAAACCCAGCAGGGGATTTCTTTCATATCGCACACACACATCCCTCAGGGGGGTAGATTGGCAGATATACGGGCCTACACAATATCAACGATAATGCTTACAGTTGCATCCTTGTCAAGATATTTTGATGGTGGATATGTAACACAGGGTTCCAGATACCCAGTCGCCCACTCGCCATTGGCCCCTTGTTTTTGCTGTGGGCTAATCAAGTTGACACAAAGGTAGCCCACATTGCGAATGTATAAGAGCTCGGACTATCCTTTAGAACTTGAATGTACAAAAAACATATTTTCATATTCTTCAAAATCATTGGGATTTATATAAAATCCCTATGGGTCTAGGAGTATAAAATGCATTGTTCACAAAAAGCCCACTATTCAATGTATGAACTATTCCTGAATTCCATGAGTATTTTTTGAATACATGATACATGTGTCATGAGTGGTCAGGTTTTCATAGGAAGGAAAATATCCGATTAAGTGGGCAGCTGGAATTTGATGTGGGCAACTGAAATTAGCATCTGAAGGGCCTACATGGCTACCAGAGTTTTTGTAGGTATCTTGGCCCCTGTAACAGGTCTTCATTTTATTAAAGCGGCACAATCGGGTTAAAATCATCAATAAATCAGTAATTTTTATTTTTGCTTTTTAATATGGCCATATGATGTGAGCATGTCCATAGACTAGAATTGAGTAAGTTTTTTAACTTTTGTGTTGCGCATTTACCAGTTAAGTGAGATATTAAGTGAGATGTCAAAATTCCCAATTTCTTATTTCGGACATGCATGTTCAAAATAAGAAACACAGGAATTTTGTCTTCATATCTCGCTTAGCTGGTAAATACACAACACAAAATTTAAAAACTTATGCAGTTTTAGTTTATGGTGGTCATATTAAGAAGCCAAAATAAAAATACAGATTTTTTTATGATTTTAGCTTGGTTGTGTCTCTTTGAAGTCAAACTATATGCTTTTCTTATCTTCACAATAGATAATTAAATACAAGAGACTCTATCAAATATTCCCCCTCTGATGAGCATGACTGTCAATATGGTATAATTACATTTTAACTCTTTGTGCACTAATCACCAACATAAGAAATCTATTAGGAACTACAAACAGAAGATCCAAATTAATTACAACGAGTATTTTTTATCTGATTATTCTTTGATATGTAGCCATAATGTATAGATTGATACATGATTGTACATCCACTTTTTCGCTGCTTGTATATTTGAAGCCTTGTAATAATAAATTATTGTGCATCTATTTCAAGTCTTGACCTCAGAATTGTAGTGGTTATTCACAGGGCTGGCCTAAAGTTGCATTGATAGGCGCTCTCATCTGATTAAAATGGGCACCAGAAAAAAATTGTGTACAGCCTATGAGGACTTAGATCACTTAGCACTCATAAAATTCCATTATGTAGCCTGCCTACATTTATAAGGAGTCATTTCTTGTCGCGCAATATAACCCTTTGGTGCGTTTTGACCTTGTCTGTCGCTCTGATGCGCGCCATAGCGACAATTGGCCAGTCCTGATTCAATACCTGTTAAAGCCTTTTGTGGGCCTTCCTGTAAATTGCGTACTTTTGTTTCAGCGCTGTTTGGTGAGGTCAGTGACAGTGAAGAGGAAGACGAGAAGGAGGTGAATATAATGGACAGCGATGAGGACGCCTCCACCAGTCGTCTAATGGACACGTCGGGTGGAGCCGGGGCGGGCAGCGGTCTGGATCAGTATCCCACCAGCGGCTTCCCGGGAGCAGACCTTCAGATGACTGACAGCATGATGAGCGCAGAGGGCGATGCCTGTAAGAAACCAGACTAATCATCCTCACCCTTGTCATGCTAGGATGTATGTGTACACTGCTCTGCTAAGCCAAAAGGCAGTATCTGCTTACTTTACAGTAAACAGATACTGCCTTTTGACTTTGCACAGCAGTCCTAGCTACAAGAGATTAACCCAATGTTGGGTTAATGTTAGCCCACTGTCTATGACACTGGCCCAACATTGAACCAACATCAGTCAATTTTGTACAGTGTATACCTAAAATTGGTCTTATTTGAGAGTATGGGGCTTACAGGCTCTTTTTTTGTTTCATCGACATCTTGTCTCCATGTAGAGCATGTAGAGTTGTAGAAAGTCTTTTTGTAGGTTTGCAATGTATGCTATGGAAATGTTTAATACTTTTTGCTATGCTAATTACTTGTCTCACAATGACGATTAGTAACTATAAAGAGAGCAAAAAAACAACATAAACCAGTACCATTTAAAGTAGAACATGTATAAAGGAAAATAAAGCTAATCAAAAGTAAGTACAAATAATTTGTTAAATTTGGGAATGTATCATTGTATAAAAACGTCTGTTGGAGAGGAGCCAATATTTTACCTAATCACCCCTAGCACATGTAATGAATTATTCACAGACTTGAATTGTACTGGTATCTAAGATAGCAAAAGTTATAGTCATAATGTTCCATTTATGGGACATTTTCTGATATGAAAAAAATAATAATAATTCTGGCTTTGTGCTTTAGCGCGCCTTTTTTGTTTTCAGCTATACATTTAATGATGTGGATGAAATTATGCTATGTCATATTATTTTAGCGGCTGATTTACAAGACAAGCTTCATGAGGTGAAGCAGCAGCTGGGTGCAGTGCGGGAGAGACGAATGACCAGAGAGATGGAACTAGCTGTCACAGATGATGATCAACTCAAGGTTTGTCATAACAGAAGCGCAAAATTGTGTCACTTTTAAAATTTTCCAGAAAATTAGATAATGTAAAATTTTATAAGTTGACCCTTTCTGTGGTCTAAGCTTTAGGAATTACCTTTATTCAGTCCAAAGTTATGAAATTTTTTATATCTCATTAAATATTTGTTTTAAAAAAATCACTTGTCTATTTTAGTCATTGTAAAAAATTGCAAAAATAGGCTAAGCACCCCAGAAAATTGATTTATAAAATGGAATTTCACATGTAGGTGGCTAATTGTATTACATGTAATTATATTTTGTATTATTTTTTACATTTCTGCAAAAAATATGTGATGTGACTAATCACATACAGATTATATTTAAGTGCATATACTGTAGATCTGGTAATATTTGCGCTGTTTTAATTTTCGCGAGGAGGACGAATTCGCGAATTCAAGAATCTCACGAAAATTATTATTATATTAGCGCTATTAATGAAAAATAAAAATTCACGAATTCTAAACTTCGTGAAAAATCCCAAAATCAGAAATTTGCGAAAATTTAAACACGTGAAAATTGCCAGATCTACAGTATTACAAAACACCTAATGTATTTCTTTTTTATTTCATTATACTTATGTTGTGTCGATTTATGTACAGGACCAACTCAAAGATGAGATAGAAGGTTTGGCAGGTCAAGACAACAGAATGCAACAAGAGGTAATAATTATATCTTGAACCATTTCACTCCCATATAAGATGTAAATTCCGTTGGCATACATACATAGGCTATCCCTGTATGACAGAAATTTCTGTCCGTATTTATAAAAAGATGAATTTTTGTACTGAGGTGATCCTGGACGCCATCCCTCAATAAGTATAGTTACGTAATACACAGTGACGTTGCACTGAAGGGCCACCCGGTGAATACCACATCATTGAGTGCCATATAGTGAATACAAAACAAATCACTTTAGTCGAATGGCTCTTTTGTACATCTGGTTTTAGGTTATGGCGCGTAATCCACATTGTTGATCATGACATTTTTTCCCATTGTGACATTATTTTAAATTGGGATCATTATGATGATAATTGATACACATTCTGACATTGATGACAGTCCCATTTAAGACAGTGAGGTCCGTGCTCTGGCACCATAATTGGGAATTCTTGAAATTTTGAATCAGACAATAAATGCCTATTTAACAAAATTGAAGGATTGTGATATAATCTCAAATTAAATATGCAGTTGATTCCAGGCAAATGAGCCAAAAATTATTACCTTCATCCTCCAGAAATAAAGTGAATCTATAAACAAAACAATTAAAAGCGGTGGATGACCTTTATTTGCTTGACTGAAAAAATGTCAATTTGAATAGCTGCTATCCTTGGGCTATGTTTTGTTTTTTTAAATATTGATTTAACATGAACTCACATAATTCCTACTGTACATGTAGTCATTTGGGTAAACTGGCTACAAATCACTGGGTACAAATGACAAGTACTGTAGTACATATATTGACATGTGCAGATACGCACACTTATCATTATGGCACCAACACTGGCCTCTTTCATCCGGGACACATATTTGGTATGCTTTAATAAAATTTGGTTAAAATTGTTTCCTATAAACTTTCCTTTTATAGATATTTTTTTGCCCAAACCTTGGTTTGGGTTGGTTAAAACCAGATCACCTCTAGAAACCATACTTTGTAAAATGCTACTCAGCTCCAGGAGCCCTTCCCACTAACAATCTTATAATTTAGATTATCTTAACTTTCTCTTAGACATGTATATATTCATTAGATGAGTTATATTATAATATTATCAAGATTTATCCTAATTTTTCTAATGGAAATGAGAGAAAGTTAAGATGACCTTATTTTTTTAAGAATCTTAGTGGGACAGATCCCAGTGTGTTTGTGCATTATATAACAAGTGTATATGTCACTAGTGTTTATATCACAAGTGTTTAGGATGATCAATATATTATACCAGTGAACTGAAATGTAATACATTTATAACCTTGAGATATTCAACATTTCTGGGTCACTTATGGGAAAGGTCATGTTGGCAAATAGACTATCAATACTCTGTAACATATTGTGCAAGCATTAACAATGGAAGAACACAGGATCATTTTTTAAAAGCTATTTGATATACTATATATGTCAGTTAATATATATTTTATTCCTTTATACAGCGATTTAGATATTCTACAATGTACTTAGAAGAATCAACGTAATATACCTTAGAAAAAACATAGAAAAATAATTTACAACGTCTCTTTCCATTTCAAGAAGAAACACAACGGATCATACTGGAAATAAATACCTGCTTTTTTTCTTTGAATTTTACAGTGTGAAATCATATCTTCCATGCTGAACCAGTAAGCTGTACAAGAAACGACTCTGATCTGACTAATACCAGGATTATATCCCCTGAGAGTTAAAAAGTCGTATATGCCACTTTGTAAAATGGAAGATACTACTTTTTCAATCCTCAGGCTCAGAGACAATGTAATAAGACCACTTGATGACTGATCCTGACAAGACTCAACTGCTCATCTTGCCTTTATTTATTTTCACTCACTGCTGCCTCAATTTTGAATCACGCTTGTCAAAAGTTGATCTCACGCTTAAGTTAAATGTCCCGTATGTAATGAGAAAAATGCTAAATTAACAAATATCAACTAAATGAAAATTAGTAACAATTTTAGAAATTTATCACAAAATTTAACAAGATTTTTTTGGGTTTATTTGCATAGGTCATCTTTAGCAAAAAAGATTACCAACTATTATTACTTTTCTGGGGGAGGTTGGGGGGGGGGGGGTGGGAGCGATATGATTAGACGTTTTGTTGCCAAATAGAAATTCACAGTAATGAGGCATTGCAGTGTAAATGTTTATCTAATATCTTATAATTGTTTGTTGAGCAACATGGACCAAGTGCTGGGATAATATCTACAGAAATCATGTTAGGAGTTGAATCTTTACTAATAGTCATGTGTTCATTCTGTATATACTCATGTATATCATATTATATCGCATTATCATCTTTTGTAATAAAATGAGTAAATACAACATATATACTGTTTATTATCATTAAATTAGCTGCACGTTTGGTTTTCTGCACCAGATCTTCACCAGATCGTCATATTTCAACATTTCAGAAAAGCGTACCATCAGTTCAGAACACCCCGGCTTCCACCCTGATTGATGGGCTCATTCTTAGCTCATCCAGCTGAAGGCCAGATGAGTTTTTGTGATTGTGTGTTGTCCATCTGTCATTGTCTCACCCTGTCGTCCACCCGTCCACAATTTACGAAAATCACTATTTCTTCTATAAAGAGTCTTCAGTAGATTTCATTCAAACGTGTACACAATGTTTATCCGGTAGGGGTGTATATAGAGTGTGCTTCAGGTGGCGCCACCTGTCAGATTCCATAGTCGTTTTAAGTTTTCAAGTGACACTTTGCGCTAAACTCTGTTTCTCACAAACAATTTGCAGGATTTAACTGAAATTCATATAAAATGCTCCATGGAGGGTGTGATCCAGGTGGCGCCACCGAGCACGGTTGGGGCTACAGGGAACAGCTTCACAGATGGTGGGTGTACATTGCGCAATCGTTGACTGAACGTTTCTTGCATTACTGGTATCCCCGCAAACGCAAGAAGTTCGCCCAACGTCGTTTCAATGTTGTGCCACCATCTGCGAGGCTGACCCAACATTGAACCAATCTTGAGTGAACGAGCGTCCGGTGTCTGCTGGGATTACACGAGGAGTACCAGCAAACACACGCCATTGTCCCAATGTTGAATTAATGTTGGTCCACTTTCTACGACGCTGGCCCAATATTGATTCAACATTGTCTGAATGTCTCGTGTTTGCTGAGTCGTGGACGTGCGTGACCTTTGTGTGGTGAAATTTTTTATTTGTGTGTGATTTTGCGCTACCAAGTGAGTGGGAATGTGAGGCGATCCGCACGTGGATGTGGATGTGGAAGCAATGAGGGGCAGTCCATGGCATATGCTATGTGGGCAGGTAGGGGCGCTAGGAGTTTTTTGTGGGAAAAAAGGTTGTGAAAAAGTTTTTTCCTAAGAAATCCCTGTCAGTTTGTTAAACATTAAGCGCCTTTCAGTAAAAGGTTGTTTGTCATGCTTATTTTGGAAAGTTGGTTATTGTAAGTGGAGTTACTGTGTCGCGTTCCATCACGCCACCCGTAACGTTAAAGGGACTGGCCCAGGCTAAAATCATAAAAAAATCGGTGATTATATTTTGGCTTCTTAATATGACCATATGATGTAAACATGTTCATAGACTAGAACTGAAAAGTTTTTTAATTTTTCTGCCGCGCATTCACCTGTTAGACTAGATATAGAGACGAAATTCCTGTATTTCTAATTTTTGACATGGTTGTCAATAATTACAAATCAGGAATTTCGTCTCTATATCTAGCCTAACTGGTGAATGCGCAGCACAAAAATTTTAAAAAGTTTGCACTTCTAGTCTATTGACATGATTACATCATATGGTCATATTGAGAAGCCAAAGTAAAATCACCGATTTTTTTATGATTTTAGCCTGGGCCAGTCCCTTTAACGATGTTATAAGCGATCCAAATGTGCTGATATTTTACGTGGAGAACACATTTTTATTCTAATTAAACACATCAATTTCACTTTATCCTTACAGCGCGGGAATCGAGGGAGGCAAGAGTAAGCAATACTTTAAGGGTTAGGCCTAATTATGCTCCACATGGTATATTTCGAATAATATTTATTGAAGAAAAGAAATTCTAAGCAATTGAGATATTAGCCCGGGATATTAAGCTTATAAAACATCCATATTGCGGCATTAAGTCACATTTTAAGTTGAATGAAAATGTGTGTTAGCTGCCCAAGAGGAAAAAGGGATAGCCTATTTATAGAGATCTGGCATTGATCGAAAACAAGGAGTCATTTTTTGTAGTCTCGCTCTTGCCAATTCTTTTTCGGCTGGCAGGCTATAGTTGTTATTGCTATGCATCAGAAATCCTACCTGTGCTATGCATACAGCCTATTTTAAAATGCAAAAATTTTGAAACACAAGTGACAAACACCAGAATCACTGTTATATCCCCTGGTATTATCCATATTGTCGCGACGTAGGCTGAATACTTTCAGCGCGAGTACCGACTACCAACGCTGGTTTAATGTTGGGCCACCGTCTGCGACGCTGGCCCAACATTAAACCAGCATTGGTAGACTACAGACGTCAGATTCTGAAGTCGATCTGCGCACTGGAAGAAAGCAAAGATTTACAATGGCCGTATAGACCCATAACATAGGTATTCAAATGAAGCGAAAAAAAGCTAACTACGATATTTATAATGATTTCAAATTGAAAAAAACACCTTTGTTCTCCATGGTTTAAATACTTGTAAATATTCCAGGGTTGTAAGTGTTAATATGCGGTGATAACTAGGCCCATGATCTCGGTCGGATTAAATTGTGAACCCCTCCATATTAGTTTACCATAGGCCTATATTAGGCTTAAGGATAGGATACATATAACTTCGTATGCGCCTAAATCCTTGTTATGCAAGTAATTCATATGGGCGCCTCAAAGCCATTCCGTAATCGATGTCATGTCTATTGCCGGTCAAAAGTCGTCATTATACATGCAGCATGATCTCTGATATACTAGGATGGAAAGCACGGAGCAAATAAATGTGTAAGATTGTCAGGGTGTCATATGTGTGATGGTAGATCATTCCAGAGATATGGAGCTGCCACAGAAAACGCACAATATATGCTATTTTGAAGCTTTTGTTTGGACTAGCTTTCCAGAGCCAGATGCTAGAGTTTTGAATTTTTCTGACAATCATAGTAATTCAAGAAGGTAGACAGGTCAATGGGTTGATTTTGAAAGATATTCTATATTCAATTGTAAGTCAATGCATTGAATGAACAAAGGAGCGCTGTTACGTAGTAGAAGGGTAGTACGGCACGCCCTTGGCTAATGTATTTTGTACTCGTTGTAGCTGATTTAAATGTTTTATCATCGACGTTAAAAAGGAGAATTAAAGTAAGGACAAGTCTGTGATCATTTTATTGAATCATTTTAGCTGTATCCATTCTAAGATGTTTTGGAATTCAGATATTATAATGACACGATTCACATATAGGCCTAACTGTCGAACATTTTGATAAAATGTAAGTTCACTACTAAAGAATACTCCCATTCTACAAGCTGAAACTGCTGGTAAAGTTTTATGATCCAAAATAGAAATAAGAAAAAAGTATTCATGAGCTTAATTCGCTGACTGTTGCTTAGTGGCAATCAGTAACAATTCGGGTTTTGGTGGATTAAGCTTTTGTTTTGAATTTTGTCATCCAAGCCTTAACATCCTCTAGACATAATTCCAGTTGTTTTATTAAAGCAGCTACATTTTACATTGATATACCTACATATAGGCAAGAATACATTAAATGTATTCTTGATATAGGGCATATATACCTAGGTGTCATCGGCGTATAGTTGATGTCTCACTGATGTGTGCGTATTTTTTATTATTTCACTGTAAGATAGATCGGAACATATCCAATTCAAAACTATACCCTAGATGCCAAACCTTGATGGAAGGAGTTGATAAGTGCTCTATGATCAATGCTATCGAAAAATTGAGAACATATTTAACTCTTTTCAGTGGCGGATCCAGGATCTGAAAAGGGGGCTGCCAGGGGTTTGGCGGCCTGTCGGCAAATTTAGGCAAATTTGGGGGAAGTATTTGGCGAAAAATATGGGGCTGGGCATCCCCCCCCCCCCTACGGATTGATCATGAAGCACTTATCAACTCCTTTCGTCATGCTTTGGCATCTCGGATATAGCTTTGAATTGGATATGTTCCTATATCTAATTATTTTATAATCTATAATTACATTTTGCTGTAGAAGTGAAATAAATATTTTTGATATTTTATATTGATTGTTAGGGTAAATAAATTGTTGTTTGTAATTATTAATTGTTGCATGATTGTTATTATGATTGTTATTATTGTTTCCTATTCACACAAATATTTCTAAAATAACTAAATTATTAGGCCTACTAGTGTAATTTTGTTGGAAGACTAAAATATTTCTCGCAGCTTCTGTCACTGTAGTATATCTTGATATCATCATATATAGACTCCACATCACTACTTGATATACTTACATGTTCATATTAATATAAGAGAAGACGGTATATAATATGATTGTGTATGAGGCAGTATATCATGAAACGATTGGTTAGCTTTCACACACTTTTATGAAAGGTATAGGTCATTTATGAAAGATAAGACTTTTAACAATGTAACAATATATGATGTAGTACACAAAACCAAGTCAAATACACGCTGATTTGCTCTCTCCAATTATCAATAGCTGATCTTGAACTTATTAGGGGTCAATAATTTATCTAGTCCATTCTGATTATCAGATCATGCTGTGAACACCATTTCAGAACAACCATGTCATACATACGTCTATATAATCTGAACAAAATATTTTACTTTTTAAAATAATTGTATCATCTATTTGTTCGCTACTTTTTTGAAACACTTTGTGTAAAACATATTGTTGATTTTTCTGCGTATTTTGTATTCACCTAAAGATCTCGTGGTCGCCGGAATTCTTAAGGTCGCCTTATTTTCCATCACACACAGTACATTGGTCCACTGCGGAATTAATGTTGGCCTATCGTCTTCGACGATGGCCTATTATTACCCCAACATTGGGTGAACGTTTCTTGTTTTCTCACTTACACTTAGCCCTGATTAAACCCTCTCAGCCAAAACTGGATCCACAACAAGTGGTATCATCCAATTCACAATCAATCACACGTGATGAACCTTGATCATGTTGATCAGAACTGACACAATAATTGTTATGATGATCTATTTGAGTCTGGAAAGGCAAACAGTATGTGTGCCTTTTAGCCATTACACAAGTGAAACTAATTGGACTCTAATAACACATGATAATATATTAGTAGACATATAACTGTGTTGATTTTATTTGACAAACAATACATTGTATACATTGTAGGGTTCCTGGACAAAGAAAGGTTACAGATTGGGGTGACGGACAGGCCTACATAACCTCTTCACAGTTGATCGTGACATTTTTATAGGCATTTCGCCACATCTAGTGTTTATACGCCCCAGTGATAAGACTCATAAGAGTGAACCATCACATTGTTTCTACTGTGGTGAATAACAATGGAATTATCTTCTTATGAGAGTCGTTTATGCGCGTTACTTTTTCTGACATGTTTCTGTTTGCTGGAAAACAGCACCGCGGAGGATGAGAAAGTAAACGTGACTACTGCTAAGTTAAGCATCACGTACATGGATCCCGAGACAGGAGAGCGTCAAGTGGAGATGGTGGGAGAAGGGCGGTACGGCAAGGAGAGCAGAATAGACCCACAGTTTGGGCGTCTGGTACACGTCACCACGGCTCAGGGGACAAATGACGCCTGTGATCAGCCTATCCAGAGACCGGCTGATGCCAATGGTGAGCGCTGGATCGCCCTGGTCAAGAGAGGCGGCTGCAACTTCCAGACCAAGATCATGAATACCATGATCCTCAGCGATGCTTCTGCCCTGCTGGTGTACAATAATAAGGAAGATGAAAAGTTACAAACGATGGTACACTACGGTAAGTCTAAAACCATGGAGCTTTAAAAGGGGAATTTGGAATATAAAAAATAATTAAATCTCTGGGAACAGATACGAATCTTCTTAGGAACATATTGCAATATGTGAGAACATATTCGATTTTGACGGAGCTGATCGCACCTAGTAGCCAGCTAATTATCCAACCAACCAGCCAACCAACCCAACAATCAACAAATCAAACAGACAACGTGAGCGATCTACCAAACAAACAAGCAAGCCAGCAAGCAAACACGCACATAGACAAACAAACAAACAAACAAACAAACAAACAAACAAACAAACAAACAAACAAACAAACAAACAAACAAACAAACAAACAAACAAACCATCAAGCAAGAAAGCACACAACCATCTATACCTCCCATCCAAACAGTCCAATAAACAGACAGACTGATCTAATAAGCAAACTAAGCAAAGAACCACCCAACCAGCTCAAAATCCATCTAACCCAATACCCAACTGAACAACCATAAAAACGCATCCAGTCACCAACCAGTTACAACTAGACTGACCAAATAATCAGTTAACTTGAAATTGTTGATCTCCAGAGGTGGATCGAGGTATTGACAAACGTGGGGAGGGGGAGCGCCGAATAAAATAAATAAATAATATACACCACCTATTAATCACACAACATTTAGTTTATGTGACAATTTATATAGGCCTGAGATGATTTTGTGCAATTTTTTTCTTTTCCAGAAGATGACGTTGTGGCTGTTTTCATCAATTACAGTCAGGGGCGCTACCTCTCAGAAAAAGTGGATGCCGGAATTCCTATCACCATGAATATCACGCTACTAGACTTTGTAGTCTATAAGGTGAGCCTAACAAATTTAGTTAATTGTGTAAAACAGTGATTCATGATACACCATTGTGCAACTCAACCCTTTGCTTCATCGTACATGGAAACCAACCCTTTATATCAAGAGACACCACCATGCATGGAACCAAACCCTTTACATCACGATATATCATTGTGCAAGGAACCCAACCCGTTATCTGAAAATACACCACCGTGCATATAGCCCAGTCATTTACACCAGCCATTGACACCACCGTGCAAAAGACACCATCGTGCATGGAGCCCAAACCTTTATATCAAGAGACACCACCATGCGTGAAACCCAACCCTTTACATCACGATATATCATTGTGCAAGCAGCCCAACCCGTTATCTGAAAATACACCACCGTGCATATCGCCCAGCCATTTACGCCAAGAGACACCACCGTGCAAAAGACACCATCGTGCATGGGACCCAAACCTTTACCTCAAGAGACATTTACCATGCATGAAACCTACCCTTTATATCATGAGACACCATCCTGCATAGTGCCCAACCCTCCACTTCAAGATACACCACCAGAGAAACTACCGGGCAAGAGACTCCACCGTGCATCACCACCATGGAAATCAACCCTTTTCATCAAGAGACACAACCGTGCATCGAAACCAACCCTCTACCACAAGAAATCAAACAAATCACCGTGCAAGATACACCACCGTGCAAGAGACACCATCGTACAAAAGACACCATTGTGCATGGAACCCAACCCTTTACCTCAGAGAAAGTTAAAGGGACTGGCCCAGGTCTAAAAGCATAAAAAAATCGGTGATTTTATGTTGGCTTCTTAATATGACCATATGATGTAAACATGTGCATAGACTAGAACTGCAAAAGGTTTTTTTTCTGCTGCGCATTCACCAGTTAATCTAGATATAGAGACGAAATTCCAGTATTTCTAATTTTTGACATGGTTGTCAATAAATAGAATTTCGTCTCTATATCTAGCCTAACTGGTGAATGCGCAACACAAAAATTGCAGTTCTAGTCTATGCACATGTTTACATCATATGGTCATATATAGAAGCCAAAATAAAATCACCGATTTTTTGATGATTTTAGCCTGGGCCAGTCCCTTTAATTGTGCCCTATAATGAATTGCATAAATGTATCAGTCTACACCCACATAGTAATGCTCCAGAAAGTAATCAAAACTTGCATCCTGGCTAAAATATATCTATCATGTAATTACCAATCAATACAACTTCCATAGCGCCTATATCCTCAGCAGACTGAGTTCGGAGGCGCACATATGCTTGGATTAAGATCAATTTCATATTAGGCGAGCTTACCCCCTTAGCACAAAATTATTGAGGTAGGCCTATACTAATTCGGAAAATATAAATGAATTTACAATGTATATGTCATTTTTTATAATTCAGGTAGTGAACAAAACATCTACTGCGCATCATTATGCACCACTGCGCACACATCCCGCCTTTATAATTGCCAGTCTAGGGGTCATGGTGGCGGTGGTAGCCATGCTAGTGGCTCTCTTGGTTTACAGTATTCGACGAACCCGGCTTCAACACTCAAGACCTATGGTGAGTTTGATTCGAGAATAAATGAACATTTTGCCCTGTTGGAGTTTAAAGAGGTGGCAATTATCACATTTTAACTCTAGGGGGGGGGGGCAAAAATATTTCTTGTGATCTGATTCACTTTATGTCTATCAATGTTTAAAATGTTAAATATGTTATGTTAGCAGAATATACATTTAGTAAAATGAATTATTTGATTAACTGCCCAGTAAGCACAGAACATTTGTATAACATATATATAACGTCGGTCCGACGTCTTCGACGTTGGTCCAGCATTGTACAAATGTTATACAAATGTTCTGTGTTTACTGGGTGAGCACCTTCCACCAAATATTATATCAATTTAGTGGCATTTTGTTCTAGTTTAAAACCTTTATTATAATGAGATATTTATAATAATAAGGCCTAGCAGGACAATGTTTAAAACTGCTGTAATATGTTATTTATTTGAGGTGTTCCATATGAACGGTCAATGTCACTGGTCTAATCCTGACGATGGTCTGCTCGCTGGTGAAGGGAGAGATCACCTTATCCGGCAACCTCAGGTGAATCAACACTTCCATCATCATCTGCACCGACAGGCACCTGGTGAAGCGCATAGACAGCCTGCCGTGTAAATAATAACCCACCGACAGGCATCGGGAGAAGCCCATTGACAGACTGCTGTGTGAACACCCAATCTCGCAGCAAACACTAGACGTTCAACCAATGCTGTTTTGGTGTTGGTCGGGCGTCGTAGACTGTGGCCCAGTATTAAACCAATTGTTGTGCGCTCAAGTTGACATTGTGTGACACTGGTTTGAAGTGAGCATGTCGGCGTTTCTATCAACATTGTAGATAGAGAGGAGAACAGTTTTAACCCTTATAGCAGTATATAATATACAACGCTGAAATATTTTTATATAAACCATGGAGACCAAAGGTGTTTTCAATTTGAATCCTCACAAATGTCTTAGTAATTAGCTCTTTCTGCTTCATTTGAATACCTATGTTACAGGTCTACGGTCATTATAAATATCTTACTCTTTCAGTGCGGGAATCATCTTTAGACTTCGAATCTTTAGATGACGCGGATTCAACCCATAGTGAGTTTTAGACGTTAGATTCTGGGGGTCAATAAAAAAGTTTCGGTAGAATTAGGCATCTAGCAGAGAAGGGGGAGTGGCGCATTGGTAGAGCACCTGACTGGCGCGCCAGTCATGCATGCGTCCCGGGTTTGAACCCCGCTGATCTTTATCTTGATTTTATCTTGTGTTACTTACCTGTAAAATTGCATAATTATGCATAATTATATTCATCTGCTTAATTGTCGCCAAATAACCCATGTATTACATACATTATGTGTAAGGGAAACTTATGGTCAGGTTTAATTGGGCAGCTTAAAAAGTTTCCTATTGGTATTAGGCTGATTTGTTTAGCTGAAAATAGCATTCACTTGTATTTGTTATTACCTCTATTATGTGACTGTATACTGCATATATTATATTTGTGAATGTTCTAACTCAGAAAACCCCGGTTTGTTGGTCCAAACATTGAAACGTATAACACTTCATCAACCTAATTGATGGTATTTGTACCGCCAATTTTCTATTGACTTGTTTTACGTATTTTATTATTTTAAGTATCGAGTTATTTCGTGTTTAATGTCAACATGGAATGAATGAAATATTATTGATAATTTGGGTTATGGCTCATAGTCAAATTAGCTCGCGTAGGCCTGTGTCTACTTTTCAATTGTAAGTGATCTACTTCTGAAAGTATCAGTGTTTACGGTTAATTTTTTTTTTTTTATTGATTGTGTTGATTGTGTTTACGGTTAATTAATGTACGCTGTATTATCATTTTGAACTTTCCTTTGGAGCTTTATATTCAGTTCTTTTTTAAATACTCGTATTACGTTAAAATTAAACATATCGCATGAAATTGATACATATAGCAACGAAATGACGGGATTACCTGATTAGCCCTATATTACATGCCGTTAGAGTGAAATATGTCGATCATATTATATAATATTATATTAAATGTTATCTTACATGTCGTTAGAGTGAAATATGTTTATCATATTATATAACCTTGTATTAAATGTTGTAAATATATTGCCAAACCAATGCAAGTGAGGAGTATGTTCAGCCAAGTAGATTATATTATGCATAACGTATAACATAGTGTTTGTTCTTTCATACAGAACAATATAATATATTTCACACGGTGACAATGAGAACAGAATAATTAAAATAAAAGACACACGATGTTCATATCGTTTGTTATGCTTTGGATCGATCAATGAATGAACATCAAAAATAAAAATGATCACGCTTCTGGCAGTCGTCTGTTATGCAAACCCAAACAGTATAGTGACTGCAGACTCTGTAAGTAACCACACTTTTCAAGTAACAAGCTACTGCCTTTTTATGACAGAGTGTGATACATTGCATAATAGGGTCTTCTAATTTTTAGAAGGGTTACGTGTTCCTTTGTCAGCTAAATGAGCTGCTGGTCTTTTTCTGAAAAAAATATCATTTTCCGGAGATGATTATCTCGTAAACTTGATATTAAAGGGTTGTATCTGTGCCACTAGTGGTATATACGACTCTTTAATACCAAGGTGACGATATGCAGACGATACATTATCTTACACGGTTGACAGCGGGGCGCGTATATTAAACAACATGACAAGGGTGGTCCATTCAGCTTTAATACGTTGACAGTCTGGTATGGCGTGATATGTGCCCATGTCTCACACATAAATTAGATTTCTACTTTTGAACTAATGTCATTGAAACTTTGAAAAAAACCAACAAGACTAATCGTTAATTATTATCTTCCGATGGTGTTTATTATTCTAGAGAATGAAAAACCATATAGGCCTATTGGGGCTGAGGCCTGTCATCCAGAAGACATCTGATCGTACATCATTAATCATTATGAATATTGGGTGCAGATAAAGTTATGGACAATGATCCATATCCGGACTATGGTACTTGCTATCTACAGATCAACCACGAGTGTGGACCCAGATATATACTGTCGCAGTCATTTATTTTCAGGAACAATAAATAACTGTGGCAGTGTATTATTCTGTAGTTTGCCGTTGTTACTGGCCTATATCTGACCACAGTTAACCGTTTAGATGATAGTGAAGCATACACTCACAAAAATATTTCATAATTTTCTACACTAGGACTTTTCTGAAAAAATTCGAATCAAAGTACAAAATAACATATGTGCCATCAATACCCATCAAACAAGAGACTTGGTCGTAGACGGTGGACCAATATTGAGGCACCACTGTGTCGGTGTCTTGCGCGTTTTCTGGGTAGTTTTTTGACATCTGTTCGGCTCAACTCATGAGATGAAATATTTCAAAATAACTATTGTGCAATATTTAACACAAATCATAGCGACTGCATGGCTACATAGCTAGGTGAGCCTTAACCCTCACAACGCTGAGATATTTTTGTACAAACCATTGAGACTAAAGGGTTTTTTTCAATTTGAAATCATCATAAATGTCTTTGTTATCTTTTTCCGTTTCATTTGAATACCGGTACCTATACGTTATGGGTCTACGGACATCATAAATTGTTAATTCTTTCAGTACGAGGACCGTCTTTAGACGTCAGATTCTGACTGACGTCTAAAGACGGTCCCCGCTTTGAAAGGGTTAAGGTCGACACTCGCTCTAGTAGAGTATAGGAAGACGACACTCCTACACGTGCACTCTGATTAGTGAAATATGTTATTGCTTTTGTCATGCGTATCGGGAGCATAACAAATTATCAGTCTGATTGTGCGCAAGTAGGTATATCCCATTTTACTCTTACAGTGCTGAAATCATCATAAATATCTTAGTCAGCTCTTTCCGCTTTATTTGAATGCCTATGCTATAAGTCTATGGCCATTAAAAAATACTCTTTTCAGAGGGGAACGTCTTCAGACGTCTAAAGTCTTATCTGACGTCTAAAGTCAATCCCCACGCTGAACGGGCTAACCTACTGTTTTATACTGCGCTAGATTTGAGTCTTATGTTCTGACGACAAAGCCATATTAAAGGTGACCTATCACCCCGTATATGGTATGTATAATTTTGTGACAAATAAATCAAAGTCGCCACAAGATGGGGCATAATTTTTCCTTATATGGGGTGATTGGCTATCATGTGACCCTCACATGGGTCACATGATAGCCAATGGAAATTATGTGGCCTGTTTTAGGTCCTTATATACAACTTTTTTTTTATAAGATAGGCCATACATATTTGCAAATAAACCTTGTGTTGATGCATGAACTAATCAGCTACTTTGTTTGGTAAACTGGCCAACAGACGTGATGCATTGAATCAATGTCGGGCCACTGACTACGACACTACCCTAAAATTAAGCCAGCATTGGTTAACTGCTGATTGGATGTGACTTGTGCCGCCTGTAGTGACTAAAACTGAAGTTTTCACTCACATCCTTTGTATTCCACATACTCAAGGTTATAATTAATATTTATGAATCGATCGCAAATCATCAAGGGCAATGATGAATTTATGACAAGCTGCGATATTTCACCTCCATTGAAGCATCCTCAGCTCATTTTCGGCTACCTTACAACTTGCCTTAAAAACAAAAATTGTAATAAGTGGGATACATATTGTAGGAGATGGAGAGGCCCTGACAAGCTGGATCATCTTGGACTGGCAAACACAGCATACTCATTCAGTGTTGGTATGGTGTTGGGCCACTTTCAAAGAAACTGGTCCAACACCATACCAACACTAGATTCCCGCCTGGTGTTCGTTTGTGGGGCTTCTCAGGTTAGTGGGGCTTCTCAGGTTAGTGGGGCTTCTCAGGTTGTGGGGCTTCTCAGGTTTGTGGGCTTCTCAGGTTTGTGGGGCTTCTCAGGTTAGTGGGGCTTCTCAGGTTTGTGGGGCTTCTCAGGTTTGTGGGGCTTCTCAGGTTGTGGGGCTTCTCAGGTTGGTGGGGCTTCTCAGGTTTGTGGGGCTTCTGAGGTTTGTGGGGCTTCTCAGGTTGTGGGGCTTCTCAGGTTGGTGTGGCTTCTCAGGTTTGTGGGGCTTCTCAGGTTTGTGGGGCTTCTCAGGTTAGTGGGGCTTCTCAGGTTGTGGGGCTTCTCAGGTAAAAATAAAATGAATCGGGCTTTAGGCCACCTTTGTGCACATATAGGCTAAACTGGGCCAGGAGAACCTCCTGAGGATGGTGAGATGATTGAGATGACACTGTCCTCCAGACACAGGATTAGAAATTCGAGCCCTGGCTGTCTGAGGCCGAGCACGCTACCTCTCGGTCACGGAGGCTCCCCACAATACTGACTTTCACACGTGGATGGGGAAGAAACATTTTTGTTTCTTTCAAACCGCCGAGACCAGGAACTGAACCCCGAGCTCCGGTGTGAAAGGCAGTGGTGCTGACTACCACCCTAGGGCCCCCGCCCGCTTCTCAGGTTGGTGGGGCTTCTCAGGTTTGTGGGGCTTTTCAGGTTGGAGGGGCTTCTCAGGTTAGTGGGGCTTCTCAGCTTTGTGGGGCTTCTCAGATTGGTGGGTGGGGCTTCTCAGGTTGTAAGGCTTCTCAGCTTTGTGGGGCTTCTCAGGTTAAAGGGGCTTCTCAGGTATGTGGGGCTTCTCAGGTTTGTTGGGCTTCTCAGGTATGTAGACTGGTGGAAATCGCAGCAAAATATTGACCCAGAGTAGGAAGTCTGCCCATTTAGTTTTTTCACCATTTTTAACCATTTTCGGGTATGGGGAATCGAATGCGAAGTCGTGTCAAGCCGGATTTTCCCTCTAAAACGTTCTATTTCGCGATTTAAATTATGACGTCTAAATCATTTAATTAATAGATTAAATCTCGTCATATCACTATTAGTCTGGCAGAACTAGCACTGGACCTCATTTTGAGGTGTAACGTTTCTGTATTGTTGATTATTGATGGTGAGGATATATGTATTCAGAATTTGCCGGGAGACATCTTGTCATTCTTAACCACTTTGCACTATGGGGTAAATTCAAGGTCAAAGTTCAATTTCAAGGTCAAATATGATTTTTCAACAAATAAAGGTAGAAACAACTGTAATACCTCATTTTTGTGTAATTTTGACTGCAAAATTCATTTCTGGTACCAATGTTGTGATTTCGAGTCATCCTTAAGGACAGTAGGTCAATTTCAAGGTCAAAAGGTCAATTTTAAGGTCAAGTAAGCAAAAATATGATTTTCACCAAATAAAGCTAGAAACAAGTGTAATACCTCATTTTCGCGTGATTTTGACTGCAAAATCCATTTCTGGATTTTTTTTGGTGATTTGAGGTCAACCTCAAGGTCAGAAGGTCAATTTCAGGGTCAAATATATTTTAGCATATGTGACCCTCCATGCGTTACAAGTATTTAAGGTATCATTTAAGTTTAATGATAACATAATTAAATTCAAAATATTAGAATCTAATAGTACACAAAGTCATAAAGATTAAGAACAAAAAAGTTATTGAAACAGGAAAGACTGCAGATTATACATACATGGACAAGGCCACCAGGGGTCATCGAAGTATGGTACCCTTGACCCCTAGGGTGGTATGAGAGCGTGGCATATACACACTGTCAGTGGAAAGGAATTTTGTTCAAAAATATTTCTTTTAAATAGATTATTGGACCAGCAATTCCAAAAAATCGATCGAGCCCAACCCAGGTACATATGGTGACATGGGTTGGTGTTGGGTTTTATAGGGGAGTTATCCAAAGGTCATGGGGCGGTCATCTCAAGGTCACAACAAGATCTGCGCAAAACGGTTGAAAATAGCTTTTTTTTTGTTTTCGCTAACATTATGTTCACTTGAAATATACACAATGTCTTGAAACATACCTAGATCCCAACACGGACCTACACAAAAACACCCCTGAGAGGTTGCAGAGATAACATTTAGGGCTGGAGGTTTTTTTACCCCCCCCCCCCCCCCACTTCAAATCACTCTTGTGTCAATACTGTCTCACATGGCACAATGTACAAAATAACACACTGATGTTATATTTTGACCAATAACCAATACATTTATTACATCTGGTAAGGCTCAACCCAAGTATACATGGTGAAATAGGCTGGGGTTGTATTTCACAGGGTTCTTACCCCAAGGTCATGACAAGGTCATCTCAAGGTTACAGCAAGGTCAAATCAGTTCAAAATGGGTGAAAATAGATTATTGGACCAAAACTTCCAATAGGTCAAAACACAACCCAAGTAGGCCTACGCAAGGTGAGTTGGGTTGGTGTTGAGTTTTATAAAAGAGTTATCATAAGGTCATGGTAAGGCCATCTCAAGGTCACAGGAAAGTCAAATTAGCTTAAAATGGTTGAAAAGAGCTTATTTTTGTTGTTTCTCCTAACATTATGTTCCCTTGAAATGTATAAGATGGCTTGAAATAACCTAGAATAGTAGATCCCAACACGGACTTATACCAAAACAACCCGCGAGGTTATAATGGATAAGTCACCATTTCTATACAGATTATAGCATAATTTTCTAAATAATAAAAATAAATTAGCATCAGTGTCATAATACGTAGAAACATAGGTGGTCAGAATGATTTATAAACAATAATAAGCCTAGCTATCTTCACCAATAGTGGCCCAACATTGGCCCAACATTACCCATATGAATTGTAGATATCGTAGGCGGCCTAAAAGCTGCTGAAGATCAAACTATAGGCATTTTGTAGGCATTATCATATTTTCTACTGGCATATTAGGCTTCATAGGCGTGCTGTATTACGGCCGCCGATAATCAAAATATCCATATAAAAAAAAATGTATACTATTTTCACACTCCTAACAGCCGTGTCTATTATACGCAGGGATGACGAATTGTCCTCTTGTGGCCCAATCATATTTGTAACAAATTGTCAACCGTCATCAATAACAAACACCATGTTTTCAAATTTGGTCACAGCAAAATGTATCTTTCAATTGCAACATCTAGGCCTACTGGCAGGAAATGTCAGCTTAAATCCGGGTCCCTTCGGCTCAAATGACATAATTAAATGGCAACAATTAATGCAAGATCCATCAAACCGAAAACAGTCCCCTTCATCGAAAAATCTAGACATTGTGGCAGTGACAGAAACAGGGTTGAAACATGATAAAACGCAATCATCGATAGCTGATATCTCACCTCCTGGCTGTTCGCTTTTTCATGAACCTCGTGCGGATCAGCGGACAGGAGGAGGTGTAGGCATACTAGTGTCTGACCAATTAACAGTGATTAAAAATTGATATTCATTCTCTGCCATCATTTAAAACGTTCGAGGCGATCTCTGCACGTATTGGAAACAATTCGCTCAGTAGTTTCGTTGTCTGCCTGTATAGGCTTCAAAACGGTACATGTCAATTTTTGATGAGTTTCAAGATTTACTAGAGAACTAATTCTACTCCATGGCAATTTGTATATATTGGAGATTTCAACTTACATCTGGATAACTCAAATGGAAAAGCCAATAAATTCAATGAAATCCTCACATGTTTCCATCACAAGCAGCATGTTAATTTTCCAACTCACCTTCATGGTCATTGGCTAGATCTTTTGATCCCCGAGCGCATTTCTAATTATATCAAATCAGTTTTTTTATCGGCAGCATGTATTACACACCATCTCGCTGTCATATCAGAAATTGACGGTTGATACACGAAATGGAAAAAAGAAAAAACATCGTTTCGAAAAATATACAAAAATGGTTATGAATCGTTTCATTCAGATATTCTCAATTTGGATCCAATGAAGAAACCAAGATCTCTCACGACTCTGTCGACAGTATGATTCTGTCGTTAGCTCTACTTTAGGCAATAATACGGTCTTGTAAGATAAGTCAGAAAACCACCATATCCATGGATGACTCAAGAAATAATGAAGGCTAAAACCTTTCTCCACAATCTTAAACGTACATGGCGCAGATCTCGCACACAACTAGATCGTTCCTGTTACATCAGTGCCACCTGTGTAACAGAATGATGACAAAGCAAAATCGAAATATTTAGCTGATCTTATTTCAGAAAATTCGGACAATCCTCGTCTTCTATGGAACTCAATAAATAACATTCTGCATAGAATTCCACACGCCGGTTCTGCCAGAATTCTCATTAGTAAAATCACTTTGTGACCATTTCTTTAAATATTTTGTGGATAAAATTAAAACCAATTTCCAGATAAAGTACAAAATATCCCATGAGTGTAAAAAACCCAGAAATTAAATCCATAATGAACGTTTTTGAACGGGTGACAGAAGATGAAATTAAAAAGATTATTTTGAGCTCATCGTCAAAATCATGTAATCTGAACCCCGCTCATACAAGCATGCTGAAAAATTGTCTTGATATATTAATAACTCCCATCACTGATATAATTAACATTTTAAGGAAACTTTCAAAGAAGCTCATGTGAGACCACTACTTAAAAACACCTCTCCCTAAAAACGAACTGAAAAATTACAAGCCTGTATCCAACTTGAGTTTTATTTCCAAAAAGATAGTAGTAAATTGGCTGCAAGCTTATATAAAACATAACCATCTATCTAATCCATTAAAATCCCCTTACAAGAAACATTATTGTACAGAATCGGCTATACTGAAAGTACATAACGATATCAACATTAGTATTTACAAGGGTGAGGTTACAGCTCTGACCTTGCTTGACTTGTCGGCCGTTTTCGACACCATCACCCATGCTACATCAACAAATATACTTTCAGATTGTTATGGAATATCTGGGCAGGCTCAAATTAGGTTTTCTTCTTATTTGCAAAATAGGTACCAATCCGTAAAGATTAAAAGACACTATGTCATATAAAGTCACAATCTCATATGGTTCCATAGGGCTCTGTGCTTGGACCAGTGCTTTTTACCCTATACACTACACCACTCAGCGCTCCGTTTTCCGTTTTCAAAGCTAAGGAATCTCTTGAGAAGCTTAATGCTAGTAAGACTGAATTTTCCATTGGGACCAAACTTAAGCGAGAAAAAATGTTAAATAATATACCTTGCTCAATTCCAGGTCAAGACACAAATCCATCTGCTAGAAAAGGCACTTTACCTTATATTATATGATGGCAAGTGACAAGTGCATATCTTCAAATAAATGAAACATATTGACATTATTATCCAAACGGACAAGGGTTAATACAGGTGTCAACTCTGGTACCACCCATGAGGACATGTTTTTAGATTGATATGACTGTATAGTGGGTGACATTTGGTTGTTTAGCAAACTGTTTGATAAAGTGATTATAAAAATACCCAATTTAAATCTACTGAGACTATAAACTACTTAGATATATTCATAGCAAATGCCAGTTCGAGTCGAATCTGGGCCGGATGTGGATTATGTTAGTGCATAAACAGTCTTCTAAAATGTTTTATGGGTTTGGGGTATGCTCTTCTCTTTATGCAATAAATTATTTAACCAATTAAATCATCCGATAAAAGTGGGGCTTCATCCCTACCTCTTGTCGTGGGTTGTCCAAATTATGAACACATTTTGGAAAAAAATATGACAACTCACACACCGATATACCCAAAGCATTTGATTTATATTATTATAAATATGATACATGTTTTATATATTGACGTATTATGAATGTGTGTTATTTGCGTGGACATCATAGTTGAAAAACGTTAGTTACGTAGGCATGATAATCTCTCAATTACATATTACGTCATTAATATCGCTTTGAATTTTATAAATTTATAAATGACACAGTTTTCTTCTTGAAATTTAAAAGCCGGGTTTAGATACCTTGTTTGTGATAATATCATGATTAATTATTGAGATATTGCTAAAAATGTATATTTCGGTAATGGCGGTACTAATCAACGATTTTGCGATATTTAGACCTCTCCAATTATTCTAGATTTTTTATATGTGTTTCTGTTTTTTGCCATTAAAGTTCATGCCAATAAATAAATGATGTTGTAATTTTGTCTTATTTCTTATAGACCTTATTGACCTTATGATCTTATTTCAGAAAATTCGGACAATCCTCGTCTTCTATGGAACTCAATAAATAACATTCTGCATAGAATTCCACACGCCGGTTCTGCCAGAATTCTCATTAGTAAAATCACTTTGTGACCATTTCTTTAAATATTTTGTGGATAAAATTAAAACCAATTTCCAGATAAAGTACTAAATATTCCATGAGTGTAAAAAACCCAGAAATTAAATCCATAATGAACGTTTTTGAACGGGTGACAGAAGATGAAATTAAAAAGATTATTTTGAGCTCATCGTCAAAATCATGTAATCTGAACCCCGCTCATACAAGCATGCTGAAAAATTGTCTTGATATATTAATAACTCCCATCACTGATATAATTAACATTTTAAGGAAACTTTCAAAGAAGCTCATGTGAGACCACTACTTAAAAACACCTCTCCCTAAAAACGAACTGAAAAATTACAAGCCTGTATCCAACTTGAGTTTTATTTCCAAAAAGATAGTAGTAAATTGGCTGCAAGCTTATATAAAACATAACCATCTATCTAATCCATTAAAATCCCCTTACAAGAAACATTATTGTACAGAATCGGCTATACTGAAAGTACATAACGATATCAACATTAGTATTTACAAGGGTGAGGTTACAGCTCTGACCTTGCTTGACTTGTCGGCCGTTTTCGACACCATCACCCATGCTACATCAACAAATATACTTTCAGATTGTTATGGAATATCTGGGCAGGCTCAAATTAGGTTTTCTTCTTATTTGCAAAATAGGTACCAATCCGTAAAGATTAAAAGACACTATGTCATATAAAGTCACAATCTCATATGGTTCCATAGGGCTCTGTGCTTGGACCAGTGCTTTTTACCCTATACACTACACCACTCAGCGCTCCGTTTTCCGTTTTCAAAGCTAAGGAATCTCTTGAGAAGCTTAATGCTAGTAAGACTGAATTTTCCATTGGGACCAAACTTAAGCGAGAAAAAATGTTAAATAATATACCTTGCTCAATTCCAGGTCAAGACACAAATCCATCTGCTAGAAAAGGCACTTTACCTTATATTATATGATGGCAAGTGACAAGTGCATATCTTCAAATAAATGAAACATATTGACATTATTATCCAAACGGACAAGGGTTAATACAGGTGTCAACTCTGGTACCACCCATGAGGACATGTTTTTAGATTGATATGACTGTATAGTGGGTGACATTTGGTTGTTTAGCAAACTGTTTGATAAAGTGATTATAAAAATACCCAATTTAAATCTACTGAGACTATAAACTACTTAGATATATTCATAGCAAATGCCAGTTCGAGTCGAATCTGGGCCGGATGTGGATTATGTTAGTGCATAAACAGTCTTCTAAAATGTTTTATGGGTTTGGGGTATGCTCTTCTCTTTATGCAATAAATTATTTAACCAATTAAATCATCCGATAAAAGTGGGGCTTCATCCCTACCTCTTGTCGTGGGTTGTCCAAATTATGAACACATTTTGGAAAAAAATATGACAACTCACACACCGATATACCCAAAGCATTTGATTTATATTATTATAAATATGATACATGTTTTATATATTGACGTATTATGAATGTGTGTTATTTGCGTGGACATCATAGTTGAAAAACGTTAGTTACGTAGGCATGATAATCTCTCAATTACATATTACGTCATTAATATCGCTTTGAATTTTATAAATTTATAAATGACACAGTTTTCTTCTTGAAATTTAAAAGCCGGGTTTAGATACCTTGTTTGTGATAATATCATGATTAATTATTGAGATATTGCTAAAAATGTATATTTCGGTAATGGCGGTACTAATCAACGATTTTGCGATATTTAGACCTCTCCAATTATTCTAGATTTTTTATATGTGTTTCTGTTTTTTGCCATTAAAGTTCATGCCAATAAATAAATGATGTTGTAATTTTGTCTCAGTTGCACCTTTTTTGAACATAGGATGACTGTAGGCCCAGCCTACTCTTAGTGAAATTGAATAGTCAAAACTTTAGTTATAATATAACTAATGCTATATATTATATCATGCACGGTCAGCTCTTTAGTTAAGAAGAAATCTTTAATCAAATAGTTTTCTCTGATAAAGACCATTTTGTGGCTCAAAGATCGCTTATTTAAACACCACACATATCCGCTTAATATTTTGAGCCATACTTTACTCCTCGTTGTATTGGGGTACTGGGATAATTGCTAGTAGTAGTATTTTTCGCCCCCATCCGGAGAGGGTCATTATGGATCTGTTCCGTCTGTTGAATGCTGTGTACAGCCTTATACAGAAGCACTAGTCTACAGAAATCATCCAAGAGCAGCTGCAGCCTCCTCGTATCTGGCCATAATCTTCGGGCGGATTGCCAGTGGTGTCCCCTGGCTCCTCCGCTCAGCAGCGGAGCCAATGCAGCACCCGCATCAGTGCTGGCACTGGTGTAGGCCGTGGAAGCTTTAAATAATCGGCAATAGCTTGTTTGATGACATTAGGTCTCTCACACGGGGAATAAATGGAGTTACCCTTCCTATTGTTTCTCTGGGGATTATCCGACCCGAGGATAGCGGAGCTGGGCAAAATGCCAGCATTAAATTGCACAGCGAAACCCAAGTCTCCGGCTGTCTGGGCATGTCTGGGGGTAGATCCCCTAGACAAGCACAGAATCCCTTATCAGGCGAGCGGAGGAAAAAGCTTTCAATAACCTACCATGCCCTATCACCACAACCCTTACATCATCATCTGTACATCATTCATCTCATCAATTGACTACAACGTTTTTATCGTATTACAATGTCACTTGAAAGACCATTTGTGCCGAAAAGTGATGTAAAACAATGATTTGCTACTACCACCTCGTTGTATTTTTGATTAATCCCTGTGGAAGGGATGTCAACATTCTGGGATATCTTCTCTCTAAAGGAATTCCACCATTTATGTTTACTAAGATACCTAGACATGAGTGGTTCTCCACTTATTTTTTTCCATAATATGTGATATGTATAGCATTTACAGCAATATATCTGCATTATCCATATTGTGAGTAGTCCGCACTTATTTATTACGAAACAGTTTGCATTATGACTAGCCCCAGGGGAAACAGGTTTCAGCCACAGATTGACCGCGTACAAAATCGTGGGACATTTCTTTGGACGGTCATAAATGAGACTTCCGGTGAGATAATCAGGTCGAAAATAGATTATTTTAGAACCAGTAACATTTGAGCTCAAAGTTGCACAGTCATTAAAAAGGTACGGACATTTTTCGGACCTTGGGGTCGGGATCGCTCTCAGTCACCGCCATGTTGGATTTTTTGGGTAAAGCAAATACATCAATCCACGGAGTCGGAGAAGACGACACGGCTACATTATAAAGACGTTTTTTATATTGAAAAGCAAAACAAGTTTCCAAAGTCGTTATCAAAATCTGTCCACTATGCCTACGAAGACCTAGTCGAATAATGTTTGCTGTATATACTGTCTTTTACCCAGTCATTATGCCTGCCGATCCATGTTACATATTAATCTTAGTATTTCATAGTTTGTAAATATGTATTCCTATATATTTTCGCTAGACCGCATATTCATTACACAGAAAGGAACTTTAATTGATTTTAGATTTTTTTGCAGATACAAACTTCTAAGCGAATTCGAATGTAACAGATTTTAGGGCGACTTGAGCATAAATTCACTTTAACAAAGGACAATATAGGCCCTACTACTTTTTGGATTTTTTTTTTTAATACAATCACCACTATATGTCCGTCGAATTCAAATATTCATAAACAATCATGAAATCAGACATGTCAAGGACGAAAATGTATTTATTTTATTTATTCGTTTATTTATTTGACTTTCCAGTTTAAAACATGCAACAAAATGGTAAAATATCATTTTTATGCATTGAGTAGTTTTGTTCTACATGCTATCAACTTTGGCCTTCTGGCCATTGGTCAAAACATAACAATCACATTGTCAATTTGTCTATTTTCATTTATCAGGCAGGGGTGATATAGGACTAAGTGTGAGTTAGTAAGGGTAAAACCCCTCCAAAGCTTATATTACCCATGTAATCTCTCGGTGAGTATACGGCGGGTTTCAACGATTCATTCAATTATTTTTTATGTATTGCTAAAAAAATAATATCATATATTCACTTCTCCAATAGCTCAGAACAGTTTGAAAATGGTTGCGAATAATGTAAAAACAAGGTCACGGCGGGCAAAATTCCCGATTATCGGTATTTATTTTTTAATATGCATAATATTTGTAAAACTGTGCCAGATAGCTGGACTATTACGATAGAACATACATGCAGTCTTAAAGAGGGATATCTCCTAAAAAATGTTAACTTGATCAAATTAAAAATGACCGACTTGACATAGACATATCAAGTGAACAGAATTGGGGCAAAAACATAAAAAATCATCTATTTTTACTTATTATGAGCTTCTTTGACCTTACTGTGACATTGAAATGACCTCAGAGCGACCATGGTAATAGCCCTATGAAGCCCTTGCCCAACTCATGTCAACATCAATCAATCAATCAAATAAAACTTCTATAGCGCCTATATCCTCAGCGGACCGAGCTCAGAGGCGCACAAATCCTTAGCGTGATCATGTGTCATAATCGAGGCCAAAGCAGGCTCGTCAACAGGGAGCCGGGCTGCTGAGGGTTGAAAAGCCAGGTCAAATAGGTGAGATTTAAGTAATTTCCGGAATGTTAAGATTGTTTTGGCATTACGTATTGGCACAGGCAGGGCGTTCCATAAGGCTGGACCAGATATAGAGAAAGTTCTTGACCCAGTCTTAGTCTTTATACGAGGAACAACAAATCTATTCGAATTAGTGGAGCGTAGATATTTTGAGCATTTCGGCCGAACAAGTAAATCAGCCAGATATGCAGGTTGGTTTTCTTTTAGGGTTCGAAAAGTTATCGTACATATTTTAAAATGAATGCGAAACTTGACAGGAAGCCAATGTAATCGTTTTAGAATTGGAACGGAACGACTAAATCGTGGGGCGTTGGTTACCACTCTTGCAAGGCAATTTTGAACGCGTTGTAATCTAGCGATATCCTTTCCTGGCATATTGTGAAAAAGTGAGTTACAATAATCTAACTTACTACTGACGAGTGCCACTGCAATTTGCTTGGCAAGATCGGAAAATTATTTTTGCATATTTTAAAATGAATGCGAAACTTGACAGGAAGCCAATGTAGTCGTTTTAGAATTAGAACGGAGCAAATAAATGATGGGGCCTTGGTTACTTACCACTCTCGTAAGGCAGGTTTGAACGCATTGTAATCTAGCGATATCCTTTAACGGCATATTGTGAAAAAGTGAGTTAAAATAATTCAAGTTACTGTAACTGCCATTTGCTTGGCAAAATCTAAGGACAGACTTTTTCGAATTCGACGCAGGTCACGGATATGATAGAAGCATGCCCTACATGTTTGGGATATGTGTTTTCGGAAATTCAGGCTACTGTCGAATAGTACACCAAGATTTTTAGCTGATGTAGATGGATTTGTATCTTGACCTAGAAGTAAGCATGGGAAATTATTCAATAATTTTTCTCGCTCAAGTTTGGTCCCAATAAGAAGAAATTTTGTCTTGCTAGGATTAAGCTTCAGCTTAGATCCTGTCATCCAGGCCGACACACCCATTAAACAATGTTGCAACTTCTAAAGAGTATCCTTAGCGTTTGAAACTGATAGAGACATGTAAATGTGGGTATCATCGGCACAAAGATGGTGGTTTATGTCAAAACTAGAGATAATAGCGCTGAGTGGTGTAGTGTATAAAGTAAAAAGCACTGGTCCTAGCACAGAGCCCTGTGGAACTCCATATGAGAGTGTGATTTTATCTGAAAAAGTTTATTTAATTTTTACGGACTGGAGCCTATTTTGCAAATAAGAAGAAAACCAAATTTGAGCCTGGCCAGATACTCCATACCAATCAGAAAGTCTATCTGTTAATTTAGCATGGTCAATGGTGTCGAAAGCGGCCGACAAGTCAAGCAAGGTTAGAGCCGTAACTTCACCCTTGTCCATACTAATAATGATATCGTTATGTACTTTCAGTAGGCCTACATCACCCACTGATTTATTCGTCGCAATTGCTCTTAATCAACACCAGGGGTCTCCTTTTTATTTTTTATGTCATTTTCATCTGGATGCGGCAGTACAGACAGTGGCTGTGAAAGCTCTGACCCCTGGTGGTGATTATTAAAAACCCTGAAACCTCTCGAAACCTTATATCACCCATGTAATCTCTTGGGGTGTCTATGGTATAGACACGGTGTCTAGGTGGGTTTCACCATCCCCGACATTTGAAATGAACATAAGTGTAGCTAAAGCAACGAAAACAAGCTATTTTCACTGTTGAGCTGATTTGACCTTGCTGTGACATTCAGATACACTGGCCATGACCTTGTGGTCTCTTCCATATGAAGCCCGACCCCACCCATGTCACCATGTGTACTTTGGATGGTATTCATTAGATTTATTTAAGGCGTGTCTTGGTATTGGTCCGTGTTGGGGGTCTAGGTATGCTTCAATTCATCATAGACATCACAAGGGAACATACTTGTAGCAAAATCAACAAAACAAGCTATTTTCACTCGTTTTGAGCTGATTTGACCTTGCTGTGACCTTGAGATGACCTTACCATGACCTTGGGGTAGCACCCCTGTGAAATCCAACCCCAACTCATTCTAACATGTGTACTTGGGTTGAACTCCATCTGATGCAATTAATGTATACTGGCCATTGGTCGAAACATAACATCATTGTGTTATTTGGTCCATTTCTGCCATATCAGACAGGAGTAACACGAGGGTGATTTCACGGGGAGTAAAAACCCCTCCAACCCTTATATTATCCCTGTAACCTCTTGGGGTGTTTTGGCATATGTCCGTGTTTGGGTCCAAGAATGCTTCGAGCCATCATAGACATCTCAAGTGAACATAATTTTAGCAAAAAATAAAAAGAATGGTATTTTCAACCGTTTTGAGCTGATTTGACCTTGCTGTGACCTTGAGATGACCTTACCATGACCTTGGGGTAGCTCCCCCGTGAAGCTGATCACCAGCACATGCCACCATGTGTACATGGGTTGGGCACGAACCGACTTATTAGAAGTGCTGGCCATCGGTTCAAATACAATGTCACCCCTTTCCTCACATCAATTCATGATATTTGCAAAAGTACACAAAATATACATTATGACGTCATATTTTATTCTTCAAAATAAACGAATTTCGCGGATTTTTTTCGCTTGACACGACTTCGCATTCGATTCGCCATGCCCGAAAATGGTTAAAAATGTTGTGAAAACAAAATGGGCAGAGTTCCTACCGTGGGTCACTTTTTCTGAACGATATCTCAGATTTCAACTAGTCTAATGTGGGGCTTCTCAGCTTTGTGGGGCTTCTCAGGTTAGTGCGGCTTCTCAGCTTTGTGGGGCTTCTCATGTATGTGGGGCTTCTCAGGTTAGTGGGGCTTGTCAGGTTAGTGGGGCTTCTCAGGTTTGTGGGGCTTCTCAGCTTTGTGGGGCTTCTCAGGTTTGTGGGCTTCTCAGGTTTGTGGGGCTTGTCAGGTTAGTGGGGCTTCTCAGGTTTGTGGGGCTTCTCAGCTTTGTGGGGCTTCCCAGGTTTGTGGGCTTCTCAGGTTTGTGGGGCTTGTCAGGTTAGTGGGGCTTCTCAGGTTTGTGGGGCTTCTCAGCTTTGTGGGGCTTCTCAGCTTTGTGGGGCTTCTCAGGTTAAAGGGGCTTCTCAGGTTAAAGGGGCTTCTCAGGTTTGTTGGGCTTCTCAGGTATGTGGGGCTTCTCAGCTTTGTGGGGCTTCTCAGGTTAAAGGGGCTTCTCAGGTTTGTAGGGCTTCTCAGGTCTGTGGGGCGTCTCAGGTTGTGGGGCTTCTCAGGTTTGTGGGGCTTTCTCAGCTTTGTAGGGCTTTCTCAGCTTTGTAGGGCTTCTCAGGTATGTGGGCTTCTCAGGTATGTGGGGCTTCTCAGGTTTGTGGGGCGTCACAGGTTAGTGGGGCTTCTCAGTTTAGTGGGGCTTCTCAGGTTTGTGGGGCTTCTCAGGTTTGTAGGGCTTCTCAGGTGTGTGGGGCTTCTCAGGTTTGTGGGGCGTCACAGGTTAGTGGGGCTTCTCAGTTTAGTGGGGCTTCTCAGTTTAGTGGGGCTTCTCAGGTTTGTGGGGCTTCTCAGGTTTTTGGGGCCTCTCAGTTATGTGGGGCTTCTCAGGTTAGTGGGGCTTCTCAGGTTTGTGGGGCTTCTCAATACGAAATTCTCAGGAAATTCTCCCGTTGTAATCACTGGCATACCCACAATATTGTTGCGACGCTGAAGCAACGTCAAAAACATTGATTCAATGTCGAAACAATTTCGTGTTTCCAGTGGGTAGGTTCCTGTGCCGAAATTCATTCAAAATAGCCACATTATTTTTATAACAAATAAGTTTGGCCATCCAAAACGATTCTTGCTCTTCTTCTTACACATTCCAATATCAATTACAATGACAATTGTAAAGTAGTCAGATCAGAAAAATCTTTGCGCCATTAGCATAACCGAAAACGATATCAGGGTGATATAATCAACATATTGAATGCGCTAATAAATCAAGGCGGATTTTTTGCTGAAGGTGAAAGAGTCTTCACATTTTTCATTATAAACGTAATTTGTCACACTTTAAAGTTGTAGATCGTGACAGCAAACTGTCATTCAAGACGTTCCGGAAGGATATAATTAGATTTCTAGGTAAAAATATGTTAAAGGCAACAGGAGAATCTGACACAGCGAGTTAGATAACCAACAACAGACTTGTATACTCACATGTTTATTTACATACAATTTGCATACAGATGCGGTCTTTATTATGGCACACCGACTACGTAATGCTGGAAGCGGTGAGACGAGGGACTACCTCTAAACACGGACATATTAATTCAAGTTAAAGGGACTGGCCCAGGATAAAATCATTAAAAAATCGGTGATTTTATTTCGGGTTCTTATTATGACCATATGATGTGAACATGTACATAGACTAGAACTGCCATTTTTTATAATTTTTGTGCTGCGCATTCATCAGTTAGACTAGATATAGAGACGAAATTCCCGCATTTCCTATTTTTGACATGGTTGTCAATAATTAGAAATCAGGAATTTTGTCTCTATATCTAGCCTAACTGGTGAATGCGCAGCACAAAAATTTAAAAAAATTGCAGTTCTGGTCTATGTACATGTTTACATCATATGGGCATATTAAGAACCCGGAATAAAATCACCGATTTTTTTATGATTTTAGCCTGGGCCAGTCCCTTTAACATAACATGCGGCAAATAATGCTGACAAATACATCAAGTAAACAGTTTGCTACATCAGTCTACAACAAGTATGTGACTGAAAAACACGCAGAATCTGAATTTAGTATCTTGAATCTCTTGAAGTGAATTAACGCTAAAAGCGTTTTAAATTTCACTCACTTACAGTTGTGTTTTGTTTCGGTACCGCGACCCACAACTACAAGTGGGTGAAAATTACCCATATTTCATCAATTTAAGTCCAAAAAATTACAAATCTTGTGTTTACACACATATTTCGTTCCCAATGTGATTTAATTCGCTAATACAACGGATTTAAAACCACTATAGTCGCTATCAGCGGGTTAACCCTTTAAGCCCCCTCATGATGCATTAAAGTATCATTTTGCATCTCTGAAGAATGACTGAATTTCCCGCTTTTTTTCATGGAATTTTTTTGAAATAAAACAATATATTTTGTTCATTTGCCACCCAATTGAAGGCATCTTCATCCACTACAAGTCGAGAATTACGACAGCGATTCGCGACTTGTAGTGGATGAAGATGGCAATGGTGAATTCAGGCTTGAAAGAGCTAAGATACAAATTCAAATTCTGACTATAGGCTCGAACCACTTGGAATTTGAACTTAGAATCTCACAGAATGGAGTTACTAGGCCCAAGTTTTAATATCTGAGTAAGAGATTACAGATGAAGAACACTCAGAATCAAAACTATAGTAATCATCGAGTCCTAGAGCAGAGATCGCTACTGAATGACTAAGACATCATGACGAAGAAGACATATTTTGATATATAGTGAACACGTTTGATTTAAGCAGGTATGATAGTATACATGGTAAAGTTTAAGTGAGTGAAAAAACAGTATGTATACCAATAATATAATATCGCATTATTCGGACACATTCCATTCAGTGTATATAATTTTACCACGAGGAAATGTTAACGCCGATGCCGACGCTGACTAGGTTAAATTGCAAGAGCACACCTTAAAAAAATTACTGGAGGTAAATTAAAATTATATTTATAAAACATTTTAGAATTCAAATAGATCAAAACCCACAGAACAAATTTTCTCACATAATCATTTGCTGGCATTGAAAATATTAAATAAAAATATGTTAGAATTATGATTGATCAACTGCTCTCATGGGACAATATTAGGGAATGTTTGTTTTTGTGCTCTTCAATAATTATTTTAAACATAACACAAATGTATACACATGTGTTTTTTGATGTAGAATTATACGCTGTATACTATGTCATGTTTACCGCTTATCAGAGTAAATATTTTATTCACTGTATATAAAATATAATAATAATATGTTACTGGTTTGATCAGATTATTGTTACGTTAAATAATACAACTCCACCTCAATTAATCCAACTGATCACATGTTGCACCACACCTAAACGTGTTGAACATGTTAAATGAAAACAAAATTAAACCATCATCCCGCAACTGCTGAATCAATCAATTTAAAGCTGCTACACCCACTCGAAAGTAGTGGGTTGCGGTTGCGAAAAAAAACTTATGAGTGACGGAAATGCTTTATGTTGACACTAAGCAAAACGACTATCAAGTAGGTAGGGGTCGTGCTCCGAGATGATTTATTAGTTATTATGCACTAAACTACATAAATGTACTCGTTAAGAGGGACTTAACTATCAACTTAATGTTAAAGATCTTCTCCGAACACACCACAATAATTACATAGGCAGAGTGTAGGCAGAGTGTAGTAAATAGTACAACAATAGAATGTGTCTGTTGGTGTAATATTCTTTTTGAACACCTGCTAGTCTGTATGGGACAGTGATAACGTTAACTGTATATATCGTCCGCTTGAGACTAAAGAGTTGCACGTGCTACATTTTAAAGCGACACAGCGAGATATAAAAACGAAATTCCTGATTTCTTATTTCGCACATGCATGTCCAAAATGAGAAATACGGGGAATTCGTCTTTATATCTCGCTTAACTGGTAAATGCGCAACACAAAAATTAAAACAAATTGCAGTTCTAGCCTATGCACACGTTTACATCATAATGGTCATAAATAAAATAAAAATACCGATTTTTTGATGATTTTAGCCCGATTGTGTCACTTTAAGAAAATATATACATCACTGAACAAATATAAATAAGCATGTGTTACCTTGATCTCAGCTGATTCCTCGAAAACAATGACAATAGAACAATGGTGTCATAACCTGTAATAATTGTAGTCACAGTAACTCATTCATCACATCATCATTATTATCACCTTTGATCTGTATGGCACTAGTAAATTTAAATAATCAGAAAACAAACAATAAAACAAACAGGCCAACTAACAAATAAATGAAATGTACAAAATAGTATAACCATAACGATTAGAAATGGGATATATATGCTGGAATCAATAATAATCGATTTGGTTAATACCTGAACATTGGCATGGGGAATTTATTTCAAATAAAATCTGTGTAGAACATGTACTCACTTGGTACACATATTGTCATTAAAATAACTGTGTGACCTAAACTACCTTGTTATTGAGAGCATCCTGTTTCATAAAACAGGAATAGTAAACCGCTACTAATGTGTGTGAGATCATCACAGACGTTCACTCGATGTTGTTTTAATGCTGGATCATCGTTGCTGACGTTGGTCCAGCATTAAAAACAACGCTGGGTAAACTGTACTGCTAATAAAAAAATGTTTAGACTAGAATGAATCAATACATGAATTAATCAATGAATTAAGCAACCAATCAATCAAGCAATCAAATGAGCATACATTAATGTCATGACAATTCATTGTAATGCCATATGTGGCGGGACGAAGAAAGAAAATGTGATATACATCATTACAGGTCTAAATTAGACAATTGGAAGCAAGGAAAATTTTGTTCAGTATCACGTAGCAAAAAGCTTTGCGCATTTGACCATTTGCAAATCAAAATTGAATTTGATTTATACATCAATAATAATGAGGTATGGGATTCACAGACTCAAGGAGAAATCACTAAATCAATAATTTGAAAACAAAATATTCCCTGTAGAGCCTAACAGAAACATGGTTGAATACAAGACATTATGTCAGTCTTATATCAGTATATGTTAATTATCCTAGTAGAATATGATAAACATAAATAACCATAATTTGCATACAGACCCTGTATGCAAAAGGTCGATTGTGTCACTAATTTTCAGACAAAATATTGTCAACAACATTCAAAACTAAAAGTTGAGCTTTGGCGTTGACGGGAACTGTGTTACCCTTAACATATTTTTTTTAAATGACAGCTTGTCATAATTCACAAAATTAATATTGACATGTTTCATGCCATAGTTTCTCAGATCATTTATTAACTGAAGTTCCGAACAAACACATGACGTTACCATACTGCAAATTTAATGATGGCCATCATCTGCGCCGCTGGCCAAACATTAAACCAGCATTGGGTCAACGTCTCGTGTTTTTTTGTGTTGTCACTTGTAACATACAGACAACTTTACCAGATTCAAATTTTAAACTGTCACATTTTTGGCTTATAAATCAGTCGAAGTAGATTATCTTATTAAATGTGTCATAGAATGAGTACATGAGGACAATAAAGCACAACAAATAGAGTAGAGAAAGACACAACAGCAACGATGCCCCTTCACCGCCAAAATGCCATAACTACCACCTGGTGGCAAATACGACATTTTATCTTTGAGGGCCCGCAACACGGAATGATGAAAAGAGAAGAGTAGTTACAGTCTAGACTAATAAGTAAGTACATAATATATCAATAGTGAAACAGCAATTTTATTGCCACCAATATGTCATTTAATATGGAGAAACATGGAATAAAAGCTGTCGTGTACAGACTAGTCTTTGAATAAATGGCATAAGTCGCATGTGCATTATCTACCTTTATCACTGGTATAAGCATGAACTGTTCAACATCCAGTAACACGTTGTAGAACTAATAAACTGTTGCATTTGTTCATGTTTTTAAAGAATAACCATGGTATCAGCTACAATTCACGTTCCCCCCAGTACAGTCTATAACTCACTGACCACTGCTACAATAAGTGCATGAAAATCAAGGAGATATTGACGAAGACCAGAACTTTCTCTGTTTCCATTAAAAAAGATATGACGGTTCAGCACTTTCTAAGGTAAATGAGAGAATATAAAGTATTATCATTCATAGGATTACTAGCAGCAGGTCCGAAGCTTTGCTAGTTCTGCGTCACCCACCTTGGAATGTCAATTTCCAATAACATGAAAGCAAGCCATAAAAGACATTTTTAACAGCCCGAAATGATTACCACATTTTTGTTTACATGGTTGGACATAATGGCTAGTATATTATGTTCTAACCGGAATCAGTATGAGAACTTACTATAAATAGACATCATGTTCTATAAATAGGTCTAGGAAAAAGTATTCACACAACACACAACATTACAATCATCATCTTCTGATGAAACAAAAATATTTTTTAAAAACGGTTTCTAGATAGACTGCTATATTCAACAACACTGGTGATCAGACCAGAGTACACTACTGAACTGCAAAGCCAAAAAGCAGTATCTGGTTCTTGAAAAGTAAGCAGTTACTGCCTTTTGGCTTTTCACGGCAGACTAAATGATGCAGATGAAATAATGATTACATTTTGAGCATTCAGTAAGTAACATGATAACGTAAACAAAGTAGGTCTGACTAGCCCATCCCAAATACTTTTAATTGAATATATTGTCCCCCTGAAATTGAAAGTGTATATTTCGCGCATTGTAAAGTGGGCTATAGTTACACCCTTTCAATTTCACGGTGAACATATTGGTAGAATAAGAACTTTTGTCAAAAAGTATATAACGGCACTCTACATAGTGTAGGGCCAACTGTTTGGTAATATGACTATGGTCTACCACAGTGGGAAATATAAGACTAAATAATAGGGTCAATCAAACTTTTCTAAAAGTTTGCTTAGGTTTCAAAATAACAAAACTTGATAGCACATGTCGAATATTTACAGGTTTGAATGGGAGGTCTATACATCTTTAGGATTGCTATCACACCGAAGCTCAATTGTGACAGCTCAACACTCTTTCCAGTGGTGAATATTACATTCAAATATTTAGCAAACAATGTTCACCATTGGAGAACAATATTTAATATAATACGTCCTAATGAACAATACAACATCCACACAGCCAAAACATTATCATGGCAGCAGAAAAACAATATCACATTTGATTCACATTAAAATAACTATTTCCTAATACATGTTTGTACACAATGATCAGTTATCTTATTTTGATTCATGTAGATATGATACAGCAGCAACCGTTATTAAGCGGTTGAAAACAACGCGATATCGGTTATAACGCGGCTAGGTCATCAACGGCGTCATAATGGGATTGTACCCTCGATAAATGAGTGTGCCTTTTGAAGTGACAGTTAAGATCATTCAATCCAAATGATTGAAGCTTAATACAGAACAGTAAATAACTGTGAAACTCTCCTTGCTAAATGCCTGTCTATAGAGATTCAAAAAAGAGCTACAGCGCTCAGAAGTAATTTGTAATGTATACAAGATGAGAAGCTCAGTAACAATCTCATCCTGGAGGGGGGGGGGGGGTGACACAGCACAACCTACCATTTCCTCCTAGAATGGGGATGACACAGCAAAACCTGCTAAGAGCCGCTAGCTACCGTGAATAACTTGATGATTCCACAAATTGTCATCATGCATTCAAAATAACCTAGATGCAGGAACGAAAGAAACAACACATCTCTCGTTTATGAAGCGCGGTATATCATGGCAGGTTCTAGGGTGCTGTGAATTGCCCTCTTAACGCAACTATTCCTTCACATATTCATTCACTTCAAGATGCCGCAATTCCCACCTTAAAGTGAATGAAAATGTGCTCATTTAATCGAATATGTATGTCAACTGAGAGCTCCTAACATCCTTATTGTGATGGCTTATATGATTTTTTACAGAATAAATATTATGGAAAATATGGTATGTGGTGCGTAAATGCGATAAAGAGACGTGCTCCTATAAAATAAACCATATCTCTAGTAACCAGACAGTTGTTCTGCAAGATAACTCCACTAATTTGGTTCCACATTTGGTTCTACACATGGTTCTATATTGATAGAGGTATTCAAAACAACAACGTGTTGTACAACCTGACGGACATTAAACCAGCCTAGACTACGTTAAGCTTTGTGTGTACGTGTGACAGCACATGACAATTCTACATTACATGTATATGGCGTTATGACAAGTCCTGCTCGTTCACAATGCCTGCCTAATTAGTAGCTTTTCAACAGGGTCACCAGAGAGACAAATCATATCAAAACATGAGCACTCATTCTCACATATTTGAACTGTGTCACATATATTCATGCTTGATCAGAGTTTGCTATATTTTAAATGGACTAATAATACTCATTGAATGAATCAGCTAACATAATATTATTAGGAAATGGACGAGACTACACTGCCGTGCTAAGACAAACGGCAGTATCTGACACAAGATGTCAAGCCAATGTTTGCTTAATATTGGCCCATCGTGTACGACGCTGGCCCAACATTAAACAAACATTGGCTCAACTTGTTGTTTCCTGGGGTGTGGTTCCTATTAAATGAAATTGACGAGACTAGACTGCCGTGCAAAGCCAAAAGGCAGTATCTGTTGACTTTGCAAGTTCGCAAATACTGCCTTTTGGCTTTGCAGAGCAATGGATTTCTTGTGTGGTTACTGGGCATTCAGGACGATGCTGATCTATTGTACAATGAGGACACCTCCAGTCTGCTAGGACTGGCTGGAGGCCGGGTGTTATTATAGTTCTGCTGCTTGGTTTTTAACATGAGGAATTCCACCTCTTTGTCCAGCTGGTTCAAACCATCTTTAGGAATGATTGTAGAGGAATTAGAGAGGATTGTGTTGGCGTTACCATTAGTGTAGCCGGTGAGGGTGTTATCATTATCATCGTCATCCTGCATGAGGTGGGCCAGACCTGGACTCCGGCATGGTGACACGGGCACGTGATAGTCTCGCAGTGTAATGTTAGCCCGCTCCAAGTCCTCCGCACTCACGAAAGAGCGTAGATGAGCTAAATCAGTGAGTACTGCCGCCCTCTCCACCTCCAGTACCCGCACATGTCCCCTCAGCTTGGTCTGAGCCGCCTGGGCGTTATGGAGCTGACCATCTAGTTCAGCCACTATAGCCTGAGTTGACGCCAGCTGCTGTCTCATGTTCTCTATCTGGCCGTCAGTGGTCTGCTTCTGTTCCAGCAGCTCCATGTTGTGTTTTCTGAGCGCGGCGTTTGCCATCTGGAGCACGGCGCTGTCCTGGGATGAGGTGGAGGAGACAGAGAGCTGACGTGGTGGAGAACATAACATCTCCTCCTGGAGCACGTAGTACTCAACCTCATAAGCAGATAACTGTTTACTCAGGTTCAGGGTGAACACCTACAAAGAAACAAACGAGATACTGAGCGCGAGCATAGTCGTTTTTAGTAGTAGTAGTTTTATTAGTCGTTTAAATCAAAGTTATTGGGAAAGAAATGAGTGCTTAAAAATCTAGATTTGCAAATGTTTAGTCTTAAATTAAACAAATATGAGTAATTTCCACCCACTTGAAGTTGTGGGTCGCTGTAGCGAGCCACAATTTCAAGTGGGTGAAAATTTAAATTATTGAATGTAGTGGTTCAAGGGACACAACTTAAAGCGGGTGTACCGCAACCCACAACTACAAGCGGGTGAAAATTTAAATGATTGAATTTAGCACTTTGCTTTCGAACACACATTATTGTTATAGTACTAACTTGAGGGGAATTGTGACTTTTCAAGAAACAAAAATATTTGGGCTAGGTTTTATGAGTCTTTGTGGCGGCCATTTTTAATTTTGTTGGGTTAGTTTTATTATAACAGATTGATTGGAATTTCGCGTATTAGTTTTTTGGCAGCCATTCTGAACTCTAATTTTGGACTTCGGACTTCAGACAAATTCAGAAGTCCCCACTGAGCTTTTGCACTTGTAAATACATATATATATATTTGTTTGTCAAATGGAAACGCATTCAGAGTGCCCAGTACACACATTGACTTGTCTCTCTGTGGACTTAATGTTGTATCATTATCCCCAACACTAGCCCAACTTTAAAACAACATTGATTCAACGTTTTGTGTTTGAATAGAATTGCAACTGTTATTGTGAGGTTTTAACTGTCCATACCTTATACTGTCTGCGACGCTGGCCCGGAATTGAAAGATAGGATAAATGTATTTTATTATCAAATCTAGAGACTAAAGGGTGGAGTCGGTCTGGACATAGGGGCACCCTGTTCACCCTCCTGGAAATGCATGGAGAATCACCCAACATATACACTGTTGAACCAACATTGGACCCTATTATAGGCCTACTGCCGTGCAAGCCAAAAGGCAGTATCTGCTCACTTTACAAGTAAGCAGATATTGCCTTTTGCATTTAAAGAGCAGCATAGTGCAGTATCTGGTCACTTTACAAGTAAGCAGAGACTGACTTTTGCCATTCAAAAGTATAGTGATCCAGAAAATCCTGGATAAATCCGGAAGGACATGCTGGATGACTTAGAAAAGTCATAGCACACCTTGTGGCTACTCTGGGAATATGGTGTCCAAATTCCATGTTGATTGGATAAAAAAAGGGAGAAATAGCTTCTAACAAAACCTGCACAGAATAATAAGTTTAAAGAACCGGACAAAAATCAGTATATTTGGGCATAGCCCAAATATAATAATTTGCCATTACTAGAATCTCACCTGGTTGATGATTCGCTCCATCTGTATAATACCCATGGAAGGTAGCGTGGTCTTCAGAAACAAAACGACTTTCTCAAAGCCATCACACTGCTTAATCAGCTCTTTGTGGTTCCCAAGCAAAACCAATGCCACCTTAAATATTGTTTCTTTTCCTTGTAGGAATACCATATCTGGAAGTAGGAAATAAAATCAGTGACTTTAAAGGGAAAGTTTTTAAGTATCTTAATCCTGTGGGCGCTAAGCACGACTGATTTTATTCGTCTTTCAACAATAAAATTAAAGGAGATGTAAATAACTGCTCCCGCAATTGCCATGTCAATGCAAATGAAATTGACCCGATTGTCTCAAATAGGGCCTACCCTGCCCTGGTGTAATATGAATAATATGTAATATACATGTGTTAAATGAAAGGGCAAATAGCTCTATTTTTGTACAAATGTTGTCTTAAGTGAGTTATTGATTAAAATACAAAATGAATTACGCCATTTGAGTCTAAATATAGTTTTATTTTAAATCTGCTGTGTGCACATTTAAATGAAACTACTATTAAGTTAGTATGTTATTGTTATACACTATTGTAGTATTATTATACATGACTAGGTGCCTAAACTATCAATAACAATTGCGATTTACTGCATTTCCCATTTGCAAATACATAAATAAAGTGCACTACATGTACTAACCAAATACTCTGGCGACAAATCCCAGTGGGAATTGTGAAGCAAACAAGGTGAGGAACCATGGAGCTGCGTAGAGTGTGGCGGCTATGTCATTCATTTCTAGATGATCATACAGGTCACGGTGATGGTCATGTAGAAGACGAGACAACTGATACAGCTGGATCTGTACAACATACAGCATACACATAACACAACATACAAGTCACGGTGGTAGTCATGTAGAAGACAGGACAACTGATACAGCTGGATCTGTATAACGCAAAACCATGCATGGTTGTCATCACATTTCAATTGGGTTTGCCGTTATCAAGACTGCGTCTGTTTGACAGCTCGGTCATTCCAAGATGTCAGTCGGAAGAAGGTTGATATATATATAAATGAAAGACGAGTTTGTAAGCATCGACCCAGTGTAGGGCCGACGCCTTGTTCCTAAGATGCACTAGTAGCGTTGTCCCGGCGTTGAGCCAACACCTTGTTCCTATTGAAAGACAGAGGCGGTCGAGCGATCGCTATGGAAGTGGGTCAAAATACAGTTAGAATAATAACCGTAGTGATGTTGCCTCATGCACAATAACTGGTGCAGCGCCGGGCCAGCATCTGAAAAAGGGTGGACCAGCGTCGTACCATCGCAGGAACAACAACATTAGTGTGAGCTGTATTCAGATGGTGCAATATTGGGCCAACACTGTGTCTTACATGTTGTAGTTGGCGCGATACATGCCCAGCATCCTAAGGTGATGGACCGGCATCGTGCCTACGACTGTTTCATATAACAATGTGCTATCTACCATTAAGAGATGAAGGAAGGTATACAGCTCTATTAGGTTTTTCTATCACAATTTGTAGTACCTATGACTTGGCCTAAGAGCTGTAACTCGTTACTGAGTCGTACTAGTTACCGTTTTATGCCTGGTGATAGAGGAGATTCTGTCTGGGCGTTGATGGCCTTGCGTCCTGCCATGTGACTGGACGCACGCCATCGATTCGCTCAGGCACGAATTAACAAATGTACTCTGCCTATATTGTGAGGCGAAGAGAGGTTTTGGGCACTGTAGAAGTCACTCCCTAACTGAGAGGGTTTTTTCCTTGTTGTATATATATATAAAGCAGCTGCATGTCCCTCTGTGTATAATAAAACTGTATCCAGCCTCAAGTTATCAGAACTCCTGACTTGCTTCTCTGCCAAGCTTTCCGAATGTCATGATGAGTCACCATATGACTTTTAACACACACAGTATACACATACAACACACCATACATGTCATACAGGTGACGCTGGTAGTCATGTAGAACACGAGACAACTGATACAGCTGGATCTGTACAACATACAGAATGCACTTTAAAAACACAACATACAGGTCACGCTGGTAGTCATGTAGAAGACGAGACAACTGGTACAACATACAGTATACACATACAACACACCATACAGGTCACGGTGGTAGTCATGTAGAAAACGAGACAACTAATACAGCTGGATCTATACAACATACAGTATACACATACAATACAACATACAGGTCACGGTGGTAGTCATGTAGAAGACAAGACAGCTGATACAGCTGGATCTGTACAATATACAGTATACACATACAACACACCATACAGGTCACAGTGATAGTCATATATAAGACGAGACAACTGATACAGCTGGATCTGTACAACATACAGTATAAACATACAATACACCATACAGGTCACGGTGATAGTCATGTAGAAGACGAGACAACTGATACAGCTGGATCTATACAACATACAGTATACACATCCAACACACCATACAGGTCACGGTGATAGTCATGTAGAAGACGAGACAACTGATACAGCTGGATCTATACAACATACAGTATACACATCCAACACAACATACAGGTCACTGTGGTAGTTATATAGAACACGAGACAACTGATACAGTTGGATCTGTATAACATACAGTATACACATACAACACACCATACAGGTCACGGAGGTAGTCATGTAGAAAACGAGACAACTGATACAGGTGAATCCATACAACATACAGTATACACATACAGCACACCATACAGGTCACCGTGGTAGTCATGTAGAACACGAGCATTCTGACCTCAGAGATTATATCTCTGATACCACACGCTCATTTCGCCGTATGTACGCATGGTGATTGACCAGATTTATCAGCCGTTAGTGTACCCGGTATGACTGGGCCGCCTAACTCATTTACTGCGGAGGCCCAGTCACACTGATCACCATTTTGTTTACACAGCCAGCTGCGTAGAAATGACATTCGCGCTGCCTACCAAAAAACTTGAATGCCAAGAAATTGTGACGAATATTTCAAGTGCCTATGAAAACTAGGCCATTTTCAGCAGGCGTAAACTTGTGATCCTATCGGAACTATTACATTTAAAAATGGAGGTCACTGTGTCAGAGCCTTGCGATGTCATCAGGGTACCGTTAGTGAGCGTTACCACGTGATTTTATAACCATTCCTAAAACCACGGAACTATTTCTATACAACATACAGTATACACAGGTTTAACAAAATGTACTCAATCTTATATATCATATAAGGCATATTCCATTTAAAAATTTGCGGTTAGTCCGGGAAAACCACACCCCACTGTCCAGATCAGCTCCAGAAGAACAAAATTATGAGCCCTGGGTTATTCTGACTTGACTAAGATGCTGTTCCAATTAATTTTGTTGTTCTTTACAAATTTTTGGGGGCCATAAGAGATTGCCTAATCGGAACAAACTACAAAATATGGCTATGGGCATGCAAGCTACGAGGGGAATGATGTACATGTAGTAGGCTTTAATGTCTGACTCAGCATGTTGGCTTGCAAGATGCCAACTGTGGTCATTCACATGCTCCCTACTATTTGTGGAAGTGCAAACTTGGAATTTCCTTCAAAATGTACTGCAAACAATAAATTATCTGATCTTTTAGTTTTTTCAATGAATTGAAAGCATCCAATTTGAAATAATTCCCACCGTTTTCCATCAATATGGAAGGGTGTATCTGCCACTTCAAGGCACACCCTTTCATATCTAAGGGACTGCATATACACAGTCCTAGCAGGATAAGGATTGATGTGAAGTGATATACTAGGCCTACCTGTAGTGACTCCATATCTGGTCTATATTGTCTTCTCAGTCCTAAGTTAACCATCAGATACTTCAGAGTGTCATATGCCTCTTCTTCTGGCATCTAAAAAATGAGGAATGAAACCTTTAAGTCATAGAACCTGTGGTTTAATCAATATATTCACATTGATATGTCTCTGTCAGTATATATATCAAGTATACTATCTCATGCACAATAATAATGTATGTTAGATCAAGGGCTGTAATATCCTTGGTTAGATCTAGAGGCATGTGTATCTATACTGTGGATACTAGTGTGAGAAGTGAGAGGTGTCTGTCTACCAGTTATCAGGTTATAATACTTAACCCTTACAGCGCTAAAATATTTTCTGAAAAACCATGTAGACCAAAGGGTTATTTTCAATTTGAAATCATCATAAATATCTTATTTAGTTCTTTCTGATCCATTTGAATACCTATGTTATGGGTCTACGACCATTAGAAATATTTTTACTCTTACAGAGCAGGTATCGACTTTAGTTGTCAGAATCTGACGTCTACAGACGTCAGATTCTGACGACTAAAGTCGATCTCCGCGCTGTAAGGGTTAATAAGATGCCCTTAGCTTTTCCTGTGCTCCACACAAGCTAGTACAAACTTATTTTTACGGTAAACTATAATGTTGTTGATATTGAGGTTAGGTGACTTTGTGAGTACTTACATGCATTAGTAGGAGACCGGCTATAAAGCTGAGGCCTTGACAGTATCCCACCTCCACGTCCAGCAGCGAGTAAGCCTTGAGAATGTTAAACAGTGACAGCTGACCCGCCCCCAGCTGGGTGGTGAAGTACGGGTGTGTAGGAAACGTACGACCTAAACGTAAACCAACACACATACAATGTAGAATGTTACCCTTTAACCGCCAAATTATTTAATTGGAATTTCCACCCACTTGAAGTTGTGTCTCGCTGACGCGATCCACAACTTCAAGTGAGAGAAAATTATTCAGATTTCACAAAATGGAGGTAAACTATTTTTAAATTCTTGCTGATTGATGTCATGTTTTATCATTAATATGTTAAAAGCTAATATGCAATATCCTAATAAAAAAAATGTAAAAAAAACGAATATACTCGGTACCGGCGGTTTAAAGGTGAAACATGTACAGTGATAGTAATCAGGGACTGATGTATTTTTGAAATGCTCACGATATTCACAGGGCCAAGTTAATTTATCAAATGAAGGAGTACGGACCTCTAGCATATGCTGCACAGCTCAGAGTATGTCAGGCCTGCTTTGTTATGATTTACACACATGCATAAATGTAACGACTGATGACCATCAATTTAAGAATGTTGTTATGACTTAATTGTATATATGAACACTATCACTCATAGAAGATAATTATCAGAGTTAATTTTACCAACATTTGTTCGGAGTTCAGTGAATATAAGCAACGATCGATATAGAACAAAAATGACCAAGAATCCTAATATATCCTAATATAATGATTGGGTAGTAGCGCCACCTGTTATCCTTCTGAATAATATTCTTACTACTATTTTTTTCCATTTGAGTCATGCAATTCCCAGCTTCAACGTTTTTTTATAAATGAACATTTACCAAAGTCAATTATTTGAATAAATGAGTATCTGTCACAAAATGTTTATCAATTTCAGTTGCATTTTATTTGTTTCAAAATTTCAGCGTATATATCATATGGTCCTAGTGTGACAAGGGTTGCAGGAGGATTATGACATACCGAGATCAATGAGAATAGCGTGTTGTTGGGTGGTAAGCTTCTTAAGCAGTTCCTCATATGAAGGCTCAGATGACATCATCATAGGATCCGCCTTCTGCAGTCTGTGTTGACGCACTAATAGTCGCCAGATGGAGCCTCGTAGATGTCGGGGTACACCTGAACAAGATACAAAATTTAGTTGAACCCTTCACTCAGCGAACACGACCAGCAGACACGTTGCTTCAATACAATGTTGTTTCATAGTTGGGACAGTGTCGCAGACGGTGGCCCAACAATGAAAGAACATTGTTTCAACGCATCATGTTTGTTAGAGAGATGTTAAGTCAATGTAGGGGTAATGTTGGCCCAGGGTCGTAGACGATGGGCTAACATTAAACCAGCATTGTATCAACGTCTCGTGTCGATCCCAATAAACACAAGACGTTGAAACAATGTTGTTTTAAGGTTGGAAAAGGGTCAGAGACTGTGGGCCAACAGTGAAACAGCATTGGGACATCGCCGCGTATTCACTGGAATCGCACTCCCAGCAAAGACGAGACACCGGCACAATGTTGATTTAATGTTGGGCCGGCGTCGCAAACGGTGGTCCAACATTTGATCGATCAACATTTGCTTGATTTATCGTGTTGATGGATTAAAGATTAGTCGTTGTTTTAACATGTTTATTAATGGCAATTTTCGAAAAGAAAATCTTCGGCAAATATTGCTATAAATATTATGGCTGAATGAAAAAACCCATCAAGTAATTTGTAATTAATAGTTCAAGTGCGTGGGGATTTTAATTAAATAATTCAACACCTTCAGTGTTGTCGTCTTCGCTTTGTCTTAGTCAAGTCATTTAGATAATACTAGGTTACCGAGCGATTCATATACTTTATTGATTTCTTAGTGTACACGTTCAGCTTAGATTATGTATACTGTCTATTGGATTTGGTAGCATGCGTACATATACGTCAAAACTCAAGACTACTAGTTATCAACAAGAAAATAAATGTCCTAGCGCACACGAGACATTGGATGGTTTAACACTGGTCAACCGTCTGCGACGCTGGCCCAGCATTAAAACAACATCGGATCATGATCTCGTATTTTGCACGGTCCCAGCAAACACGGTACATTGATCCAATGTTGGCTAGATATTGGCCCATTGTATGTGACGCTGGCCAAAGTAAACCACAATTGGCTAGATGCATCGTGTTTGCCCGGGTATAACTTACTTTATTTTGTACACACTACTACATACCATCTTTGATGGCCCTGGTGATTGGTATCAAGTCACATCGTTTCTCAGGACGTTCCAGGATCACCTGCCACACCTTGGTGACCTCCTTCAGACATGGTGTCATCTCCTCGTAGTGTAACTTGAGCGGTTTCAGGTCCTCCTCGTCCTGGCGTGCTGTGGGTAATAAGATGAAATCCAGGACATTAGTTAAGGCAGAGGCCAACTCTCTGGACACTGATGTGACCACATCTAGCAGTACTACAGCCAGTAGACTTACTGTGTCACCACCTAAAGGTCTGCCCTTCATCATAATGATATCATGAGACTAATACACGAGCCACAGACACATGGCTTATATAATCAATCACGCCAGGTTTGTGTTGATCACACCTTATATTGCTAGCTGTTTGACGTTTAGCAAGTTGGCCGGGAGACAGATGCCGGCAAACATCTCCATATAATATGTAGGTGCATCGCCATTCTCTGTAACAAAGTCTGTCTGTTATGTAATAACTTCACTAAACTGAATCACAATCTACAGTAACCTAGTTATTAAAGCGCATCACTTTGAATCGGTTGTGTTTTGTATAAGTTACACGAGAGTAGGCTAAACCCTTCATGTATGTATTTTATCATCTCAGTGATATAGTCAATATTTTAATGTTAGTTAGACAGCAGACCAGACTGTAATCAGTAGTTCCTTTTCTCAAACAGGATACAGGATACATAACAGTCTCCAAAACCGCCGGCAATGCTGTGGAGCTGGCGAACTCGTCGTCAGCTGACAACAATCAACACCAACACAATAAATGTATCTTTGTGAACAGATCTGTCCTGAAGAGAATAGCCGTGAGACCAATCTGTGTAGATTATTACCATAGACTACCAGTCTCTGATTATGATAACATGTAACTGTTTAGGTTAATCCCCAATTGTCTGTGAAGTCTACCAGTCAAGAGAAGTGACAGCTGGCTGATTGACAACAGATCTAACATGCCAGCATCGCGATCATCAACACAGTAATTATCAACACGCAAACGCCGCCCCGGTGACGTCTGTGTTTTGACAAAGCAACCTTTGAGCGCCAGGTCCAATAATAACATGTCCCACTCGCTTGACGTCACGCGAGTGAAATTACAAACATCTGTTTATTTCTAGACCAAACATATCACTTTTTTTGTGGAATAAATACACATTTCATTGCCAAGAAAGATAATAAAAAACCCGATTATATGAGCGATTGGCACTCAGAGGGGTAACCATCAGACCCTGTTTATGTCCTGTTCCAATGATGAGGCCATATAAATTGTGTTGTCTCCCGCATCAACATTTTAATTCCCAAGCACCGTCTTGTACAGTTTCTTTACTTTAAAAACCATAAGTAAAGCTTTTAAATTATTACAATTATGAATTTTAAAACATATTAGAAGGTCGGTAAATCACTAAATATATTGTGTGTTGTGAAGGCACAATGTGAGTAACTCAAAAATTGAACTGACCATCAATTTTGTTAAGCTCAGTCTACATGTATTATACGTCGACTATTATTATAGATTAATCCATACCACAAGACATGAGTGCTTCATAGCTATACTCAGTATACATGTCATAATAAATAAGTCCCACAACCTTAATGGCCATTAAAAAACAACAGGGTAATAATACTAATACTAAATATGTTTTTTACAAAACTTGCCTATAGTTCTATGGTTTCACAGATGCCTTCACAAGAGAAAGTAGTAGCGTTAATAATGACTATGCGACAACCAGGTGATTGTCAGATTTTTAGCTGATATGTCAGCTGTAAAATTAAAAGGTTAAACTGTTAAAATGCATCTAGATAACTAAGTAGACCATGTATAGAATATAAATAACAAAATATACAACGTAACGGAAGGGTTTATTATTTTCATATCAATACTTTGACGTCCTATTGACGTCAATGAGCAAGCTATTCTGCCTCGCCCATAATATTTCATGACTTTTTTTTCTAGTAATGGGTTGGCTCATCAGCAAATAATACATTGAACCAGTGTTGAGTTATTGCTGGCCCATCGTCTTTAACGCTGGCCCAACATTGAACCAACATTGGGTCAATGTCTGAGGTTACCTGGATCGAAGAGAATTATTCATGCGGGTCACAACGAGGGATTATATTAATGTTCGGCCAACACGAGGGATTATATTATTCAGCTGTTAAGGTTCGGCCATCGTCTAATTACGGTGGCTCAACATTAAAACACTGTCGCATGATGGATAGCAGATTGTGATCGTGATGATAACAGCTATAATTAAATAAGGTATGTAGGCCTACATCTTCATCCCACGGAAGACTCGCTGCTCCCGAGGTCGCAGACCGATCTCGGTCTGCGACCTCGGGAGTAGCGAGCCTTGCGTGGGAAGATGACCTACATTAGCATTTATAACACATTTAGTAATAGGTCGATAAAAAAAATATATGTATATCATTCCGCGAGACTAAACCTGCACGCACAGGGAATGTTAGTGGACCACACAGCAACATGATTTTGCTAGTCTCTCTAGAACGAAATTTTGCTATTAATTTTACACCACACAAATTTGCCGTTTAGTTTTTGAAACCTTCCAAATGCATTGACGGGCGTTTTTTCTTGTCACGTTGTGGTCAATTTTCATGCGCGAAACATACCAACGCGAATCTCAGCGGGAATTCACACGCGAAAATGATCAAACTCTCCTGGCCTATATTATCATTGCCAAAACATACGAGCGCGAAGGCGAGCGCCCAGGGAAACACAATATTTTCAAAACTGATACATTTTATCGCGCGTCGCGCGGGTTTACGCGCAAGTTTTTGCGTGGGAGACCAAAAAAAGAACGAAGTGGCTGCGGTACAGGGAAAAACGCGTCGCCTTTCGCGCTCGTATTTGCGTTGATTTTAGCGTTGGTGTGTTTTGAGCTTAAGCCAACAGCCGTCACTTCGTTGTAGCAAGGTTGTAGTAACTCGTCGGCCTACGATATTTTGGGTCAATATGACAAATATACATCTCCCATATTTATTTTTTGCACCAACTGTGAATCTATTCCGAAGTTTTGATCAATTTCATTGATAATCGATTTTGGACTGAAACTGGCCTGAAAACATATCTATATTATCCCTTAAAGCGCTGAAATAGTTTTATATAAACCAAGAGATCAAAGGGGATTTTTAATTTGAAATCATCATAAATGTCTTAGTTAGCTCTTTCCGATTCATTTAAATATTCATATTATGGGTCTTCAGATATTACAAATATTGTAGTCTTTCAGTGCGGCGATCGACTTAGTTTCTGACGTCTATAGACGTCAGATTCTGACGTCTAAAGTCGGTCCCCGCTCTGAAAGGGCTCTATGATCCGGCAGCACAATTAAGACCCCCCGACTGGGCGACAATTTCCTTTCAAATTTCATTATGACGATTTGTGAAGGAGCGCGCATCGCGGGGCCCTGCGCGAAATCAACGTCGATACAATGGTCTCATCCTTAATTCGACGAGGTCGTCATCAACGTGATCGCCTAGTCACACTGAGAAAGGAGAAACGATGATATTCATCTGAAAGACCCAAGTAGGATCAGGGGGATTCGAACCCGGAACGCATACATGACTGACGAGGCAGTCAGGCGCTCTACCAATGCGCCACGCCCCCTCTCTTGATGCCGATTTTGCACCGTTGCTTATTTTACTAGTTAAAAGTTTCAACCACTTGAGTTTGTGTCTCGCTACCGCGATCCAAACCTCCTCAAGTGGTTGAAAATTACTCATATTTGTATAATTTTGAGACTGAACCTTTCCAAACTAGATGTTCAAAGACCAATTTCCTCCCCAATATATCAGTGATTTTTAATCAACTAATAAAACAGGTTAAAAACGACAATAATCATGCCCAGCAGGCAAAGGGTTAACAGTGACGTATAAGATCACCAGATGTCGCCACCTGCTGACCGAGTGTCATTAATCACACCTGAGATGATAAACGCCTACACAGCAAGCAAAATACATTCAAACAGTGTTGGATTATTGTTGGTCCATCGTCTACGACGCTGGACCAACATTAAACCGACATCGGTTCTACGTATCGTGTTTGCTGGCACATGTCAGAGGTCATCGTGTGGTGAATAGAAATAATAACGTCTAATCTCACAATTCTGCGGTGCACACGCAAACTGCTGTTTGTCTTTGAACGTTGACCAAATGCTGGGATATTGTTGGCCCAGCGTCGTAGCCAATGTTGGTATAATGTTGGACCACCGTCTGCGACGCTGGTCCAACATCATACCAACGGCAGAATACAATAAGGTTTACAAAAAACATTGACATTTAAAAAATGCTACTGACAATTTTATTTATGATGGACTCAAGTGGGGGCAATGCGTCCACTATACATTTTTTATTTGTAAACAGTTTTTTTTATTCTTTTGAAGAAAAACAAGATACTATCTTGTCACAGTTTGTTTTGAATAATATTAGCTATTCATACAATAAAATAACAGAAGCGTAAATACGCATGGAGTGAGCACAATTTCATTTTCTGGATTACAAAGTAGACGTCACAATTTGACGTCAAAAGTCGTCCCTGCACTGATATGAAATGGTAAAATCGTCATAATGGTCGCAGACCACGCGACCACGAAACGTTCACCCAATTTTGGGTTAATGTTAGACCAGCGTTAAGTGCAGCGGGAAGACCTAAAGTCATTGTTCAAAGACTTCAGTTTGGTCTTCATAGGTTTGATAAAATAACATGTCAGCACCAAGGTTTAACTTTTTTTTATAAATAATTACAACGCAGTTTTCGTTATGAAATCAATTTTCAGGGCGCTATCCAAGAAAGCGCCAGACGTTGAACCAATGCTGATATAATGGTGGGCCACCGTCTGCGACGCTGAACCAGCAGTAGATGAAGTTAGCAGTAGATGAACGATGGGTGATTGTCGAGATTATTTGCTCAGATGTTGACATATATTGTCCGGTGTTTCTATGTGGGCGTAATGTCAACTCGTGCTGCTTAATTACCTGATAATATCAATAGAAATCATAATGCAGATCAACCCTTAACACTCACGTATTTCTGGTAATCTAATTTGAGATTCCCATTCCCATCTAAAGGGAAGTGTATTAACTCGGAATATATGTATTAACAAAGAATGGTTTGAACGTCCTTGTCGTGATAAATTAAATCATTTTCAGGCAATTACTGTTACATAAATACGACAACGTTACCTTATTTGTTGAGGAGTCCGAGTGGATGTATTGAGATCTCTTGACTTCATATTTAAAAATATTGTTATTTTCATGTGAAGTAGTTTATAATTACAAAACATAAGCGAACACAGGTAGTGTATTCGACACCTGGTCAATGAAGAAAAAATATGTTTATTAAATATTTAAAGCTAAACTGGGTCAAGAAGATCTCCTTCTTAGGATGGTGAGAAGATAATCACATGGCACTACGCTGCAAATACAGGATTCGAAGTCGAGTGGTGTGAGAGCGAGCAAGATACATCTCGGTCACGGAGGCTCAACACTAAAATGAGTCTACGAGTTAGTGGACGAGGAACAAATGTGTTCCATTGAAACTTGAATAAGGAGAGCCGAGAAGGAGCCCCCACCCCGGCGTGACAGGCAGTAGTTGTAACCACTACAACAATACCCTCGTCAGAGATCGACACTAACTACTAGTAGTCCAAAGGCTCAGTAACTTAGGCAGCCTTGTTTACTGTATCTCCCCAAAATGATGTATCAAATCAACAGCATTACACAGGCAAATTGGTAAATTGTGACTTTTGGGGTGTGCAGCACGCCGGATATTTTTTTCATTGACCCCGGGCCAATGTATCAGATGATTTAGGCCTACTGGCCCTTGATTTTTACTGGTCTTGGGCCAATGACTCAGCGTTAGTGTAGATCTCTGCCTCGTTAGTACGTCGGTCAAGATAAAGTACATGGAATGTATATCAGAAAAATGTTTATTAAAAATAAAAACTTAATCAGCAACATATCCCATCATTTTCTCCTTTATCGTGGCAACCCTGTTTTAGTTATTGCATAGACAGATAGTTAAGTGCACTTGAATTAAGCACGACTGAATAGTCGTGTCATGTCCGTGACGATACACTGTGATACTGCCTTGCAATGTCATACAGCAGTAACTGTTCACTTTTAAGTGAGCAGTTAATGCTCTTTGTTTTTGCACTATAGATGTGTTTTTCAGGGAGAGGTGAGAGCATTGTGACAGACACAGGAAGTTGTAAGTCACTGACCATATCAGTCCCCAGATGCCGCTGAGCATCGAGCTCAACATGCAACCTTACATGCAAACAAGCCATTGAAACAAAGTGGTTTTGTAGGTCCACCGTCTACGACGACGGCCCAACATTAATACAACATTGGTACAAAGTCTCGTGTTTTCTGGATGGATTGTATCCATCTATTGATTGCAGAACTCCCACCACTCTCTGGGACTATGTATATGTTAGGCCACCTGTGTATTTACTGTAGGCTAAAATGGATCGAAGCACCGACTGTGTAATAATGAGCAGGTGAATAGAAAAAAACCCACTAAACGCCTTCAATCCTGGAATGGGGGCCTGTTAGTGTACCTTGAATTAATTATTGAATTTTATACCATAAGCTCTTAGCCTACATAACACAATAATCTCGACAAGAACCAACACTTGCAGTGTGTTCAGGCTGAGGTTCCAAATGAAAATGTGTTTCTATAAAGGGCTTATAGCACATTTAGCACCAGTGTTTTTAAAAGGCAACATTCGCCGACATACCGCGGCGTATGATACTGCAAGAGAGGAGTGATCGCCGTCCACAAGAAGAGAAGAATGTGATTGGTCGAAATCCGTCTCTCGATTGTAGAGCTCCCACCACTCTCTGCGAGTATGTATATTTTAGTCCACATGTGTATCTACAGTAGGTTAAGATGGATCGAGGCAACAGTGTAATAATAATAAGCAGATAAATGGACAAAACCACACTGAACGCGTTCAATCCTGGAATGGGGCCCTGTTAGTGTACCTTGAAGGAATTATTAAACCATATACCACAAACTCTTAAAGGTGCAAGTAAAGGTAAAGGCGCAGGTTTTTTATAGTCTGATATCAAGTCTGAAGACCTATATCATCGGACTTTACATTTTACCCCCCGGTCACTGGACCTGTTTATTCATGTGCCATTTCAACTACCCGGGAAGCATACAGTCCTGCAGCCGTTTAGGCGCATTGAACTTATCGCACACATTACCATCTCTGTCGTACCAGGTACTTATTTTCACCTGAGTCAAGTGAAGCATTTGAGGGTGAAGTGTCTTGCCCAAGGACACATCATCTTAACAATGTCCCAAGATTGAGAGGGGAGAAACATGATATTTCTCTGAAAATCCTGCACCAAGCGGGATTCGAAACCGCACGGCAGGCAAAGACATCGGCAGAGCGCCACGCTCTAACCATTGCACCATGTCCCTCACTCTTAGGGGGTTAGGTTGAGGTTACAAATGAAAATATAATCTCCGTCGATGAGGCACCCAGCAAAAACAAGACGTGCACCAAATGTTGTTTTAATGTCGGTACACAATCTATAATAGCTTCCGACGCCCCTGTAGCAAAGGCACCAATGCTCCAGCGTACCTGCTATTTGTCAATCCCAGGAGGGGGCGGGTTACAGAAGACAGCACACAAGGGATGTTACTCCAACGCTAGAACTCGGTCCATAAGTATTTCTACATGTGCGATCTGTAATATAAGTGCTTTGAAAATGGCTTCTCCTATATAAGTAAATAAAGTTAGCCACACTGGCCAGACCAAAAAAGAGGAGTTGATGAGCAGGAGAAGTTTGCATGGCAAACAAGAAACAATGTACTATTTTCTGTAAAATAATATTATATTATTATGATTGTAGATGTACTGCTCTGCTTACCAGTTGTTTACCGATCTGTACGCATATAATTTCCTGTGCTGGCAAGCGTGGATTCTCTGTTACATGTAACCTAACTTGTGACGGAGAACCCACGTGACTGCCGTCACAGTCAGTTCACAGCAATGAATATAAATATATCTTTACTTTTTATTTTTACTATACCAATAGACAAAAGTGACTGGTAAGCCATATAGGTTGGATATTCCATCTTCACCAATGATTGATATTGTGTACTTGTACCTGTTATATCTGACTATGATTAAATAAACATTATTACAAATTAGGTTGTACTTTGTACCAGAAAACGAAGGTGTGCAGTTAAAACTATCAACAACCAGACTGACTCAAGCTGGTCTGCTCAGTGTGTGCTGGAGCAAGACATCACGACCAGCTTGGACTATACTACTACACAGCCTAAACATGCTATAGCTAACACATGTGACAGTACCGCTGAAAATAGGAAAACTGATTATCACACATTTCTTTTATCGATTTAAATGAGAAAACGTAGGATTTTCATATGACCAAGATTTGGTAAAAGATTTTCGTGGAAAGAGTTCACGCTTACTAGCTACAAACAGTAACCATGTAACATCAAAATATCATCTGGTTTATTTGATAAACGTGCCTGCGCAAAGCTAAAAACAGGATTTTGACTGTCTATACATCTCTGTCCATGGGTGCTGGTCTCAATGTGAAATATTTAAGACTTTTATACGAGATTCGTTCAGAAATAACACCATTACAAAAGTGATGTGACTCATGATATGAATACATAAAACATAGAGAAATGAATTTTTTAGTCCCTAGAGGTCTGATCTAATCAATCTAAATTTTTAGTCACTTGAAGTTGTGTCTCACTAGCGCGATCCACAACTTCAAGTTACTAAAAATTACGTGAATTTGTTCAATTTGCTTTGAAATGTATATGATTATCCCAGATTTGAGACATATTTTATACGTAGAAGCCGGTTATATAAGGTCATTGAAACATAAGAAAACAATCCTATAGTCGACTATAGTCACCATCAGTGTTATAAGAGTAAATCATGTCCAATATTCTCAGTTAACCCTTGTCCTGCTACGCCCAGATATATATAGTTTTAAGCAGATTTTAAGCCAAATAATATGTCACTGAAATGGATGATATAGTGTGATAGACGCTAAATTAGTCAAATAACTCAATTTAATAGGTGTCTATTTTAAAAAAAATTTGTCATTTGAAGCTGGAAATTGCGTCAAATGACAAAAAATACAATATCACCAATTCAGCAGGACAAGGGTTAAGATGTCATATACAGATATAGTGTAGTCCACACATTTGATAGTGTAAACTACCACCCGTTAAATATGTTTACTCACTATTAATTTTAAACGGGAATTTTTTATGCAGTCAAGGTTCAAAATGAAGAAAACATAAATTTTGGAAAGCTATATTTTATCATTTATATATTTCCATGTCCCCTACCTTAGCATGCTTTCATCATTACTGTGAATACAATTTCATCACCTTGTCATTAAATGGTTGTACATGTATATGTAAAGTGCAGATACAACTTTTTTATTCTATTTCATCCAACTCTTCAAGGGGGAGTTATTTAATTGAAAATTACTCACTTATTCATTCTGATATTAGCATTTTTAATTCTAGCCAAATAAATACTCTCTTCTAATACTCTCCCAATAACTTTTATGCGATATCAACATTTTATAGTCGTCACTGGCTCTCAAATAATGAAGGATCAAATATAAAACAACTAACTACAAGGTGATAGGCCACCGTAGATATGCATATCTGAAATGCTGACCTACAATGAACCACCTGACTATACAACACCACTACAGATATGTCACTAATACACATACCAGGGATAATCAGATTAGTGAGATATGGAATAAAACAAGAATAGTGAAAAAAAGTGTAAAAACTACTTCTACAATCATCAAAATAATGGCTGAAAAATATAAAAGTGTAGACAAGACTTCATTTGTATAAAGCAGCTGAATAACAAATATAGTATTATACTAATAAACCATCACAGAAACATACACAACTACTTCTTACAAGAAATCATCAATCTTTTCATGGGTAGGTATTCACAAAATGTAAATTTACAGGTTGGTTTTCTTTGATGAAATTACTTTGCGTAGATATAATCTAGTACAGTATAATTTTCTATGGGCAGTTCCCCATATTGGCAGACACCCTTATGTTGGATGCCACTTGGTCATTCCTCAAGTGCCATTTTGTATACAAATGAGCCTCCCATGGGTCACACTCCATCTTAATAACCCACTTTTCCACTCAGCTGTGCATAGCACGCTCTACTGTGAATTTATCAGTCACTGTTAATAATGATTTATAAATAATGAATTTAAAACTGGATGTTAGAATGGTCAGAGAAGAGTTTCAATTCTAGGTTACACATTCAATACTGTCTGAAGAAATCATCCCAAGAATAGCAAAGTGATAAATGCAGAGGACAGAAAGACTACATGACATCAGTGAAACAACACCATCAAGGAAACATACGATGTTGAATAAATGTTGGTTCAACATAGGCTCGGCATCAGCCATGCATTGAGCTAGCATTCGATTAACGTCGCATGTTTGCAGTCTACAAATATAGTACAAATTCTAGAAGCTAGGGCTACAAGAATCAGACATGATACTAATATAAGGTATAATCAAGCGCGGTGCCTCACCTTTAAATAGGACTACAGATCGTGTGCCATACAGAACAAAGCGGCCTGGATAGGTGGGTATGGCAAACACGTGGGGTCAATAATTTGTACACAGTATGCACCTAGCTACACCTAGATCAGGCGAGTATATTAAAATGATTAATGTATGCTCAGAATGAGTCATTGTGGTGATTAATTAAAAAAAACTTTGAGCTAAATTCAGCAAACTGCACATCCATTTAACATGTTTAATTCAATTAGTAGTTGAAAATGTAGTATAGTATTATTACTCTCACTGCTAATCAAGCCATTCCGAAAAATTAGTTTGCAAATAAAAATAAAGCTACTTGGTTGTTTTTATCATGTTAAAATCACAGACACTACTTAACCTATCTTACATAGAAGCAATGATTGGTGTGCTAACTAGTATCTACTGAAGCAGAATATATTACATGTGTATTATAATTCAGGAGGATTCATCTCGCTACGTTAATGAGAGAGATATGGTATTTTCTTCTTCTTCTTTTCTTATCTACATTTTCATCAGACAGCATTCATAGACTGCCCACTGACAGAGATGAATAGAAGATACAAAAAAGTGCTGATTCACACACGATCAATTATTATCGGGATAATATAAATTACACTCCAGCAGTGTCACCCGTTCGCAGTCTTAGTTGCTAGCAGTGTCACTCGCTCGCAGGCAGGTGACACTGCTAGAGGAATAGATAGAGAAATTATTGTATCTATAAATTCAAAAATATACGCTGTGATTTGACATTTTTTGTGTTTCACCACAGACGTCTGCCTTTGATGACAGATTTGCTGTCAAATACAGATTTCTGTTTAGGTGATTAGTAAATAGGCAAAAAGTGATTAAGTCAGATTATTGTGTAAGATATATTAGGGTTGGCAGCATTCACTCTTATATCAGAGATAGTTCATATATGAATGATCTCTGCTTATATGACACTCTACAAGTGGCATATAAGATAACATTATAGATTTATCAATCTGCTGTGCTCACCTCTCAGTGTGATTTTCTCCTTGTTCAGGCGAATTAGCAGAAGAGTTTGCAGTATCGCTTTCTTCCACAGCTGTCTGGCACGCTGCGGGGACAGAGAGGGTCTGCGTTTGGCCTCCTGACTGTCATGAGGAACAGGGAACTCACCGGTGTCTGCAGACATAAGAAAACTTTTAACAATTTAACCCCTAGAATACTGATGTCGACTACAGTAGAAATTCTGTGTTTTTATTAGCACCTATATAAGCCCTGATAACCAGTAAATAAAAATAAAATAGGCCTTCAATCTTGAAACACTTGATATATGGTGGATTTAAATATCAAAAATCACAATAAATTTTCAGTCACTTGAAGTTGTGTATCGAGGTAGCGAGACACAACTTTAAATGACTGAAAATTTAATTTGAATAGATCGGTGCTCCAGGGGTTAAATGACAATCATGACTAAAATTGTTTTTATACGTTATGATTATCATGTTTCAAATAAAAATTTGAACTATTTAAACCACTTGATCCTCAAGTGGATAGAAATTTGAATATTTTAAATAAGCCCTAATGTGATTTCACAAACTCACCAGAGACGCTGCGTCTGACAGTTGGTTTGGCCGGTGTCACCACTCGGCTTAGTATGCCCATCCTCCATGACTTCTTGTGACTAGCATGTTCACTGACTGGTGACAAAGAGCCTCCCCTCTTCTCTGCACTGGACTGCCCAACTCTCAAAAACCTACACGAAATGCAGTTGACATTGGATAATATATCACAAACTTCTGACACACCAAGGAATTGTCAGCTAGTAATTTTTGTTCATTTAAAGTTGGATTTGCTATAGGAATTTCCAGCTTAAGTATTTGTATTTATGGAGAATAGAAATCTCTTAAATTAAGTTATTTATTCAACTGAACATTCAACACAAAATATTTTTCTATTTTAGGACATTTTATTGGAACAACATGAATGGAGTGTACACTTACATATTGATGATGGCACTGTCTGTGTGTACAGAAGGGGAGCATGGAGACAGATGTGAAGTGCCGCCCCCGCTATGTGCGGCTCGCTGCTGACTGGTTGATCCAGTGAGCATCAACTCTTCCTCCTCACTGATTGGTAGAGAGCCTATAGTCGCTGAGCGCCGCCTGGGAACCCGTCTGTTGGGAGGAGCATTTACTGTAGGAGTGGGAAGCTGAGTGTGGAACTCCTTTACCAGAGGAGAGGAGCAGGGAGTAGAGTCTGGAGTGTCACCGGGAGAAGTATCCTACAATATAACAATACACACGTCAATGATTGACTAATGACATGATCTCAATCATTTTGGTCCATTATTAACCCTCAGTTAATTTATTTTAATTTTCAGCCACTTGAAGTTGTGTCTCGCTACCGCGACCCACAACTTCAAGTCGCTAAAAAAAATTAATTTGAACACAAATATTTGCAAATTTTGATGTTTAGACACACATTTCATTCCCAATATCAGTGATTTGGTCAACTAATAAAACATATTAAAAACAACAATAGTCGTGATCAGCAGGATAAGTGTTAAGATGCACACATAAAATTATTTTTAACATCAAAACATGACAGCAAACATGGAAATGGAAGTATGTGTTATGCCATGGGCACAATGTTATTACTGGTACATTGTTTTGGAACTAAATGAATATGGTTGTATATACCACTTCTCAAAGTGACATATACAATCATTTAATACTTAAACTATGATATATTCTCAAGCAAGTTACTCAAGCATCATAATTTCTACATCATTTAATTGAAGCCCAGATCTTAGTGCTCCAATTGAATCACTTTCTTGACAAATTAGATGCCATAGATCAAGATCAACTTGTTTGAGAATACCAGTCCTGTTGTAAACTTACAAAAGACTTCGCAAAACTAGAATCGGAATCATTAGTCCAACTTCTCTCTCGGAATCCATCAGCACCAGCATCGTCTCTCTTGCTCTTCCCCTGGTTAAAACAACAAAATTATAAATTAATAGGTAATAAAAACACAAACATAAAATGGCTGTACAGCTGCTTGCAAGTTTCAAACTATACACAATATAATTTGACATACAGGACACAGGTGTCTATTCCACTTGACTCTTAGAAGATGAAATCTCTGCCGGGATAAAATATATTGCGATTGAATAATTTCTTAAGAAATGCTTCTTGCTAATTGAACTAAAAATTAACGATGAAATCAGGAGGACAAAATTTAATAAAGAGTACATGTACTGCCACTCATTTATGATCTTAATTCCAATAGCTGAAAGTTACTCATGGTCTGTCTCTAAGAGTGAAAACTACAAATCTCTCACACATGTACAATAATCACAGATATACTAACAGTGATTGTTGTCAGGTCATATGATAATGACTATATCTTGACCTTGCAATTAAAGCCAATTGTTTTGTTTACTACAGCATTTTTATCACAGTCTAATATTTTCATTGAGGGTGATGCAAATAAGTATGCCTTGTTCATGTTAAAATTGTATCAATCAATCAATAAAACTTCTAGCGCCTGAATCCTCAGCAGACCCAGCTCAGAGGCACACAAATCTTCAGCATAATCATGTGTCATAATCCAAAACAGGTTTGTCAACAGGAAGCTGTGCCACTGAGGAGCTAGGGTGGGAAAGCCAGATCAAATAGGTGAGATTTTTTAACACAAGTATTCAAGCCAAGCATGCTGTCTTGTGCATCAGTTGTGACCAAAGATGGGAGAGTGAATTACCCATTTGAGTATCAATCAAAACTATACTGAGCTGCAAAGCCAAACGGTTTGTGTGAAAGAAATTTCAAAACTTGCAAATGATTTAATTATCCCAAATGAGTCGTTTTGAGCAAAATACACTTTCAAGTGGATACAAATTACAATTATAACTAATATGTGTGATGCGCTGTGAGGCTGCTCCCAAAATCAGCTCTGGAATTGTTGTCTCAGAAAGATTATCAACAGTCTGTTTTGTCATCAAATGTTATAACGTATATGGCTAATATCTTGTGGATCTGCGGATCTTATTATATTGGTAATTAGCTGAAGATTGTTCATGAGATACCAGTAAGAAAAACAGTATCTGAAATACCCCAGGGAAGCTGTAGTACCACGCTGCTATCACGCATGGTAGCCATTACTACCAGCCGATAACAACAGCATATAGATCAGTGCTATATGGATCCCTGTGGGCTACCGCGTACCTCTGTTGTGTAGCTAGCAGGGCTGACACATTTTTTATTTTTTTTTCGGATACTACAGCAAGTATGGATGTATCAGTACACGCGCACAGACCTGTACTCCATCAGGGAACAACTGGCCAATACACGGACACCTGCTGTGTACAATCAGCCGGGAAATCCCCCTGCCTCAACAATGTATTTACCAAAACATGTTGTGCTCTCTCTTCGTCAGCATGGCATCTGCTCAGTAAGGAAAACAAGACATGGTTGTCGGGCGGGACGGAAAAGATCAAGTAAGTGCCAGGCCAAGTTTTCAGAAGAATTTACTGCGAAAAATGACAACACAAATGCATGTTTAAATGTGACTCTTCTGAATGCCCGATCAGTATGTCATTACAAGACGGTGTTGGTATCGGATCACCTGTCAGACTGTGATACTGACATAGGTCTCATCACAGAAACATGGCTTCGTGATGACGACCAGGCAATTATAAACGAACTCACGCCACCAGGCTTTGATTTGAAATTCAAAAACAGGAAACACAAGCGGGGTGGTGGTTTAGCACTGATGCACAGATCTGGCTTAAATTTTGAAACACTGCCTACACAGCGCGCATTTATAGAATTTGAATGTTTGGAAGTGAAATGCATTAAGCCTGCATTCCAAATTTTTCCCATATACCGTTCTCAAACAGGCCATGGTGATAAACGTGGGAATATCAGTAAATTTCTCGATGAATTGGAGACGCTCATGACTGAACTAGCAACTGCTCCAGGGAAAGTGATTGTAGCCGGAGACTTTAACATCCACTATAACAACACTACTGCTGAGCAATATGGCCGTGTCAATCTTGTACTGCATAATAATAATGAACAAATTGTCAAACAACCTACTCACCGTCATGGGAACATCTTGGACTGGGTCTTAATACGACCAGTTGACCAAATAATAGCTGGTGAAGTGCTAGTACAGAATAACATCATATCAGACCATCATACTATAACATTCAAAATTAATGGATCTCAGCCACGCCCCCTCACGCAGAAAACATCCTACCGTAACTACTGTGGGCTAGATACTGACAGCTTTCAAACTGATTTGGCAGCAGCATTTGATGTTGTTTTAAAAAGTGATGCACATGTCGATGGGGAAGAACTGCTGCGGCAATACAACCTGAACACAACATCTGTGCTGGACAAGCATGCCCCCATGGTGGAGAGGAACAAACGTACCAGAGTTAGTCAACCATGGATCAACGACGACATCCTAAAAATACGCCAGAGAAGACGAGCACTTGAACGTCAATAGCAGAAAAGGGGCCTTGAGGTTGATAAAGACATGTACAAAAACCAATCAAGACTGGTGGCCAATGAAATCAAGACAGCTAAGGCAAAATACTACACAGAGAGTCTGTCAGATGCTGACACTAAAACAACTTTCAAAATTCTGCATTCTCTTCAAAGAAAAGAAGAAAATAAATTACCAAAGCTCGCATCAGATCAAGCCATCTGTGATGTCTTCTCAAAATTTTTCATCGACAAAATTGACAAAATCATGACGACTATCCATGACACTGCAAAGTCGGAATCTATTAGTAATAATAATAACCATGATGTAAACACATTGTCTTTTTCGCCTCCAACAATAGACACTTTTCATCCAATAGATGAAGCAGAACTAAAAAATATAATAATAAAAGGACCATCAAAATCATGCTCTCTTGACCCACTTCCAACGTCATTGCTGAAAAAAACTATCACAGCACATCTACCTATACTATGTCAAATAATAAACCGGTCTCTGAAATCTGGTGTCTTTCCTGCGATGCTCAAGACAGCAGATGTGACCCCCCTCATAAAAAAACCTTCAATTGACCAAGACTCTTTGAAAAATTAACGTCCAGTATCGAATCTTGCTTTCACTGGCAAACTTATTGAGAAAGCTGTGCTAAGACGACTCAGTAAGCACATGTCTGATCATAGCCTTGGTGAACCACTTCAATCAGCCTACCGACCAAAACACTCCACAGAAACGGCACTTATGAAAGTACAGCATGACATCTCAGATCAGCTGGATAAAGGCCGGGGTGTGGCACTGGTTCTTCTAGATCTCAGTGCTGCATTTGATACCATCAATCCTGATGGAGTGATAAATACCCTGGAACAGCATATTGGCGTGAAAGGTGTGGCACTGAGCTGGTTCAGGAACTACCTGAATAAGAGAAATCAAAGGATTAGGATTGGTATGACAGTATCAAGCCAGCTACGTTGTCAAGGGGAGTACCACAGGGCTCTGTTTTGGGTCCTGTGTTGTTCACAACTTATACCATTCCCATTGCTGCTATTTGTAAGAGACATGGCGTCAAATATCACATATATGCAGATGACACCCAGCTTTATATCACGTTTGATCCATCTATCCCTGGAGACCGCAACATGCACTGGAAAAATTGAAAAAATGCATCCAAGAAATTAGAGCATGGATGCTCATTCACGAACTAAAATTGAACGATGACAAGACTGAGTTTATCATCTTCCAGTCCAAATATCATGAGAATAGATACTCGACATCTTCATTAAATTTTCAGCAAAAATATTTTATTTGAACCTAGTGATTCTGTGAGGAACCTTGGTGCCTATTTTGACAAGTACATGACTATGGAGCGCCATGTGTCGGAATTGTGCAGATCATCACATTATCATCTGCGCCAAATTGGACAAATTCGAAAATATTTAACCAGAGATGCATGTTCCAATGCAGTTAGATCTGCAGTCCTCAGCAGACTGGACTACTCAAATGCCCTGCTAGGAGGTTTGAGAAAAATGGACTTGATTCGGCTGCAACGTGTCCAAAATCGCGCTGATCGTTTGGTCACTCGGACTAAAACTCAAGATCACATTACCCCTGTGCTACGTGACTTGCACTGGTTACCGGTTAGTTTAAGGATTGACTTTAAGCTCTGTTTGTACATGTACAAGGCATTGAAAAAAACTGCTCCCATTTACATCTCGGATGAGCTCAATCTCTATGAACCTAAAAGACCCTTACGCTCCAACTATGCTGGACCTTTATACACTGTTAGTGTTGGACGCAAAGAGGTGTCAGATTTTGATTTTGCAATCAAGGGGCCTCGGCTATGGAATAGCCTACCGATGGATTTACGCCAAGCTTCATCCGTTATGACCTTTAAGAAAAGACTGAAGACATACCTATTCAAAAGACACTATTATTTCCAGAGACTGAAAACACAAGCGCTTTGACTGGTTACAAAATCAAAAAGGTGCTATATAAATAAACTAAATAATAATATTAATAATAATTATCCACATTGGAGCCCAAAGGATTAACACATACCGGTATGTGACCTATCTGGACATAATAAGTTCCAACAGATCCTGAACCTACACAACACTAGGCTACCTTTAAAATGGCATATTACACAACTCTGTAGCATGCTTAGCTGTAAAAATATGACTCTGCAAATTCAGAGAAATATGAGGCCTGGAAATGCGTGAATTTTTGAAAAATCGCCTTTGAAGTTTAAAAAGGCAATTTGTGCACATTTTGAATATAACACACCAAAATTAACTAAAGAAGATAAGCTTTCATTAATATCCCATTTTTTAAATAATAAATGTATAGTTCTCAAATTTTAGAAAGTTTAGAACTATATAATATACCAGAAATTGTTATTGCAGCATTGCATGAATATTTCCTACTTAATATTGAATGTTACCATAGAAATTTTTAAAAAGGAACAAATCTGTATCACTGAGATTAAAATAACATATTTTTGAATAAATTTTCCAACGTGCACATCTATTTCTATGTCTCACCATTTTAAGATTCAAAAAAATTTTAAAAAATAGAAATAACTCAAATATCGTTTGTCAAACTGTGACTTACAATTCATTTTTTCAGATTAGGTCAGATATGTGACCCATCTAGATGTACCTAATGTACCGTTACCTCTGTGTCAGAGCAGTACATACCTATTTACAGTGTAACATACCTTCAGAAGATTCTCAAAAGAATGTGTGAGGGACTTCTTGGCACGGCTTTTCAGGTTACCAAGCTTAGAAGACATTGATTTTGGAGGAGACAAATTGAACTGAAAAAAACAACAATGAAGGAACTATCCTACACAGACCAGGCCTAAACTATAAAATAAACTATAAAATGAAACTTTCAGTACAGTTTAATCTTCAGTATCCAGTCAGTCTGATTGCCGTTAAATGTGTATTAATTGAAGAAGCAGTCAATTTAACAGATAGATTTATGATCCATGGTAATTCCAAATTTTTAGCACAGCAGAAATTGAACATTGTTGTAGATATATAACATGGCAGACCTGACCACATAAAGAAGCTTAAAGAACAGATTATTCCAGTTAACATGCATAAATTGTGCTTAATGAAAGTATTTTCTACATAAATACAATGCATAACATTAATCATAATTGAAGAATAAAAATGTCTAAAATCTAGCAAGACTGTCATATATTCCACACATATTTGCTATAATATATTATTAGACAAACTAAAATAAACCTAAGTCAGTTCAATGTGACGTATAACTCCATATACATGTACAGTGCAACCTGTACATACTGGACCCTGTGCAAACCGGAATCCCGTCTATACCGTAATAATTATTTGGTCCCGAATTAATTACACTCAAAACAATACTAATTAACCCTCTCCAAACCGGAACCTGTCTACTCCGAATACCGGACTCATTATTTTCCCCAAATTTATAAATTGTACTGAATTTCACCTGTCCAAACCGGAATCGATTTTTTTTTTGATTTTTTTTTAATCGCATGCGGTGCACTAAGGGTTAAACAGGGGGCGACAAGGTGACATAACATCCTGCTTGTTATCTGGTTATGCAATGAGGAAGGTGAGAAGTAAGTGTTGTAACACCCTTTCAGCGTTAGAGAACCTGTTAGCGCATTTACTTTGAGATTGGTAAGATATTTTAACAACATAATGGATTAATAAAATAATTGGTCAAAAAATTATTGTAACAAAATCTTGACTAATAAAATATTAGAAGTTCGTATCAATTCATAACTATATTAGTGCATTAAAGATAAATAATTGTCACGAAAATTAGACTGCATTTTTGGATAAATTTATTCTGTTTGTGATACATAGTTAATGATCCAATAAATAAATTACTAACGGTAGGTAAAATATGAAAATATTTGACTTATTCTTTCATCGCTGGATTATTCCTATATTATTTTTGTCTCCTAGTCAAGGCATTAATTGTGTTAAATGACAAAATTATACAGTAGCGGGTCATTTAATCCAGCGTCATACATTCCGGAAAATATATAAAAGTTACAGAACAAACGAAATTTGTCGTCATGAAACAATTAAAAACTGCTGCGATATGATGAGCTCCATATCGAAAGCACAGCTTCTCCCACTGCTTTGATATTTAAACGGGCTGATCTCGTTGTTAACAAACAACGTTGTTAAAAAAGCTCTGTGTTTGAAATGCGTGACGGACGATTACAAGAATGTAATGTTATTTTAGATTAGGTGCTAAAACATTAATGTTTATAAAATGACAAATGCGCTCTGTGTGTGAAATATGTGACACAAAATTACAAAAAATATACCGTTATTTTAAATTAAGTTCTAAAACTGTAAATACATTGATAAATATAAATTATGCTTGAAAAAATAATGTATGCATTGATTATTATAATGCTTATTATCATTTTAATATAATGAAACATCCTGAAAAAAAATGTGTCTTTTATTATATCAATAATTTATTTGCATTTATTCACCTATCATTTGCAGACCTACCGACGACACATCCTGAATTTATTATAACCATCATGTTAATTGTACAAGTTATCGTTGTTTGTTCCTCTCCAAAAGCAAAAAACCCTGTCTAAACCGGAACCTGTCCAAACCGGAATAAAAATTGGTCCCCGAGGCATTCCGGTATGGACAGGTTTTACTGTATAATGAAAAAAAAAATTAATCAAGTACTAACACTGAGGAAGGGGTTCACAACATACATACATGTCTATTGGTACAGGTAAATATATACATGCCAAAAAAAAATTTGTACATGATTACGTTTGGCTACCAAACTCAAGCCTAACATGTACATACTAGTAGGATACTACAATAGCCAAGTCGCCAAATAACTGAACTTTGTTATCAGCTCACAGCTTTTTTGAATGACGATACTGTAGTTTTCTCATTCATGGACAGCAACATCCACACAGAAGTGAAATAATATCATGCCAATGGACTGATTATTGTGGGATATCTTATGTTTATTTTTCCCACCTCACTTCAAAACAGTTTGCGACTACCCAATAATTGACTCATATTTTCATTCATTGTGAGGTGTGAATTGCTACCACAATTCACACCTCACAATGAATGAAAGTCACCTACTTTATGGAAGATTACACCTTTGGTAGACAACTCTTCCAGTGCGGGGCTTAAATTTAGACTTCAGATTTTGTCAACGCTTCAAGTTGATCCCGCACTGAAAGAACAAACTATTTATAATAGCTGTACACCCATAACATAGGCATTTAAATGAAGCGGAAAGAACTGACTAAGACTTTTATGATTTTAAATTGAAAAAAACTTTGGGTCTCTTTTCAGCGATTTAAAGGTTTAAGACTTTCACACAGAGGTCAAATTGTACACGTTGCGTTATACCTCCTGTGCTGCCTGCAGACGGTTGTTGTCACTGATGTGGTTATGATCCTTCTGTTTAGATTCACACAGTTGACGTAGGATCATCATCAGCACCTCACACGTCTCTTGTACAGACTGTGGATCCTCATCCTGTACAAAAAACATAACACTAAACATACAGCTCTGATTGCAAGGATTCAGTTTACATTCATGTCCTGCTGAATAATCAGTAAATTCTATATTTGGTTGAAGTTGGAATTGGTGAGGAAATCTCCCACTTAAAGTGATGAAAAATATAATCTATTCATGCAAAATAGACAATAGTACATAATACTTTTTTCTATTTCAATTCCATTTTATTCAACCTGAAATGTGGTTCTTGAAGTGTGATTTGCTGCCACAATTTCTACCTCAAAATGAGATTTAATATGTACCTTAAGCTGTGTCATGATGTGCGTGTATTCTTTGTCTTGAAGCTGCTCAACCCGTCTAATCAGTAACTCATGAACCTTTTCATATGGTAGCTCTACAAGCAATATAGATGTCAGTTAAATTATTGTCTGTCAACACAATTAGAATGATATAAATGCTTACCACAATGGAGTCACTAGCAAGTAGCAACTGGTCATAACCCTGTTTGGCAGAATAATGTCACCATAAGATTCAGTAGCAGATCCTTATCATACCAGCTTACATTCCCTTTTGGTGAACTATACATTATGCACTACATTTATTTTTTAATTACATATCACCATTTTCTAAATAAATAATTTTCTTCAATATACCCAGAATGTCAGATGACACATATGTGACATAACACTCCAAAATCAGACTGACTGCATTTTAAAGTTTTACTTTTGCCATAAACGACACATAACTTAGCTGAAGAGAATAGCTACAGAGTGTGAATACTATAAAAAAAACTCGATATTATCAACATTTTCTATTCAGCAAAATAATTTTCTAGACCAGTTTTTTTCAGGCAAATCCAAATATACATTAAAATGTGTAAAAAGTCTTTCCTCATCTTCTATTTTTCTATGCAGATCTGAAATAATACACCTTAACAAAACAAACAGTGGGGTGGATACAAATATTTTCTTGAGAATTTCCATTTTTTTTGCAGAAATAAAACCTTCTTTCGCAGGAAATTGCTTGAAAAATAATAATCGAAACAATTGACAGTTTTTCCTCTGATTACAGTGTCAAATCACTAGCATGGCCAAGGGTAAGTACTCACTATCTATCTCCAGGCAGAGTTTATGCAGTTGGTGCATAGGACATAGTTCACACACAACATAATTTTTGGCATTCTGTTGGAAAGCTGCGTGAAAAGCCGCCTTCAATGACTGCATCACCTCCTCAACCTAACAAATAACAACCACACATAGATAACTTCAAATGGGTGTAATTTTTATTATTAAAGTCGGTGCTTAACCCTTTCGGTGCGGGGATCATCTGTAGACGTCAGATTCTGAAGTATAAAGACGGTCCTCGCACTAAAAGAATTACAATATTTATAATGGCCGCAGACCCATGACATAGCCATTCAAATGATCCAGAAAGAACTAACTAAGACATTTATGATGGTTCCAAATAAGAAAATTACCATGGTTTAATCAAAAATATTTCAGCGCTGTAAGGGTTAAAGAAAGCTACCACAGTTCTCTAATTAGATAACTTGGTGGGAAAAGTGTAAACTTACTGACATCATATTCTATTATTTGCCAATCACATGTAAACTAAAATTAAAGCATAATAAAGTCCTTCTACATGTTCTAGTTCCATACATACATCTGATCTGAGATACCCTCTACCCTGACTACGATTGTAAAGAAGATCCAGATATTATACAACTCCAAATAGAAGCCTCACACACTTCGTCATAATTTAGTTAGATATCTGGGCCATAAAGATTTTAAAGAAAAATATGACAAAGGGTAAATGGTGAGGGGTACATGTATATCAGGTATAAACAAGTTGACAAAGAGATCTAATATTTCAGGCAGTCTTTAAAAAGCATCTCTACCATTTAAAGGTTATATACTCACCACAGCTTCTGAAGCACATTGGAACACATAACACAAGAAACTATGTGATGAAGCATCTCGTGAGATGAAACCAAAATGTTCCGGGTACCGGATCCCCTGAAAAATAGAATATAGTTAAGACACATGTATTCAAATATCAGAACCAAAAGGAAAATAAATGTAAGTAAATTCTAAATGCAAAATGAATAACTATTTATCAATCCAGAAGGAAATGTTCGAGAAAATTACGCTGGTCAGATAATAGAGAGAGGATTATGTAATCCTATCAACCCTTAACCCCTAGAGCACTGATGTCAACTATAGTGCTATTTCTGTAGTTGTATTAGCACCTTGTGTAATCAGTCTCTAGAAGTGAAAATGTCTTAAATCTGTGAAACTCTTGATACGATATGATTTAATTTGTCAAATCCAAGTAATTTTCAGTCACATGGAGCTGTTTGGAGTGACTGAAAATATAAATTGAATTGCCAGGGTTATAGAGGTTGAAGTGCTGCTCGCTTTTTTTGCGTTTTCAGCCTTCTTATTAGTGATTCAAACCAGAAAATTCAAAGTAGAAATTGGTATGGAATTACCGGTAGCTAGTTTGACATAAGTTTTGATTCAAATTGAACATATATATAATATATAAGTATATTTTACTCAGTTGAGGTACGCGAGCCAAAACCTCAACTGGGTAAAAATTTAAATTCTTCAATTTAAGTTACCACTTTAAGGTTTAAAACACAACTGCTGCTCCTCATTTTCATTAAACTTGAGATGTAAACTGTGACGCAAGGTGAATTAAAATTACAAATTACGTCATTTCATAAAATATCCGAATGTAATCTATAAAATTCCAAATGTGAAATATATAAAAATCCAAATAATTTTGATGATTATAAGATTTCATTTTGAAATAAAATTATTCAAAAATTGTGATGTGGTGCAAAAGTTTGACAAGGGAGCTAAGACAATTAATGTTGTGACTTCAGGTTGTGACTCGCTACCGCAATCCACAACCTCAAGTGGTTGAAAATTACCCATTTTTGTTTAATTTGAGACCAAACATTTACAAATCTTGATGCTTAAATAGTTATTTCATTCCCAATAACAGTAGTTCAACCGACTAATAAACTGATAAAAAATGATTATTGTCGTGATTAGCAGGGAAAGAGTTAACGATTCAATCAGTAGAGCGTGACCCATAAACAAGACTAAACTCACCTGTGAGCAGAAGGATATATCTCTAAAGTTTCTTTCAAAGATAGCCACCTTCCTGTCGGGGCTGATCAGACTGATGTCATGCTGGCCCACCTGTATCAGCATGGTACGATTCCTCTGTGACGTCACATTCTTATCCCCCCCAGCAGGCTCTGACTTCACACTGCTTACAAGGTTGTTAATGCCCTCCTGGCTGGTCTTGGTGGTCTTGTTACTTTCATGGATGAGAGCCTCCTGTCTGGCTCTGTTCAGAGCATTTTGTAGAGCCATACAGCTGCTGCTACCGCCGAGCGGGAGGTCATCGTTCGATCCCATATCCATGTTCTGATTCAGTGTAACACTGCTACCGCCACACAGTGAATCTGCGCTGCCTGAGGTGGCATGAGGCTGATTGCAATGATTGGTGAGATCATTCTCCTGTACGCTAACAGAGCCTTGTAGATCTGAAGGCAGACTGCGCACACTGCTGCCACTGCCATGCCGATGACGCAGAGCGTCATCCTGTAGCTTAGATTGACGAGACTGCTGTCTCTGACAACGCTCCTGCTCATATTCCTGAAACTTATCCACAGCATCGTCTATGAAGGTGGGAGGTGTCTTCTTGTTGGAAACCACCACCTTGCCCACGTACATCACCTCAAATGTCTGGTATGTATGAAGGTGACCAGTGGGCGCTTTACTCTCATCATGTTCTTCTTTCACGGCCTCCTTACTGGCTTCACGAATCAACGAGAAAATCTCTGGTACCTAAACATATAACAATAGTACATCACACTCATGGCTTGTTATATTTAACTAGAAGTGACATTAAAAAAGTTGGAAAGGCCTATTTCCTAGACTCGAAACCAGCCCTCTCTGTCAGCTTAAAGACTGGAAAGGTTAGGGTCTCCGGTGGATAATGGCCAACTTGCCAACTCGAGTTGTTAGCAAGTTGCCATGTCTATTCAGCGACCAGCATGGGTTTGGTAGAAGGGGAATGCCCACTGACCTGGTTTTTGACCACTGCATTATTATCAAAGCCAGAGATGAAGGTTAGCAGTGTCTATACATGGAGAGGTGACACTGCAGAAGGAGTGTGGATATTTCCAGGTCAGTACATGACCACTCAAGTTTTGTTTTTAAAGGGTCCATCCCAAAAGTTAATCAGATCATCTAAAATTCCTAGAGAACAACTCTGAACAAATTTGAATGCAATCCAACCAACGGTTTATACGTCATCATGCCCACAAACTTCTTAGGCGGCCATCTTGGAAAATGGCTGTTCATGGCGCTGTGCCCCCCCCCCCAAAAAATATATTAATAGGAAGAATGGTCTAGTCACATAGGTCATATGAAGAAAATAAATGTGTACAAAATTCATTATTTAAAAAAAATTACCCTCCCGCGACCCACTCATCAAAAAAAAAGTGCCCTCCACCCCCCCACCCCCACCATGTCAATTTTTTTTTAATGGCTGTGGCAGCCATTTTGTTTTTAATGGATTCATCCCAAAAGTTCAGATCAGATCATCAGAAATACCTAGAGAACAACCCTACCAAATTTGAAAGCAATCCAACCAACGGTTCATAAGTTATCGTGCCCACACCACAAGCTTTTTGGGCGGACATCTTTGAGAATGGGAGTTTTTTGGCTCGGTGCAAAAAAAAAAATATATATATGGGGAGAATTGCCCTGCCACATAGGTGAGATGAGTGAAAAATGAAAAAAAAATTATGAGTAAACTTTTTAGTTAAAGCAAAATTGAGAATACGCCCGCAGCGGCGGAGACGAAGGCAGCGGCGGCGGAGACGGAAAAATGCTAAACACTATAAGTATCCCGATATTCATCGGGATGCTTAATGAACTCACAAACAGAAAAACACCAGAAACATACATGTAGCTCAGCCTAGCAAACATGACAAGTTGGTCCAAGGTTGTTTTAATGTTGGGCCAGCATTAAACAACATTAGGTAAATGTCTGGGATGTGCTGTGAATTGTGGAACTGAAAAACAAACTGACAAAGCGACACCATAATAATGACTATCTATGACTGCTACTTTAATTCTGTACCCTTTATGGATTTCTTGGGTTTGAATGGGGACCATTTTTGTGCCGCACACTTTCTGCTGCGGCAAATTCCTTATGCTGCTGTACACCACGTTTTTTTTGTCTGTGCTGTGATTCTCCACGCTGCTTCATATTATTCCTGTAGTTTAGCTCTTCCATGTGTTACTTTGTCTGCGCTGTGTCAAATTCAGCCCATGTATTGCGACATTTTGCGCCACCCCATCTGTTTTACACTGCACTGTTCTGTGTTATTTTGTGATGGGCTACATTGCATGTTTTCGTAACGATAATTTGCGCTTTGTGATAAACCTCAAAAAGTTATGTACCTCAATAGTGCTGAATTCCACTTGAAATGCAGCTGTCAATTTTGGATTTTTTGACAACCATGTCTAAAACTAGGTGGCGGGTTAATTACTTCTCGTGGATAAATGTCTATAAGTATAATTATTGCATAACCATTTGGCCAATCACATTTCCAAGATCTAGGTCCACTTTGAGTATACCACCCCCGCCGATTTGCTGCTGATCCTACACGTATCACAGTGGCCATTGTCTGTGATGGTGGCCCAACATTAAACTAGTGTTTACTGGAATAATAATAGTATGACGTATATTATGATACCCAGTAAATAAATCACGCAGTGAACTACGTGACACGAGCGCCGTATTGAAGTACGTGACATATAATGACTGTAGTGAGATATGCGAGAAAAATGAAGGAGCAGCAGTCCTGAGTAAGTTAGTGAGTGAATAAATGGATGAGATGACAATCATGCTATCAGACTCAACAGACACAGAATTCGAAATTCGACGAACCATGATAATCGACGCCGAGCATGCTACTTCTCGGTCACGGTGGCTCCCCAAAATATTGGATCAGTGACATAATCACATTGGGGATATAATCAGTATTAAAGAAAGTACGTGATAAAATAAAAGTATATGTGAACGCAGTGTATGTAGTGACCGATGTGCTATCTAGTATAATCTATGTAAGTAACCTTGTGCTGCTACAGTTTACTATATTTCATCAATTGGAAAATAAAACTGATATTTAAACACCTCCAAATAACGACGGACATTTCCATTTTATAAACAATAGACATCTCCCAAATTGACATCTCTCAATCACCTCAGGGATCTTTTATCCGATTTAAAACTTACTTGAAAACGGTAGTAGATATAATCATTAACAACTAAAAATAGTTCTGACATAATGAGTGATGTCTGAGATTAGATAGAAGAGTTAAAAGTAAAGTGTTCATCATAATAAGATGAGCTGTGATACCACCTGAATGTCCTCATCATCTGCATGGAACCAGATGAGATCATGAAATAGATCCATATCAGGCATCATCTCTGTGTAAAGGCTACCAGCCTAACCTGTGTGAAGGCTACCAGCCTAACCACTGATAACAATCATCTATAACACGTCCTAACAGCGAAGTCCTAATGTTGAATAGTCCCAGACTGCGATATTCTGACACAAGACATCGCCCTCTCACGAATGGATACATGTGTCCATATCTAGCATGAGTACAGTTATAGTCCGTATATTTTTCGCAGTAGCAGAATACTAGATAGGATTCTACGATCAGACTCACGGAATCCTTTGTCACACAATCAACTCAGGATACACATTCTTGTGGTCTACCCCCGCAAACACGATATGTTGACCCAATTGAGGATTAATGTTGTTCTACTCTCTGCGACGCTGGCCCAACGTTTATCCAACTTTAGCAAAAGGTGTCGTTCTTGGCGGGATCACAACATGGACGCTACGTTATCATAACAAACCATAACCATCTGCATCAGTCACTTATCAGTCGGTGATTGGCTGTCTATTGCACGTAAGCCAATCGACAGCCGATATACTGAGTACAGACTCTGTCTTCAGATACAAGAGCTCGCCAAACATGAGACGTAGACTCATTGTCGGGTTTATGTTGGGCCAGCGTCGCAGACGGTGGACCAACATCAACTCGACATCGGGTCATCATCTCCTGTCAGCTTGGAGTCCGGGATCAAAATATACCAGAATAGAGAGGCGAATTTAATAACAGGCAAATCTAAACACACGGTTTCCAGGGAAATGCCTGTAGACCTGTGTGGTACTGGTTGCCAACAAAGGGCATCCTGGTCAGGACGGCAAACAATACAGATATATTCCATCCACGCTGGTACAATGCTGGGCCGAAGTCCGGGGTCGACGTGTCCTATATTGGCACAACATTGAGCCAAAACTGATCAAGCATTGTCTCCTCATATGGATCTGTCATAGTGGATGACAACGAGAAGTGGATCGCCATAAAAGTTATAATTATAAGCAAGGTCATGACTTCACGTTGGTTTAAACACAATTGACATCTCAATGTGAATGGAACTGTCCTCATTGTATTTATGAAATTTTCCAAGTAAAACTCTGGTGATAGAATACATTTTTAAAACAATGAATTGTATTCAAATTATGCCAAATGATGCATTGCTGGGACAATGACACTTAAAATGTCAACGCTGGACGAACGTTTTCTGTAGGCCGATTCGTGTAACGTGGACCATAATTATTATATCAAAGCGAATAGAAGATGTTGTGCCAACGTCTCACAGCAGTATGATTATCATCCTTGTTTACTGACCTTGTTGACGCTACGGACAATCACGAAAACAAAACGTCACGGTCACAGCATCGTCATCTAATATACTCTAGAGAAGAGTCTAAAGTAACTGTCACTTTCCATAGATACTGTCTCTTGGTTTTTACAGCGGTGTAGTTGAGCTCGAGCACAATAATGAAGACTGTCCTTAGACATGTTACAAATGGTGATTCGCATCCACTTCAAGTGGTTGTATATTCCAGGTACTCTTTATCTACATTTATTGGTGTTATTATATTAAATGCTTGGATACAGTGGTGATATCACTGAGGGACGCACCATTAAATATCTGGGGGGGGGGGGGGGCTAGAAGAAATATGAAAAACGTTTGTCGCAACAAAAGTCAGAAAAAAGTTTGCTGAAAATGTGGGCAGAAAAAAAGTTTGTTGACGGAATTGATAAAAATATGTTGACAAGAATAAACCAGCAAATGGAAACGTATAAAATAGGGACGGCAAATATATGACACAACAAAATTCTTGCAGACGGGAATAAAAATTGCAAAAAAACCTCTACCCCCCCCCCCCCGCCCTCCCCAGAAAATGCGGCGTCCCTAAATAAACGTCGGATAGGTGGACATAGTTCACAATTTAATCTTTTGACCGCCGGTCACGATTATATTCTTTTTTTTTCTCCGCACATTGAAAACCAGCTTTAACATGTTAAAACTAGAAAGTGACACTAATCAGCAATATTTCAAAATCGTGGACCTTTTGTCAGATCTTTACCCACTTAAAGCGAGACCCAAATTTAAGTGGCTGAAAATTCAAATGAAATAACTTGGAAATCAAAGGACATGAGAACACGCATCTAATTTTAGTCATGGTTGTATGTCACAAAGTATAAATTTATTTGGCGCATTAGATAACAGTAGGTGATTTTTATTTTTATTGTTAATATATTTTAGGACTATAAGAATTTTACCATCAAAAGTTATTATTGAATCACAAGCTGTTAATGTAGTTCTGGCAGCCATGGTGGCGATTTCAAATTAGTTACCATGGACAATTGCCATATTGAAAGAGAAATATTCCGCGGACAAGAGTACCCGATGAACACGGCTGAACCATGATTCCATTAAGTGTATAATCAGGGAGTTGTTATAACCACCAGAAATGTTGTTTGTAAACAGAAGCAACAATGTAAAGGGAATCAACAATAAACAGACACAAATATGTGTGAGGGATAGGGGCTCGTCACATGTGAAATATATGTTGGAGTTTGGTTTGATAGATCGGGTTGTCATACTCATAAATAAGTCGATGTATACAAATCATTTAACATTGTCGTAGGGAATTGTTTTTAATGTGCACCGTGATCATGTTTATTGATTTTTACAGTATCCCATATCGTATATCGGAGAAATGGACTAAGGAAGGACAGGGTTCTAATATCCTTGGACTAATCAAAGCTAAAGGCTGCTACTAGTAATAGGCCATACAAGGTCAATATGTCCATTCTTATCTAAAAAGGAAATAGTTCTGTAACTCAGGCCGAGACTCATAGTGAACGGGAAATCACAGGGGAATCAAATAAATCCGATCAGCCCAGCAAACATGATATGATGATACATTCATCCATTGTTGCATCAATGTTGGTCCACCGTCTACGACGCTGGCCCAACATTGACCCAGCAATGGTTGAATGTATCATGTTTGCTGGGAATATACTATTAGGATAAGGAAGCCAGCAAACAAGATATTACCCGGTGTTGGGTTAAAGCTGGGCCATGATTGTCATGGTGGAGTAATTCATCACTTTGGCGGTCGTATACTTGGCAACATGAAATGGCCGCGACAGACAAGTTGGACCGCTGCAAACACAAGGCTTTAAGACAATAATGTTTTATTGTCGGCTCAGCTTGGTAAAAGAAAATTGGCCGGCAATAAGCCAATATCGCATCAATGTCTCGTGTGGGTTGGGTAAATACTGCTGAATGTGTGATTTGACGTATGACCATTAAAAACGAGACGTGAACGAATGTTGGTTAAATGTTGGGCCTGCATCGTAGATTTTGAACCAGCATTAGGTTATCACATAACAACGAAAGAAATGCCAACTGTTGATACAACTTTGAAAATACCATGTGGTATTTCAAATGTCATCGTCAGATTACCTTTATGTAATTTTAATAAGACTATTAAAATCACATAATGGTAATCAGACGATCAACTTCTTTTAACTGAAATATACATTTACTAATTTGTCAGAATATTTCTTCACAAAATTAAAGTGAACGGACCTATAATTGTTTTCGAGAGAATTTAATTTGGGTGGATTCCAAGGATTTAGGCGCCATTGTTCGTTTAATTATTGATCACATTACTTTGACTAAAGTTTATCTTGTCAAATATTATCACACAAACAAATGCAAAGAATGCAGACTTAGTTTGTAAAGAAATGATCATAACGAAAATGTGGATTAAAACAATTTTGTGACAATTTTAAAAAAAATAAAAAGCATGACAATTACGAGTTCGACAAGTCCAAAAATCAGAGTAGAAACACAACTAACCGTGTAAACACAAGGCGTTTACCCAATTTTGGTTTAATTTTGGGACAGAGTCGTAGAAGGTGAACCAGCATGAAACCAAAACTAGGTCGACGTCTAAATTGGCTGGTAATAGAGGCATCGAATCAATATTTGGACAACAGCCCCATGCAAATGAAATGAATCGGGCTTTAGGCCACCTTTGTGCACATGTAGGCTAAACTGGGCGAGGAGAACCTTCTGAGGATGGTGAGATCATTGAGATGACACTGTCCTCCAGACACAGGATTCGAAATTCGAGCCCTGGCGGTCTGAGGCCGAGCACGCTACCTCTCGGTCACGGAGGCTCCCCACAATACTGACTTTCGCACGTGGATGGGGAAGAAACATTTTTTGTTATTACAAACCGCCGAGACCGGGAACCGAACTCTGGAGTGAAAGGCAGCGGTGCTAACCACTACCCTAGGGCCCCCGCCCAGCCCCATGCATCAGGTTGTCCAACAATCAGTGTAGGTCTCTTGTCTCATCTGGTCAGCGGCACGTGCTGAGACCTTGGCCTTATTTTTAGACAATATCTGATGACTACCCAGCCTACACGCGACGGTGGCTCTATGTTGGTTCAATGATGGGCCACAGTCTGCGACGCTGGCCCAACATTAAACCAACATGGAGTCAACGTCACGGCTGATCTGTTACGGGTGTCTACATACATAGTGGTCATTTCACCAGATGTTACCAATTTAACTGTTACAATTCTGTTCAGATTACTACCATATGGCAGACCTACATGTTGCTTTAATGTTGGGCCAGTGTCCTAGACGCTCGTCCAACATTAAAACAACATCGGGTCCATGTATCGTGTTTGCTGGGAACAGGGATGATTATCAAACATCATCAACCATTACCAACATTTGTCTTGCTGAATTGTCAGCTGCTATTTATGAAAAATCGACCCCCTCCCCCCTCCCCCCCTAATAAATTATTCGATTACCTGAGCATCTACCACGAATATTATTTATCAAAAGAGACAAATTCAGAAACATTTCTTTCTTGATAATACATGCATGTTAAGCAGGGGGGGGGGGGCAAGGGTACAACTCAATCTGATAATAAATATATTCACGTAAATCGTGAAATTTATTTCATTAAAGAACACACGAATACAGGGCACTTAATTTGAAGATGATCTACTAATTAGTTGTTTGTGTGGCTTATTCCGACAAGAAAGATAAGGACACTTCATTATTGGAACAAAGCTCCCATCTCGATTCAAATGGAATGAAGTCAGACCGCTTTAGCCTTAGATATTGTTTGTGGGTCATCTCGTTGTATAAATACAGAGAAAGGACACATAACATTCACATGAAGCCCGTTATCATGGTTATCATGGTTATAAACCTCAAAACCAGACTTTAATACAAATTGTTTTGTTGCGAGTTGAGTTGCGTCACAAGGTTTATCCAGGATAACGACGCAACTCGACTCCAATTTGATTGTACAAAAACAGGGGCAAACTGAGTGAAACAATGACATTGGACAACAAGAGGTGAGCCGGCCACCATAATCTCCTGCCCCACCCGCGTGATAGAAATTTTTCAGGGTGCATCCTTCCCTGAACTCTCACATAATGGTCTGGCTGTCTGGCATGATTTGCCAGATATCAGGCATATTAAGTTAATTATGGCCGATGGTCGGCCATTTTGAATTTTATCGAGTTGACATTTTTCAGAGCATATCCCTACCTCAAATTGCACATTTTGTTTTATACATACATGTAGTAATGGTCTAGCTATCTGGCACGGTTTGCAAGATATCAGTCATATTAAAGTTAATTATGGCCGATAGTCGGCCATTTTGAACTTGAATCAAGTTTAAATTAGCTTTCTGTCATGGCTTACCAGATATCAGGCATGTTAAAGTAAATATTTTTTTCTCGTTGCTGCAACCCACAACTTCAAGTGGGCTTAAACTACCCACATCGTCACCTGACTATTACACTATTCTATCTGCAATTATGTGCTTAATTTGACACATAACATTTGCCAATCATGGCTATTATCAGAAATACTCCTTATGTATTTTTGCTATTATTAAACTTGTCCGAGAACTGGTTATTTGCAACATGCAGTACACATTTGAGCAGGATACATGAAAAACTTATCGCGCCCACAATGTAAAATAAGAGGCGGAAAATCGCAGTAAATCGGCCATTTTGAATTATTTCTCCGTCATTATTGTTGAACTTGTCCAAGAACTGGTTATTAGTAACATGCACAATAAAAGCAGGATAAATGAAAAACGTTTGCAGTTATCGCGCACACAATTTAAAATTATTGACGTAAAAAAATGGGAAAAATCGCAATAAATGTACATTTTGAATGCCCACAAGTAAATGTTAACGCAACCGCCGACGCCAACGACGCCGAACTTCAATTGCATGGCATGATGCAATAACCCACCTTTTTTTGATTAAAAATCAAAAGGCGGACTAAAAAACGACTATAGTCCCGTTTAGCGGTTAAAGCATGCATAAACAAGTATGTCGTTGTACTTGCGAAGTACATGTATCCCACATCATTGAGAATCCCTGTTGTAACCGTATTTTTCGGAGTGTTCTAGGACCTATATTTGCCATTACATTTTAAATCTGCTTTTACATCTGATATACTAGTATACCAGAGCTATACATGTACATGTATACTGCTCTCTTTGAAAATCCAAAAGGCAGTATCTGCTTACTTGAAAAGTAAGCAGATACTGCCTTTTGGCTTTGAACAGCACTATACATGTATGTATACTGGACAAACATTGGAGATAGCTAATCACGACGACTCAAGTCAAGCACGTGGTCTCTAAATATACTAAAGTTAAATCACGACAAAAGCTCGTTTTAATAAATATGACATCAAATTAATTACATCATGTTACTCCCAGTCTATCATTTCCACCATGTGTACAGGATATTTCTATTTAGAGACGTCGGCCTACGTCAGAAAGGGATACTATTCCGGGACACAGGCGGCAAGGCAATCAACCTGAAGAGACAGTAAGTGCCTAGGTCAATCATGCTTGGTGTGTGTGTCCAATGGCATGTCATTACAGACGGCACACGTCTATCATCCAGATATTCAGTGTGGTTTTAACCCTTACAGCGCGGGGATCCACTTTAGACGTCAGAATCTGACGTCTGTAGACGTCAGATTATGACGTCTAAAGTCGATCCCGCACTGTAAGAGTAAACAATATTTATAATGGCCGTAGACCCATAACATAGGTATTCAAAAGAAGCGAAAACAGCTAACAAGACAATTAGGATCATTACAAATTAAAAATTGTTTACAGTTGTAAATATTTCAGCGCTTTAAGGGTTAATAATACCCTTGTCTACCTGAACCTGTAAATATTCGTTGTCAAGCGAAGTTTCAACCGAAATGAAATGCCACTGAAATTAATTTGAAAAAAAATTGTGGCAGATACTCAGTTGAAAAAATAATACAATTTTTAAGAAATATTCAGTCAATTGAAGCTGGAAATCGCGTTAGCAGCTTAAATGTTCACATGGTTAACACAGGGCGCGATTTACATAATATATATAAAAGACCTGGCCATCAATTAAAAAGAGGACAGTCTAAATTGATGTACCAATATATTATATATGTATAAACAGAAAACTTACCTTTGCTTTCATGATTGGTGATGGCGATGTCAAATTGGTTGGCAGGACTTGTTAATTCTATAACCTGATTTATAACGACTAGTTCTTTTTACAGTACTTCTTGATAATACGTTGCCATTTACAACCAGGAAATATCAGTTTTCACATAACACGTTACGTGTACTGGATACGGTACGGTTAATGCCACAATACAAGAAAGTACGTGTATTATAAGATGAGATATCAAATTTAGCAAGTTTTTTTTTACTCTGATCGAAGATGAACCGAAGATCAAATGCATTTATTTGACCTGTAACCAAGGCAAGAGCAGAAGATGTGACCATGTTCATATCAAGGCTGTCAAAGTTCGACTGGCCATTTAAAGATACAGTTTTTGAGATACCACATGGATACCCCATGTGATCATCCCGGCAAATACGAGACGTAAAACCAATGATGTTGTAATGTTGGGTTATCGTCTGCGACGCTGGCCCAACATTAATCCACCATTGGCTCAATATCTCGAGTTTGCTAGACCTGCATGGTAGCGTAATAAGGTCATACGTCACTCCTAGTCACCTTGTGCCACACCCCCCTCCTAATGGCTTCATCAACACCTGCTATTTTTGTTCGTGAAATCAGCAAAAGACAAAATTACAGTAAACAGGGTAGATTGGGCATTTTTCATAATTAGTCAACATTAATTTTACACCATGTCCATGTGATGTCAAATCTATTCTGCTACATAGATGTGAACGAAATAAAGTGATTTAATGTTTGAGCACACATGGTCAGATGATGCAGGAGTTGCACACATTTTGTGGGTGATATACAATGCCTGGTTTACTGTAGTTTCCTCATTCTGTGTCAGCTGTAAACATTCAGCTGAGGGTCAAGCGACAGCCTCCTCTCATCAAACAACTAGGGTTATTAGGTGAAAAAATACTTTGAGGGTGGGATATTTACAAAAAAAAAATATGCCAGGCGTATATGAATATAAAATTAAATTGTAATTCTGAAGTATTGCATTGGGTAAACGTTCTATATACAATGAAAAAATCTACCTGAGAAATAATATTTACCTTTACCCGTGTACCGTAACACGCGTATTGGGGGATGGGTAACATGAATTACAAACATAGCCACGTGCTTAACTAGTTTCTCCCCATCTCGACATGGAGTATCCTATCCCTCCCACGCTGTATGAGACCATCGTTTTCTCAGTTTCGAAATTCCCTTTCCATATCAAAAAACACTGAGTGAGACTGGCAGATAAACAGGAAGGTATTTTCGCATCGATTTACACATCGAACAGAGATAACAGCGATTTTCGTCCAAAAAAGTAAATTTCACATTTCTGCTTAGTTAACTCATATCTATGTATAAATGCATACACTTTACAAGTATATTCCAGCCACTTGACCCTTAAATCGCTAAAATAAATTATTTAAATTTTTACCCACTTGAAGTTGCGTCTCGCTACCGCGACCCACAACTTCAAGTGATATGAGTAAAAATTGTTCAGATTTGACAAGATGGTGTTCAACTGTTTTTAGATCTTGTTGATATCATGATGTCATGTCTTGTCATTAGCATGTTCCAAAACTGGTATTTAATGTGTTATTAAACCATGAGTAATCCAGTATAACCGGGACCGGCGAATAAAGGGTTGAAGTGCTGATCACGTCTCCATTTTTCAAAGGGATCGTTTCAGCATACACGTATTTAAACATTAACTTCATACATTACAATCATGTTAACTGGTCTAACTTCTAAAATACTTACTACATGATTTTCAAAATTTGCTGGTGTTATTCGCCGTTTGTTGCAGGCTATTCGCGGAAAATAAATGCGTGCAAAATTGCATGAAAATTGACTGAGAAATCAATGAAAAGCATTCACGATGGCTAATCATGCTAATGGGAATCATACTATAAAAAAGAGCGCCATGATTTACATGCTGGTCTTCCTAACACAGAGGTAATTCATTCAGATGTATGAGGTGTGCAGCCTGAGCCTAATGAATAAATGAATTCGTATTCGTATTCACTATGGGCAGAAAACGACCATGCAAAGCATTATATTGTCTCACTCTGGTAGACGTTAGATTCTGACGTATAAATGTGAACCCCGCATTGAACGAGTAGAAACTAGAATATTTATATATTATAATGGCCGTAGACCCATAACATAGGTATTCAAATGCAGAAAGAGCTAACTAAGAGTAGGAGATTGTGATTTATGTTGATTTCAGAGTGAAAAAACTCTTTTGGTCTCTAAGGCTTGGTTGGTATACAATATGTCAGCGCTTTAGGCATGTTAAGGGTTGATCCTGGCTTGAATCACATGCTCGCATGAGAATAGTACAGTGTCATAACATTAGTATATAATTAAATTAGTTGATATACATTTGAGATGTACATTCGGGCTTTCTTCTGTCCCGATATTGCTTTGATTGTGCAGAAGCGCGTTAAGCAATATTCAATCACTCGCTGGCCCAGGCAATAGTGCCTACATCCTGCCATCCTATAGCAAGCACATTATCCTCTGATTTTTATTCGCTTTGATGTGTAAATTGAAGGAGAAATTCTGGTTTCAACGTCACTCTGATTTGTCCATACAAATACCTAAACATGCTGAATGTAATATTTAGTTATCTTAAATGAAAGCTGAGAACGTACTTTTTGGGATCCATGGATTACTAATTTCACATTAGGGTTATATTCCAAATATTTCATGTAGGTACGTAAACGCGACATTGGCTGACAGGCATGTGTCTCAAGGTCAGTTGTAGGTGAAATTTCAAGCTGACTCAGGCTCAGTGGCCAGGAACGTGTTCTGTGAATGGGGAAATGAAAAGTTATGAGCTTAGCAACTAAGCTGTTTATTTAATACATGTATGTCCTGATATGCAAAGTTATTTTTAAAAGTCATGAATTTCGTTTATATGGCTCGTCGTTGGCTCTTTTTTAAAGAAGGCCTCTGACTGGAGTAAATTGCAAGGTCTGTTACGTGATTAAGAGCCCTGTATTGTGTCTATATTCATACATAAAGATACAGCCATATCATAATACTCTGTTTATTTTACAACCGAGAATAATTTTTCGGTAAAAAGATAACTTTCAACAGCAAAATTGACATGGCGGTTGGCAATGCCACTAGTTTATAAATCGGCACGCAAAGCGAGTACCTATCCCTTCTAGACATAAACGAGGACAACCTTAAGTCTAATGATTCATAGAGGTTTAGCTTGTTTTTTTGTGCGAAACAGGACCGTCCCTGCCACATCCCTCAAGACATCATCATCTTCAAACAAATCTCTCAAGAACTATGTCCAATGGAGAATCTCACAGAGTACCTGTAGAAGAACGGAGGGGGACAAAAGGCCACACGCAGCTGAAACGTACTATGGTTCCTCCTCTGAGACCAGCATCTAACAGAACGGGTATGGTTGACGAAGGTTCTGGATTTGGCCTGTATACAGGCTCCGGGAGGTTCTAGCAAGGACGTTCTATACAACGTTCTTGGTTCTACCATAGATTCGCTTCTGCAAACTGGGCTGCAGCCAAAGCAGTTCCCATCTCGACTATCATGGTCGCAGCGGACTGCGATCATAGCATCAAGACAATGTCTAGATTTTACATTAGACCCGTTCCACAAGGGGTAGCATAGTGTATGGGCCTACACATGATGCAATGCATAGACAACTGATACGTAGCTATTTAATTAGATCAAAGTTCATAAACCCCCTTAGGCATGTTATGGATGTGTGTGTGCAATATGAAAGAAATCTGAAATGAAATGAAACGCGGACAGATGGACGGCGTTCCGGACGGACATCCGAGGCGACGCCAATAACTCCCGCCCTAACTTCGTCGGGCGGGGGATAAAAATAGAGACGTTGAAACAACGTTAATTAGTGTAGTGCTGGTCTAGCTTCTTCGCTGAATATTACTACCCACTGGAATCCTGGGGCTAGCATCCAATGAGTCATCAGACCTGACACAGTTTCTAGACAGTTAACATGCAGTGTGACGAACATTGATTGTTTCATGTCTATTATTCAGATTTGGCTATAATTAGCCTAGAACGATGATACACATGTATGTCAAGACCTAATTTGTGGGCCAAGGAATTCATGTACACGTATTCCATTAAAAAATCAGTTAAGCCAACTTTGATGTGTCATATATCACAATGGCAGCCTTTGACAATTTCGATCATAATTCATGAGAGGACACTGTCTGATACTAGTTTAAGTCATGATAATGATGCAGTAGCTTTCCAAGAGAAGTGTGGTACCCACACAAGAAAGCCAAATGTATCTGAGGAAAATGTGCTACATAGCCAAAACACCTTTCAAGAGAAGCTTGACTGCCAAAAACCGCAGAATTTCATAAAACCAGCAGACCACATGTACCTAATGATTACAATCCAATGAATGCTTTTGGAAAAATGCCTTGTGTTGGATGTGAAGATGAGAGACAAAATCTGGGCATTATCTCTGCTACAATGAGAAGTTGTACAATCAAACCATCCAGTCAAAATGATCCTTTTTGGACTGGTGTGAATTCTATTTGGTCTAAAGAACCACTCCTAGTTTATCAGATCTCATAATTTACTACACATTCCAGTCATTCAGTATCCAACAAGGTACACAGAATTGAAAAGTCTGCAAGGATGCTGTCAACTTTAGATCAGTCAAAGGTATGAGTGACATATGATGAAGGGGTTTAAATAACTGCCGGAGAGATCCAGTTGTTTAGACCCAAATAGGGAGGTTAAGAACATTGTATTGTGCTCTGTATGGGGTCCTTCCACATGATAAAAGTTACTCTTAGCTGCATTGTGAAATATCTAAAGGGCATTGGCGCCCAGACAGTTCTTGCTGAAAGCACATTACATGTTTCGTGCAAATGTTGTTGAAAGTGTCTTAACTAGTCAGCAGTATGTGAGGTCAAGGAAACACTGGTCGACAGAATATAGTTGGATGAATTTTTAAAATCAAATTAAAATGTTTGCCATTAAGTTAATATGCAAAATTTGCTTCACAGTCTGTCAGTCGAGGACAAAGAAAAAAGTTCCTGAAACTCCTGCAGGACAATCCCCTGAAACTCATTAACGACTTCAATAATTTCATGCAGTTAAAATGTGGCAGCTACAAGACCTTTAAATACCTAAATACTGGAACTTGAGATAGTGGCGTTAGTGGGGAACTTTATTAAAAGTGATCGTGAAGGTAACTGGGACCTCCGCATCCTTATTGTTGAGGAACTGCTTCCACTCTTTGCCGCTTTTGACGCAACAAATTATCTTTGTTGGTATTCCATCTATCTGGGGCACTTCAAACGACTTCCAGTTACAGATCCTGACATACTTGATACATTCTGTGAAGGGTATTTTGTAGTAAAACACACTCTGGGCTGGCAACATTGGAATGACTCGACGGATAGGTTTTATCACCAAATGGGAGCTGATTTATCATGAAATGCTTTTAATCAGCAACTCGTACCGGGAAATCAGTGGAATCAAAACTGAAAATGAAATTGACGTGAATCACAACCTAAGTGACCGCATGATACAAAGAGGAGAGAAGAATGTCCAGTTGCTCATCGACTTTATCCACAGCCATGAAAAATCTGTTCCAGATACCATCCCAACAGACGGAGCTGCACTAAAGAAGTTATAAGCGAGGAGTTGCGACAATAACTTGTTATTGTGAAGACAATTGGCTGGAATTTGCAGCAAAACTGGACGGGAAATTTTTATGGATAAGTCTGGGAAGATATTTGATACCATCAACAACGATGACATCAAGGGGTTTAGTACAATACAGAAAGAACCATGTACACAGAAAGGCAAAAAGGTAACTCAATCTGTTTACAAAAGAATGGTAGACATCACAAAGGCAAGAGGGCGGGGGCTGTGGAGCTGCACTTGGTTAAAGCTGCCTGCTTGGAAAGATTGAGCCCTGCTCGTGGCATTCAAGTTTCAAAGAAAAATAAATGTTTATTCCCTGCTCACTCGTAAAGATTCAATATTGTGATGAACCACCGTGAACGAGAGGCAGCGACTTCGGCCGCAGACGGCCAGGGTTCGAATTTCGAATCATGTGTCTGGAGGCCGTGGAGGGCAGTGTTATCTCATACATCCCACCTCATTCATTTATTGATGCATTTATATACCATGGTTGCACAGCATGGTTCTCTCTGTTCTGGCTTACCCACTATGCATCATTTGTAGTAGTGGTTGTAAATCATTGCTTTACGTCACTTTTTAGCAAAAATTGTCTTTTAAGTTACATTGTAATCGGGTAATACGATAAGAACGTTGTAGTTAATTGATGAGATGTATGATGTACAGATGATGATGTGAGGGTGGGGGCGATAGAGCATGGTGGGTTATTGAGAGCGTTTTCCTTCGCTCGCCCGATAACAGGGTACTGTGCATGTCTAGGGGATCTACCACCTGACATGCCTGAAGACTTAGCTTTCGCTGTGCAATTTAATGCTGAAACTCCGTAGCATTTCGCGCAGCTCCGCTATCCTCGGGTCGGATAGTCCCCAGAGTAACAATAGGACGGGTCCCACCATTCATTCCACGTGAGAGACCTAATGCCAACACACGCTATTGCCGGTTACTTAAGGCTACCACGGCCCACACCAACGCATTCACTGATGCGGGTGCCGCATTGACTCCACTGTTGAGCGGAGGAACCGGGGTACGCCACTGGCAATCCGCCCGAAGATTATGGCCAGATACGAGGAGGCTGCAGCTGCCCTTGGATGATTGCTGTAGACTAGTGCTTCTGTACAATGCAGAACACAGCATTCAACAGACGGGACAGATCCCTAATGACCCTACCCGGATGGGGGCAAAAAGTACTACTACTAGCACGATCATCCCAGTACCCCCAAACACAGTTCAAGTATATGAGAGTTGTGGTCTCACAATCATTTACGTCCACAGCAAGGGTTTCAGGGAACCCTCCAACTAGTGAAGCCATCGAAACTCTATCCTCAGAGCATGTACTAGTATTGCAACCAGAGAAATGCCTTATGTGGTGCGACGTAATTATGTGCGATCATCAATTATAAGAAATTTAAATATACCGGTAAAAGAATAAGTTGGTTTTCATAGTTACAGCATACTGTACACAAAAACCTGGCAGCACAAATATAAAATTGCATAGTGAACAGTTACTAGAAGTCACCTCCATGACCATGGAAAATGTTATTCAATACGACTTTGTATAATATACAGGTACCTGAAATGAACTTTTAAGCCGAAAAATATACAATCGCACCATTATTCTAGGTAAATTAGAGTCAGATATCATGAGAAAGTAAAAATACATTCGGCAGAAAAAATCATTCAAACATGTATTTTTCAAATGGCTATTATATAGAATGCCCAGCTCCCGGGACCCCTGATGTTGTCTACCCAAGAAATTTTATCCAATCTGAAAAGAAACTGAAGTTGGGCCAGCGCTGAGAGCCAGCAGGTGAACCAACATTTGGTCAAAGTCTCGTGACAGGCTGGGTAAGCAGGGCTGATGTTGGCACATCTTCTACAATGCTGAGCCAACATTAGTCCAGCATTTGGGTCAACGTGTTTGTATGCTGGTATTACTATAAGCAGATGCATGTACTGCTGAATATTACTACCCACTGGAATCCTGGGGCTAGCATCCAATGAGTCATCAGACCTGACACAGTTTCTAGACAGTTAACATGCAGTGTGACGAACATTGATTGTTTCATGTCTATTATTCAGATTTGGCTATAATTAGCCTAGAACGATGATACACATGTATGTCAAGACCTAATTAGTGGGCCAAGGAATTCATGTACACGTATTCCATTAAAAAATCAGTTAAGCCAACTTTGATGTGTCATATATCACAATGGCAGCCTTTGACAATTTCGATCATAATTCATGAGAGGACACTGTCTGATACTAGTTTAAGTCATGATAATGATGCAGTAGCTTTCCAAGAGAAGTGTGGTACCCACACAAGAAAGCCAAATGTATCTGAGGAAAATGTGCTACATAGCCAAAACACCTTTCAAGAGAAGCTTGACTGCCAAAAACCGCAGAATTTCATAAAACCAGCAGACCACATGTACCTAATGATTACAATCCAATGAATGCTTTTGGAAAAATGCCTTGTGTTGGATGTGAAGATGAGAGACAAAATCTGGGCATTATCTCTGCTACAATGAGAAGTTGTACAATCAAACCATCCAGTCAAAATGATCCTTTTTGGACTGGTGTGAATTCTATTTGGTCTAAAGAACCACTCCTAGTTTCTCAGATCTCATAATTTACTACACATTCCTGTCATTCAGTATCCAACAAGGTACACAGAATTGAAAAGTCTGCAAGGATGCTGTCAACTTTAGATCAGTCAAAGGTATGAGTGACATATGATGAAGGGGTTTACATAATTGCCGGAGAGATCCAGTTGTTTAGACCCAAAGAGGGAGGTTAAGAACATTGTATTGTGCTCTGTATGGGGTCCTTCCACATGATAAAAGTTACTCTTGGCTGCATTGTGAAATATCTAAAGGGCATTGGCGCCCAGACAGTTCTTGCTGAAAGCACATTACATGTTTCGTGCAAATGTTGTTGAAAGTGTCTTGACTAGTCAGCAGTATGAGAGGTCAAGGAAACACTGGTCGACAGAATATAGTTGGATGAATTTTTAAAATCAAATTAAAATGTTTGCCATTAAGTTAATATGCAAAATTTGCTTCACAGTCTGTCAGTCGAGGACAAAGAAAAAAGTTCCTGAAACTCCTGCAGGACAATCCCCTGAAACTCATTAACGACTTCAATAATTTCATGCAGTTAAATGTGGCAGCTACAAGACCTTTAAATACCTAAATACTGGAACTTGAGATAGTGGCGTTAGTGGGGAACTTTATTAAAAGTGATCGTGAAGGTAACTGGGACCTCCGCATCCTTATTGTTGAGGAACTGCTTCCACTCTTGGCCGCTTTTGACGCAACAAATTATCTTTGTTGGTATTCCATCTATCTGGGGCACTTCAAACGACTTCCAGTTACAGATCCTGACATACTTGATACATTCTGTGAAGGGTATTTTGTAGTAGAACACACTCTGGGCTGGCAACATTGGAATGACTCGACGGAGAGGTTTTATCACCAAATGGGAGCTGATTTATCATGAAATGCTTTTAATCAGCAACTCGTACCGGGAAATCAGTGGAATCAAAACTGAAAATGAAATTGACGTGAATCACAACCTAAGTGACCGCAGGATACAAAGAGGAGAGAAGAATGTCCAGTTGCTCATCGACTTTATCCACAGCCATGAAAAATCTGTTCCAGATACTATCCCAACAGACGGAGCTGCACTAAAGAAGTTATAAGCAAGGAGTTGCGACAATAACTTTTTATTGTGAAGACAATTGGCTGGAATTTGCAGCAAAACTGGACGGGAAATTTTTATGGATAAGTCTGGGAAGATATTTGATACCATCAACAACGATGACATCAAGGGGTTTAGTACAATACAGAAAGAACCATGTACACAGAAAGGCAAAAAGGTAACTCAATCTGTTTACAAAAGAATGGTAGACATCACAAAGGCAAGAGGGCGGGGCTGTGGAGCTGCACTTGGTTAAAGCTGCCTGCTTGGAAAGATTGAGCCCTGCTCGTGGCATTCAAGTTTCAAAGAAAAATAAATGTTTATTCCCTGCTCACTCGTAAAGATTCAATATTGTGATGAACCACCGTGAACGAGAGGCAGCGACTTCGGCCGCAGACGGCCAGGGTTCGAATTTCGAATCATGTGTCTGGAGGCCGTGGAGGGCAGTGTTATCTCATACATCCCACCTCATTCATTTATTGATGCATTTATATACCATGGTTGCACAGCATGGTTCTCTCTATTCTGGCTTACCCACTATGCATTATTTGTAGTAGTGGTTGTAAATCATTGCTTTACGTCACTTTTTAGCAAAAATTGTCTTTTAAGTTACATTGTAATCGGGTAATACGATAAGAACGTTGTAGTTAATTGATGAGATGTATGATGTACAGATGATGATGTGAGGGTGGGGGCGATAGAGCATGGTGGGTTATTGAGAGCGTTTTCCTTCGCTCGCCCGATAACAGGGTACTGTGCATGTCTAGGGGATCTACCACCTGACATGCCTGAAGACTTAGCTTTCGCTGTGCAATTTAATGCTGAAACTCCGTAGCATTTCGCGCAGCTCCGCTATCCTCGGGTCGGATAGTCCCCAGAGTAACAATAGGACGGGTCCCACCATTCATTCCACGTGAGAGACCTAATGCCAACACACGCTATTGCTGGTTACTTAAGGCTACCACGGCCTACACCAACGCATTCACTGATGCGGGTGCCGCATTGACTCCACTGTTGAGCGGAGGAACCGGGGTACGCCACTGGCAATCCGCCCGAAGATTATGGCCAGATACGAGGAGGCTGCAGCTGCCCTTGGATGATTGCTGTAGACTAGTGCTTCTGTACAATGCAGAACACAGCATTCAACAGACGGAACAGATCCCTAATGACCCTACCCGGATGGGGGCAAAAAGTACTACTACTAGCACGATCATCCCAGTACCCCCAAACACAGTTCAAGTATATGAGAGTTGTGGTCTCACAATCATTTACGTCCACAGCAAGGGTTTCAGGGAACCCTCCAACTAGTGAAGCCATCGAAACTCAATCCTCAGAGCATGTACTAGTATTGCAACCAGAGAAATGCCTTATGTGGTGCGACGTAATTATGTGCGATCATCAATTATAAGAAATTTACATATACCGATAAAAGAATAAGTTGGTTTTCATAGTTACAGCATACTGTACACAAAAACCTGGCAGCACAAATATAAAATTGCATAGTGAACAGTTACTAGAAGTCACCTCCATGACCATGGAAAATGTTATTCAATACGACTTTGTATAATATACAGGTACCTGAAATGAACTTTTAAGCCGAAAAATATACAATCGCACCATTATTCTAGGTAAATTAGAGTCAAATATCAGGAGAAAGTAAAAATACATTCGGCAGAAAAAATCATTCAAACATGTATTTTTCAAATGGCTATTATATAGAATGCCCAGCTCCCGGGAAATGAAATGAAATGAATCGGGCTTTAGGCCACCTTTGTGCACATATAGGCTAAACTGGGCCAGGAGAACCTCCTGAGGATGGTGAGATGATTGAGATGACACTGTCCTCCAGACACAGGATTCGAAATTCGAGCCCTGGCGGTCTGAGGCCGAGCACGCTACCTCTCGGTCACGGAGGCTCCCCACAATACTAACTTTCACACTTGGATGGGGAAGAAACAATTTTGTTTCTTTCAAACCGCCGAGACCGGGAACCGAACCCCGGACTCTGGCGTGAAAGGCAGCGGTGCTAACCACTACCCTAGGGCCACCGCCCGCCCAGCTCCCGGGACCCCTGATGTTGTCTACCCAAGAAATTTTATCCAATCTGAAGAGAAACTGAAGTTGGGCCAGCGCTGAGAGCCAGCAGGTGAACCAACATTTGGTCAAAGTCTCGTGACAGGCTGGGTAAGCAGGGCTGATGTTGGCACATCTTCTACAATGCTGAGCCAACATTAGTCCAGCATTTGGGTCAACGTGTTTGTATGCTGGTATTACTATAAGCAGATGCATGTACTGCCTTTTGGATTTGCAGATCAGTATACATCCAAGGCTCACCCCGCTTGCGACTCAGCCTTCAGTAGAGACGTTGAGACAATGTTGGGTCAATGCTCAGCCATGCCTGTGCAGCTATCACAATATCAACACAACACTGAATGTATCTTCCCAGCAAACACGTGACATTGCCCCATTGTCGGTTCAATGTTGGGCCAGCGTCGTAGACGGTGGACCAACATTGAAACAACAATGGCTAAATGTCTCCTCGTGTTTGCCGGGTTGTTGCCTGTGGTGCTGTACATGTGAATGTACCAGGTCTTGTATAGTCCAACTATACAATTATTGTCAAGACAAAAGGTGAATAGAAGCGATAACTGAATTAATTTTATACTGAAAAATGTCATAAAAAGTGGATATAATGTTTGTTCTGGACATTATATAATATACCTCTCAATCACTGCAGCGGAAAAAACTGCTTCAATACTGAAATATAAACACATGGTCTGCATGACACAGTTGTTTGCACCACCCTTACTCATGTTACTCATGTAATGGGGTGTTCCTATGACCAGCTAATGAAATGGAAGATTAACCTAGTTTAAATTCAATGAAAGTCTTCAGAAGGCAGTAACTAGTTTGCTGGCACATTACCAAAACAGACAAAAATGCTTACCCCGGTATATTTGATATAAAAAATACAACAGCGCAGGAACATCCTGCCAGATAAGATGTGAAAGTATGAAATACAAGAGTTCTCTGGTTTTTGACAAGATATTCCACTTCCGCTCCATGTTAATAATCATGAAGCTGAAAAGGTTTATTAAGTTAGTGCTGATGCACTAGCCTGAAACGTAGCTATAAAATTCAAATAAAAAAATCTCTGAATTGATTATCAAATGAAGTACAAAACCAATTTTAAAATATTTTAGGGACACTTGGAAAAAGCAAATACTGGTTACATTGCAACAAAAATTATTGGATACAAGTTTGAGGGAATGATTTAAAAAAAATTATGACAATGTGTCTTACGGGGCACTAAAATGTGTCGCCAGGGACATTTGTGAAAAATATAATCCAGCGAGCAAGTAATCTCTAAAACAATGTTGAAAATATCTAAGATGGTAGGCCTACTAACAAAAAGTACAATTTTAGGTAATGTAAAATTGATTTGATTGCAACATCACAAAAAAAATTAAAGCAAGCCTAAAGATAGTGGGTCATACAGGACACAACATGTGTCGTACGGGACACATTTGAAAAATGTCATCAGGTCATTAACCATATAATTAATATATATACTTTTCCGATCCCTCTTATCCACTCTCCTTCATGCTTCAGGTGGCATGAAGCACTGGATGATTGATGCCTGCTCTTTGTATTATTTGCTATGTTTACCCCCTTAACTGTGGACTTTTTTATTCTTAACTGCCCTCTGTTGGGGACTTTTAGTTTGTTTAGTATTTTTTTGACGTTATAATATGTCCTACCCAATGCATTGCACATTGTGATTGACGTAATCAGGGTTTGACACAAACTAACGTTCACTTGTAAATCTTGAACCAAATTTTTTCATGCTTGCGATGTGTTTGCACATCGTTAATTTTGTGAAACCACAAAAGGCATGACAGATGTTCAAGGATGATTATCAATCTTAATATCAATAATTCATGACCCTCATGATTACGAACACGTGTTTTGTTCCGTCAAAAGGGTGAGAGAGGGTACTGTGTTTCTGGTATTATCACCCGCGAGTTGCGACGATTGTTTATTTCTTTGAAGCATTTTACGATTCTGATTAGGGCTAGATATTTTTGTGGTCCACAGGACCACTGGATAAGAATGTTCTTGTGGTCTGACATAATTGTGAACGCTGGTAATATAACGCTGGTAATATTACGTCCTACCCAGTTAAAAGGTTGAAGGATATTCAAATTAGTTCAATTTTGTCTTGTTGAAAAATGTTAGCACTGTTCAGAATTTTTCTTCGTAGCCATTGCAGACCTGTGCAAGAGAACGAAGCAAATGTTCAGTATCTTATTTTCATTGTGGTAATACAGCTTTACATGTAAGTTGTAACTTATCAAGTTATACAAGTTCTAAGGTATGCATTTTAATTAGTTTCTAGATCTCCAAAGACAACCTTGGGCACTTGGCGCAGTCATAACTAAGTTCAAATGAACAGGTGAAAATGTTATACAGACATGTAGGGCCTCCTATATTTTATGACAGTCTTATGTGACACACAAAAAAAAATTACTACTGGTACTACTTACTCAGTTACTAAAGTTCATCTCAATAAGCACCGTAAGCGGTAGGAATTTAGATTTTTCTGGTCGGAAAATTAAGTAATGTCAGTATGTTGCACATTTTCACATACCTGAGGTGTTCCCGCGCCAACTGACTAAGGAGTGCCATCAATTTGAGTTGAATTGAAGTTATATCGCAAGTAGAAAACTACTCTCTCAAAATTATCACCTGCCGCGACTCCATCTTGGTTTGTTTTGATTTTTTTGTGAAAAAGGAAGTTCTCTGACAGCGGAAGGTCCCATTTTTGGATAGGTGGGGCTAGGCTAGATGACTGTGTAGGCCTATTGCGAATGTTTAGGTCACTTATTTTTTTTTCATTTCACAACGTTTAAGACACAAGTAGGCTACTGAAGTAGACTAACTTTAGGCCCTATATTTATTACCTAACAACAAGTTAATATTAATAATAATGAAGTAGTCTAGCCTAAACTAAATATATGTAGGCTAATCCTATAGCCTAGTTGAACATATCATATGATAATGTTCCTCGACATGTTTACATTTACAAAAAAATACTGAAGCATTAAATCCAAGACTCCTACTTCAGCTGTAGTCTAGGTCATAACGTTGAGAAGTTCTAAAGAGATTTAAAAAAAACTCTTCTTGCTATTGTAGGCTAGGCTCCTGTCATTGTTTTCGTGGAAGGCCATGATTTAAAATTTTCTGTTTATTGAAATAATTATATTAAAGCGACAGAATGAAGCCAAAATCATCTTTTTTTGTTCCTTGATATGACATCCAAAAATGTACAATTGACAATTTGCCATACCTTTTTTATTATACTGCCTATATCATATGTATGTTTGTTATGCAAAACACTTTACTGTCATTTTTAAATTCAGTAGACATGTCAGGCTCAGAAAATGTATATGGTTGCATATGTTATCAACCTTTGAACATAAGTTACCAAGCATTGAATGTAGGTCTTCGGCCTAAAATTGGAGGATTTTGTCATTTACATGCAAAATAAATGGTTATATTCTTACAATATTTACTGTTAGCTGTCACACAACAGTGTTTTGCGAAAGTTATCTATATGGGGCAAAGTTTTTTCAAGTATTGATGTACGAACAATTCACAGTTTTTTCTCACTCGCTCTATACTCATTCGCCTGTGATGTGCCTAATAAATATTCTATAATGTATATTTGCATAAAAAAATTTATCGTAATTTTCATATACAGATCTATAGACACTCGATATGTGATATTTTTAGCAGAGAAAAAAAATGCGACAGTATAGTTGAAGGTGATAGGCCTACTGCCAGGGTTTTCCATTTTTATACACACATTTATTAGGCACATCACGTTTTTTATATAATCATTAAGCAGATTAAATAAATTAAATCGTGTTAAATGAAGTGGCCTGGATGAATTTAATACGGAATAGTATCATAACTTACGAAAAATAGCCCCCGTGAAAAGCATTTCTTTTATTATATTTTGTGAAATTGGAAATCATGATGTGCCTAATAGAATACTTCTGAAATACATTTTACCATTTTCTACGACATTGTCTGCAACTTATTCCCAATGTTTTTAAGATGAGTTTTGTGTCCCTTTTACCGTCAGATAATCTTTTTTAGACTAAAGTAGAATGTTTGACCTGAAGTAAATAATTATGAGCGATAAATATGTGCAAGCAGATTTACTATTATTGTCAGCAGGACCTCCTCCGACGCCATGGGCGAATAGATAATCTGCTCATGAATTGGAAGGTGGCATTTCTGTCAAAACCTACACAGAATGTTATCGTGCATGATGGGCCTAATTTTTATTTTCTTACCCTCTTCTACCTTATAAAATTAGAGCTTTTACATTTTAAATTCGGATAGCGCTTTGTCATTTTATCTTCCTTTCATTCACCACCAACTTTCAACGGGAATTTTATTCACATGCCAATGTTCAATTTTAAATTACGTAATTAGGCACATCACTGTGTCAACATTTAGGATGAAAAACAATTAATGTTTGATGCTGTTTTTCTACTTCGGCATTGATGTTTAAAAATATTAATGCTTAGTTATGTGCTCTTTGTCATATCCGTCTATTGTGCATGCCGATATTATTGAAGTAGGCTATTTGGACGTTTTTAATAAGAAAAAATAAAAAGTAAGATGATGTGCTTAACAAAAAATTTGGCACATCATGTGAACATACATGTTTTTGCCTGATCATCTCCTGTAAGATTTCGTGATTTACAACTGCTTCATATTGTATTTTATCTGTCATACAATACTTTAAATATTTATTTGCACAGTCCGGCTATTTTATTGAGGTTTGAGAATCAACAATTAAAATCAGGCACATCACTTGAATTTTTAAATCTATTTAAAACTTGTCTGAAAAACATTTATTCGCTTCGTGTCAGGTGCCACCATATGTATTTTGTCACCTTCCACATATTCAAACATTTTTTATGAAATAATTAAGAAATTTATTTTAAAACTTTTTTACCATGTTTGTTTTTTACACGTTTTCACAATATCCAATGGATGAAAAGAAACTGTTTTGCATTAAAACTGTTATTAATACTATTACTTTTTCACTTAAAAAAATAGAAATTTTCTTAACCTTGTGGATTGATGTAAGTCATATTACTGTAGCGGCTTAATCCTTAAACCAAAGAATTAAATAATTAAAATTGATACCCACTTCAACTTGTTTGTTGCCGATGAATAAAATAATTATGACAAAATGGCCGTCAGATATTTCAAGGTCAAATATGATTTTTCAACAAATGAAGCCAGGAACAAGTTTAATACCTTATTTTCATGTGATTTTGACTGGGAAATCCATTTCTTCTACTATTTTCATGACTCAAGGTCATCTTCAAGGTCACCCCCCCTCTGCACTACCTAAGCTCAATATACGGATCCACTTTGTATCTATAGGCCTACAGCTGGCCTACAGTAGTCTACCCTGTAAAATTACTTTAAAAAGTCGTTATATGTATATATATCCATTATATTATTATATATTTATGGGCCTAAAATTTAGGTGATGACAATATACATATGCCAATAAACCATGTAATTAAACGATATAGGCCTATACATGTAGGCATAATGCTGGACTGGAAAAAATATAGGCCTACATGATTATCATCCACTGTGATACACTAATTTGTGTAGGTCTACACCACATAAATTATACTTTCAAACATGCATTGTCTAGTCTTTACCATATGAATCAACCTATTTTCAGAGCTCCAGATAATTTTTTGGTTTGAGGAGTATTTCACTCATTGAAATGGGTGATGAGGAGTGAAATATGATAAAAAATAAACGAGGAGTATTTTTCATACAACAACATGAAAGCTTTATTTACATCATTTTTTTCTTACGGTCACATAGTTCTCTTCACGTAAAAAATACAACAATCGTTTCATTTTTCTGGGGGTTTTTTACTTTGATGGGTATTTTAATAGTTTTTATGAGTAATATTACTCCTCAGATTTTCTATCAATGAGTATTTGCTGTTTTTACATGCGTATTTTACTCATATACGCATGTTATCTGGAGCCCTGTATTTTTCAACAAATATTATATATATATACCATTGTTATCATTTACAGTGAATATACCTTATGTTTGTAAAGAAATATGCTAGTGTAGTCTAGCCTAGAATTTGGGTTCCTCATTCATGTAATGTATCATGATTCATGTGGTAGGCCTAGAGCCTGATCACCCCTATTTTGTGCAATGACCCCGTCCATTCTCCGACATGCGCAGATCCACCCACCATTTCAGAACCGATCTGACATTTTCACGGCAAGAAAGGTGATTTTAAGTGGGAAATGTCGTGTGCCATCGGACCTAACGTGTATGCAAAAAGTCAGGCTAACCTAGTCCAGATATCGCGGGAACCATCCGAGAACGTCTACACAAAGTTTAAATGCAATCAGACAGGTAGGTAATGAATAATAGGATAAAACGATGCGCTGCTCAAAGCGGCTCTGGTTATAGAGATCAACAATAGTGGTAAAACTTACATGGTTACTAAGTGTCATTTAAGATCTGTTCTAGAGTTGTTTTTTTCGCCAGTGTTTAAAAAGGATATAAATTCATATTAACCCTTTTACCGCGGGATTATGGCGTCATAAATTGCCTGAGTGCTGAATTAATTAATTTTTCAACTAAAAAAAGTAATTAATGATGTCACCAAAAGGCGACATCCGCGGTCTGCCAGGGGGTCGCCGTTTGGCGACATCCGCGGAGAAAGGGTTAATTATTTTTTCTTTTGAAATTAACATAGTGCATGATGGAGTGCAAAATGATCTTTTTTTTTTTTTTCTCTGTACCTAAAAGATATATTCAAATTAATTATTTTTTCAGTATAAAAAACAACTTAACAAAACATTAATCCTATGTTTGTTGGCCAATCTTTTCTAGTTAATTGTATACCATAAAAGGTTTTGTTGATTTCAGCTGAAGGGCTTACTAGATCAGATCAGGTGCCTATATGGCTATAACCTGCTTATGCCGGTCAACACAGCACATTTATTTTAAAAGTGTTGGAAGATATATTGCCGTTAGCGAGATAACACAAAACAAGATTCTGACTTACCATGGAAGGGTCTGTTGCTTCAAACATGTGACATGTAAAAGGTTCATCACTGGTCTGTCTATTTAGATAAGCAAAACATTTCGGATCTTGATGAGCCCTTGCAAAACGGGATAGAGTATGTAGCTTATGTTTCAAAACAAGATCAGCCGTTGTCATATCTTTCGCTTCTAAAAAATGACCAGATATCTCCACACTGACAGGCTTCCGCAACTTCTGATTCCGTATATCTGCCATAACCCATGGAAGCATAGGTTGTGTATAGCGGCGATCAAGAACAGAAAAACCAAGATATCTTGCTGGAAAAGCTGCCTTGATATCCCCGTCTCCGCCTGAACAAGGTAGAGATGAAAAAGTCTGAGCTTTATGAAGAGGGGGAGGGATGTACCTTTTCTGTCTGGTTAATTTGGCAGGTACATGATTCTTACTTTTTTGTCCGCTTGTTTCTGATTCATGATGAACACTGATTTGATTTCTAGCAGTTGCTCTCTGACTTGATTTTATTTTAGTGCTCACGTCATTGGGGGGCTGAAACTTAGAAGAATTAGGCCTGATAGTTGTTTGGCCTAGAGACATTTGGTCCGTCATGTAGCCAGTTTGTTTTGACTGTGTCTGTGGCCTTGGGGCGTTTTGACAGAAATTTTGAGATGGAATCTGATTCTGCATTGTTGACACGGGGCTAGTGACACTTGCATCTGATTCACTGCCAAATGAACCTAATCCACTATCTGGGAGGCTCTTTTTACGTCTATTTTCCATATCTTACACAATTAGAGCAGCTGATTTCATTGTAAGAATGAAAATAAATTAAGATAACCAGCTGTCAAAAATCTATGTTGATAAAGCGCGCCATCTTGTATATTTACGTCATCCGCATGACATGCTGATAAAGTCACACAAACTGAGAAAGAATGTTCCACTCTACTAACTAAAAGAGTGGGACTGAGTCCTCTCATAGCATTCTTAGTATCATTTGATTTGACTGCTCAGCATGTGTATACAATTTTTTTTACTTGACAAATAATGAGAAAATTAACCATATGTATTGTATTGAAGATGCTACAAGAGGACTCCCTTGTTACATCTCTGTAGGCCTACGGTAGGTCTACAAATCAAATCAAATCAAATCAAATCAAATCAAATCAAATCAAATCAAATCAAATCATGTTTATTTAAAATCGTTTTGTGTGAAAATACAAACATTAGCCTAAGGCCATTCTCCCAATTTGTAAGGTAAAAGTCAACAATTTTATAACAATAACAGACATTCAAGCATGTATACATGGATTTTTAAAATATAGTAAAGGAATCTATCGTAAAATAATTGATTTTTAAAATGAGTAGGCCTAGATAAAATATTATACATTATTTGCATTTAGCCTACGTTGAATAATTTTTATAAAATAGTACAATAAAACATGATATAGATTAAAGTATTTAAGACTTAGAATTAGTTATCACAGCATATGGGTAAAACAAAAATGCAAATGGTTTGATTTAGAAGATACTTTGGTTATGAAGAGATTTATTACCGGTAGGCCTATATTGAAATAATTCACTGGAACCTTAGTTGTCTTTGTTATTTAGACATTTATAAACTTGTGTTCGGCTGTGGTAGTATATCCTGTCTGTTAAAGGTATCCAACGAAGTTCAGAGAAAAAGATGTGGCTTATTGTGTTATCTTTGTCTATGGCTGCCCGGGATCTGATGAAACAGAGTGTAGAGGTTCATTTCAGTCTACCCTTTACCAGGTTAACAAATTTACTCTACTTAGTGACCTAGTCCTACAGTAACCTTAACCATTTTAAGCCTGAATTTATCATTGTCATCTTCATCCACTACAAGCAGTAGAAAATGGCTTTTGCAAAATTTCAAGGAAATCAGTTCAGAATTGACGGAGACAATCATATCATCATGTGATCCTGGTGGATATTTTTTAATGTGTCTTTTGGTATCTATAGATACCCAGCTATGATTAGGGATGAATGAATTCAATTCCCCAAATCTGAAAGAATTGTACGTTTCCATGTATAGGCCTACTGTAGATCTGGTATTTTTTTGCGAATTTCTGACTTCGAGACTTTTGACGGATTTTAGAATTTCGCGAATTTTCATTCTACTTTAGTAGTACTATTATAATAGTAATTTTCGCGAGATTCTTGAATTCGCGAATTTATCCTCCTTGCGAAATTCGCAAAAATCAAAACCTTGTGTATATTACCAGATCTACAGTATACAGTTGCAAGCAAATTTCAGACCGAATAATATTGTGTCGCTAATAAATAATCTGACAATATATAACATGGTCCTAAAGTAAAAAATTCATCACATATCACTTGAATGTGAACGCAATAATTTAAAGAAAATTTATTTAACAGTAAACATACAAACCTGTTTTCTGTCTGTTTATCATCCATATTGGGAGTGCGGTGACTGAAGTTATCTTCACTTGCCGTATTCAGTGGTATATATGTGTAATATGTATGTCATATTTTGCAAATTCTTTATTAGTGTGTATGCTTGATTACCAGTGATTATAATTTTTTATCATTTGGAGACAATAACTAAAAATTACCAGTGAACATGAGGACCTATTTTATCAGTCTCTTTATCATCAATATTGGAAGTACAGTTACCTCCACTTATCGAACTTAGTGGTATCTGTGTGATATATACGTCATATACTGCAAATTGCTACTGTCAATGCTGTGCAATATCATGTTTTACTGTTAAAAATTCGGGCTCTCTCTCTCTCTTAAACAGACTCTAAGCCACTTTCACACAAACATTTCATTTGAACAGTCGTCAGTGAATTTGGCAGAGATTTGGATAATGTTTCATTGTTGTTACAGATTCATGTACAACATTGGTTCTGACTCCCAATTAGTAGCAAATTGTAATATGAGTTATATATGTTGAGCAGCAGTCGTTATGTTTTTATTTTATACACTATAATTAAATACATTTAATGATAATTTTTCAAGGAATATCAATGTCTTCCTTTATATATAATAACACATTTCATGTGTCAAATATATAAATAGGGGTTAACCTGTTGAACATGAATTTGAATTGTTTTGCCTTCTTAATACATAACTACCGATCAGTGTATTAAATATACTGTATATACCAGGCTGATAAATGCCCTGGGTGTTAATTAAAATAGCCCCTGATGCTACAGGAGGGCTGTTCGCTTTGTAGAGTAGTTTTTTTATTAACTGTATATAGTGGGGATACTTGTGCTCATAAATACTTTCCTGTGGAATTTTGATGGTTAAAATATGCCATCCGTATGAAATTGTTCGGAATAGACTACAGAATAAAGTTTGATGGAGTTTGCAAATTAGTGTCAAAATCCTACTTTTCAGACAAAATACAAAAATACAAAATGGCCGCCATGAAATCACTCAAGTAAATCATATCTTCATCAATAATTGAAATAAAGACAAGATTATTTTACCAAACCATTTGTTTTTCGGTATCAAGGAATGCAATAAAACAAACGATACATTTATTTTACATCATTATCATGCAAAATTCAAAATGGCCGCCATGAAATTACTGAATCATATTTATCATTAATTGAGATATCTTATGTTCTCGGTATAATGTACATGTAATGCAGTACATCATTCAAGATGGCCGCTATGAATAAATTTATCACCTCTTTGTCATTAATCAAGATACAGACTAGATTATATCAGCATGTTTTCAGGATCAAGGGATACAAGAAAACACATCATACCTTTATTGGACATCATTGTAGGCTAAATGTTATGTCATCACTTTTTTGTCCAATTCCTCTAAACTATAACTATGTAATTATAATTACATAGTAAAACATCATATATATACTAGCACACATCACCCATCACCCGTAACAGCTGAATGGTTCTGGCATATCTACATCCGTGTAAAGAAAAATAACTATTTGAATGTCAGTTTAACATAAGTTTATTCTTGTTTTGTATATATGTTTAGAAATTATTTAAACAAAAAATTTCCATTTTCTTCATGACATCCATATATTTTGTGCCTTCAGTCTGCCTGCAAATATCCTCTGCTTTCTTTTGATCACAGGGCAGCCAATGCTGCTCCTGCCAAACCATGGCCTCTTTCATTAGGACTTCCTTGGCGTACCACATACCTGTGAATCTTAAAAAAGCATACACAAATGTGAGAAAAATACAAGTAAATATGAAGAACAATAACGATGCGTTATAGCAATTAATATGTTGTAATTAAAATAATAGGATTGGTGGTGACATTCACTGTAATATGATCCATCATGATACATACAGTTTGTGATAATGTGCATACTTAATTTAAAGCGCCTTTAACGCCGTTGCAGTTAATCAATTTTAAGAAATTATACTAAAAAGACATGTGCACCGTATTTATTCTAATAAACGCCCATATTTAAATAAACACCCAGCCCCTTAATTTGAAAATATAACCCCAAATCATGTACACTATGTCATCACTAAAAACTACTCTAATAAGTGCCCCCCCCCCCTGTGATCTCAAGGGGTATCTAAAGGTCTCCAGCATTTATTACAATAAATATGGTAATTGATTACAATTGCAGTCTTAGAATAAAAAAAAGTTTGATGTCAAGTTATATAACATCTTTGTTAAAATCAGGATTTAACCCTTGCAGCGTGAGGATCTACTTTAGACGTCGCGCTCCACTATGTTCCGGGTTAGAACGCAGCATGTACGCCTATCTGAAACGTAAGATACTCGCATCAGCAAATAGGTAAAATGACCGGAATTTTTTGCGGGGTGCTTCACAAAATGCTCTCATATGATAAATAACTCAGCTGTGTGATTTACAAATTTGGTAAACTCAATTAAATATATTTTGTGTTCAATAGGTGTTAAAGCGGTCGCGTGCAGCTGGTGGAACTCCTTGTTACTGTTCAGGTATAAAATGCATGCTAACCCGTAACATGTTGTAGGGGTGGCTTCTGCTAACTAGTAGACAGTAAATCCCCTCACTTTAAAAGTAAACATGATTATAATGGCCATAAATCTACAGCACAGGTATACAAATAAATCATATAGAGCTAACCAAGACATTTATGACGACTTCAAATTGAAAGAAACCCTCAGGTCTCCATGGTTTATAAAAACATTCAGCGTTGTAAGGGTAATATCTTTTGGTCATCTAAAAGTTTTTCTCATAGTTTAGTTTTTGAAAATGTATTCGCATGATTAGCCTACAAATTGATTTTTTATTGAATAATAAGGTCTAATTTATTACCATAATTGTTGTGTCATGTGTACTACTCTTTCTTGCGTGCAGTTCTCCTTTCTAATGAGCCATCAACAAATGCATATGCGGACCACTAATTCAGAGTTTTCACATTTTTAGCTTTTCTAAGAGTGTTTTACATTTCTAAGCCTTTTATGAGCCGCTGTACTACCTTGCAAACACATGTACGATTTTAGATCCATTTACAGTAGCGGATCTAAATCATCACCTTATATAGGGGTTTCCTTATGATTTGGTTATATACTGAGTGATAAACAGTGTCCAATATGCATTAGATTGCATGAGAAAACCTTTGGAAAGCAAAAATTTTCCCTTCGGCAGGCCCCTCGACCCTTTACAGTATTTATTTCTGTCAAATTATAACCCCCCCCCCCCCTCACTGAAAAGCTAGATTCACCGCTGATTTAGTGTGTCCCCAAAGTGAAATTGATGTCTGCTCACAAAATATCGGTATGAATATGGGAAATTTTGTTGATTTCATGTCAACATCAGGGTTTCCGCCAGGGGATCACCCTCCTTTTGGACCCACCCCCCTGTCAAACATTCCTAGCTGAAACCATGAACATGGAGAAACCTATCGCACCCAAAAAAATCACTGCTACCATGGATATAGTAAAGGCTTTACTATCTCCATGCTGCTACTCACATCTCCCCACTTCCAGCTTGCAAACGCATAAACTGCCGCAGCTTATCCCCGCAGTTCCTAACCAGCGTTGCATTTGGGCTTGTCACACATCTGGAACACATCTTTTCACATTCTTTTATTTATACAACAGGCTTACCTCCTATCTATTGCAGCACTGTATAAAAACTCTCTCACCACAGTGTTATGTATCTGGCATTCTGTCTGTGTGGATAAAGTTGGACACATTAATGTATGGTTATTTTCACGTTAAATATTGTGATAGGCCTACTTCTCATATCGAGAGGAATAAACACTATTATAACATAACATATTCGTCCTTCACTTACCCCCTCTGTGAACACCCCCTTTCCAAAGCCTTTGGTTTGGAACTGCATTTCGTTTTTGATGAATCGGTCGTGCCTGGAAAAAATAGTGAATACTGAACTATGCAGAAAACACGAAAAATTCACAGCGAATCGACAATAACCAATAATTGTATGTTTCACAGACATGGTAACTAGGGCTATAGCCTACCACATCCCGCTTGACCTTCAACGTATACAGTTGGGCACACCTTAACAAAATCAAAACAAACACACAGAACAATAAGAATACTTTGAAAAATTACACCAATGCCCCAGCAGTACATGTAGGGCCTATGTCAAAACATCAAAGACGTTTCAAAATCATTTGTGTAATTTTTACATGTCATGTTAAAAAACGTATTTCTTGAAAAATATCTATAGAAATGTAATGTTTTACAATGATTTTTTATGACGGTACTATCGGTAATTCATCTACAATATCGTGATGAATAATTACCTGTTACAACTCACTCTACCTATAGTGATTCCCTGCAAATGTTCCAGCATAGCCGTTTCCTGAAATATTAGAATTATACCAGTCACATTTACAAGTGACTAAATGGTGTAGAGATATATCCGGAACAAAAGTTCAAATTGAATGGTGTAACTTAAAAACGAGGTAACGTGTTTGCGGAATAACTGATTATTGTGTATTTGAACTTTTGCAAATATAACCCGATCTAAAATATCAAGTTTCCTTTTAATGTACAAAAATGAAAATTTTTGCTCACCATGGGTAATGGCAGTTAAAAACGTATTGGGAGGTTGTGGTTTCGCAGGCGCTTGGGAACACCAACGTCTTTTTAGCACAAAATCATTTTAAAGTCACACTAAACAACGTATAATGGGACCAATTCCTTCAAAAATGGTCATCTGAAATAAATATAAGTGGAAAATGCATCAACTACAGGATGTTTAAAACGTCTCTGCATCTTGAAGATTATTTATTGACGCTATCATATCACCAGCGATGTACATTGGCTAGAATTCGTAGCAAGTAACAAGTAGTTTAGCAGAAACCACAATCTTCCAATAGAGTCTGGTTGCCGTACTAATATCCCCCGTAATTTGAGAGTATGTGAACTGTGTAACGATTTGAGCGATGAATTTCATTTCTTGTTTATATGCCCACGTTTTAACAAAGCCCGTAAAAAATACATTAAAAAGTACCATACAGCTGGCAAATTTATGTAAATATTTACAAATTTTAATGAATGCATTTAAGCTCTTTGCATAGATATTACGAATAGTACCATAGTAATAAGAATCATTATAACCCTGTGTAAATATTGTATTATAAGTTATAATTGTCACCACCATACGTGCCAACCTGGCATATACATACATGTCTGTGCATATATACAGATCTTATGCATAAACTACTGTCTTACTGTCTCTTAAAGGTAATGACATTAAAACGGGGGGAAAATTGGCAGGGAATAGTCAAAATCACCACTAAAAAGTCTGAATTTTATTCAGGCTCTAGAAGGTAATAACCCTAAGTACACTTGGGTATATTTAAAAACCTCTGTAATTCACAATAATGTAGTCACATGCACTATAGCAGAATCTATGAGAGTATGTATACACTGTTATTAAATTGAAAAATATAGCCCAAATTAATAAAATATTTTGTTATGAAGCTGTATTATGAAGATCATGTATATTAAAAAAAAAAAAAATCACAATAGTATACTATAGTCATGTAATATATCAAATTGGAGGAATGTATGTATACAATGCAATAAAATTGAAAAAAAAGCTAAAATCATTAATATATTTTGTTATGATCGAAGCTCTATATATTAAAGCCCCCCTCATGTAATAAATGAATATATCATTAATATTCCCCATACAGTGATGCAATACTTTAATATCGGCAAATAATAGTCAACATTTACAAAAATAATTCCAGTGCTGTAAAAGTCATTCTTGGTTTCTTAAAGGTCATGACCCTACACGCACACATGTATTTAAAACGGGTCGTAATTTAATTAAAGTAACATATATATAGTCGGGTGATAAGTATATCGCTAAATAGTAAAAATTCAAAATTAATTTTTTCCTGAAGCTCTTAAGGTAATTTCCGAGCTCATAAGGATTATGCCGCCTAACACACACGGATAATTATTAAAAATTATTTGTAATTCACACTAATACAGTCATGTAATATACAGTATCAAGTTGTAGGAGATTGCGTGTAGAATTTTCAAAGATTACGATATAGCCAAATACTTTAATACAATAATTATTTGTTGTGGAGCTCTAAAGGTTATTTCCGGGCTCTTAAAATTATGAACCAATAGGTTTTTTGCAAACGTTCGTAATTCACAGTAATATATTAGTCATGCACTATATCAAATTAGTGGAAATTAGCACAAAACAGCCAGTGAAGCTGTAAAGGTCATTTCTGGGCTCTTACAAAGCGCTGCGAAGGAACTGATCCTAAGTTGGAAGATTTTTCTGCGAAGGTGCGGTCACTGATGACAAGTGCTGTAGACCAGGATAAAGTCCTCACAAAACACACCCAGATATATGTGACTGAACACGTACAATGCCATGTGCAAAATGGAAGAATTTTACTATGTTGATGATGATGATGATGATGATGATGATGATGATGATGATGATGATGATGATGACGATGATGATGATGATGATGATGGTGATGGTGATGGTGATGGTGATGGTGATGATGATGATGACGATGACGACGACGGCGACGACAGACGACGATGACGATGACGATGACGATGACGATGATGATGATGATGATGATGATGATGATGATGATGATGATGATGATGATGATGATGATGATGATGATGATGATGATGATGATGATGATGAGCAAATTGTTGTAGCAACTACACACAGCTGGGTAGTCCAGTCATCAAATAAAAAACACTCTTTTTCCATGATCAATGTAACACTTACGCACATAGTGTACCAGGGTAATTGACGATTACAATCCATTCCAGAAAGAAGCTGATGACCATTGTTGAGCAAGAAGTAATATCAGAAAAAATAGGTGGACACTCTCACTAGTAAAACAAGACTACATAAGTCCAGGAGCTCCCGCTCCGAATTAGAATTTGATTTAAGCAATTTTGTGTAGGGTTAATAATGTAGTCCTAGGCTAGGTCAAAAATCAAGTCTAAGAGACTCAGTCTTAGAAGAGGAAGACAAGAACTAGACAGTCTGTCAGAGATTGCAAACCTCCATTGAAATTAATGATCCTAATCAGTATCCCGGTAATGGTCTACCTATCTGGCACGGTTTACCCGATATCAGGCCAATCGAGGTAAATAATGGCTGATTTACGGTCATTTTGAATTCGATAGAGACTAGTTTAAAAATTTCAGGGTGCATCGTCCCCCGAAACCTTACATTTTGTTTTATAACACTTAATGGACTAGCATCTAACACAGTTTGCAAAATATTGGGCATGTGAAAGTAAATAATGGCCGATAGGCAGACGGCTATTTTGAGTTTGATCGAGTCTAAATTTTTCAAGATGCATCCTCTCCTGAAATTTCAAATTTTATTTTATAGTAATGGTCTAGCCATCTAGCACGGTTTACCAAATAACGGCCATGTGAAAGTGAATAATGGCCTAAAGGCAGGCATTTTGAATTTGATCAAGTCGAAATTTTTCAAGATGCATCCTCTCCTCAAATCTCACATTTTGTTTTATAGTAATGGTCTAGCAATCTAGTACGGTTTACTAAATAACGGCCATGTGAAAGTGAATAATGGCCGATAGGCGGCCATTTTAAATTTGAACGAGTCAAATTTTTTCAAGATGCATCCTCTCCTGAAATCTCACATTTTGTTTTATAGTAATGGTCTAGCTATCTAACACGGTTTACCAAATATCAGCAATGTGAAAGTAAATAGTGGCCGATAGGCGGCCATTTTGAATTTGATTGAGTCGAAAGTTTTTAAAAGGCGTCCTCTCCGGAAACATCACATTTTGTTTTATAGTAATGGTCTAGCTATCTAGCACGGTTTACCTGATATCAGGCCTATCAAGGTAAATAATGCTGATTTTCGTCCATTTTGAATTCGTAAGTTAAAAAATTTCAGGGTGCATCCTCCCCCGAAAACTCACATTTTGCTATATAGTAATGGTCTAGCCATCTAGCACGGTTTACCAAATATCGGCCATGTGAAAATGAATAATGGCCGAAAAGGCGGCCATTTTTAATTTGAATAAGTCAACATATTTCAAGGTGCATCCTCATCTGAAATCTCATATTTCGTTTCATAGTAATGGTCTAGCCATCTAGCATGGTTTATCAAATAACGGCCATGTGAAAGTGAATAATGGCCGAAAGGCGGCCATTTTGAATTTGTTCAAGTCAATTTTTTTCAAGATGCATCCTCTCCTGAAATCTCACATTTTGTTTTATAGTAATGGCTTAGCTATCTAGCATGGTTTACCCAATATTAGGCCTGTCGAGGTGAATAATGGCCAATAGGCGGCCATTTTGAACTTGATCAAGTTGAATTTTTTTCAAAATGCATTCTCTCTTGAAACCTTACAATTTGTTTTATAGTAATGGTGTAGCTATCTTGAGCGGTTTTCATGATATTCCGCAATATCAGGCCTGTCGAGGTGAATAATGGCCGATAGGCGGCCATTTTGAATTTTATCGACTTGAATTTTTTTAAGATGCATCCTCTCCTGAAAGCTTACAATTTGTTTTATAGTAATGGTGTAGCTATTTTTGAGCGGTTTTCATGATATTCCGCAATATCAGGCCTGTCGAGGTGAATAATGGCCGATAGGCGGCCATTTTGAATTTTATCGACTTGAATTTTTTTAAGATGCATCCTCTCCTGAAAGCTTACAATTCGTTTTATAGTAATGGTGTAGCTATTTTTGAGCGGTTTTCATGATATTCCGCAATATCAGGCCTGTCGAGGTGAATAATGGCCGATGGGCGGCCATTTTGAATTTTATCGACTTGAAATTTTTCAAGATGCATCCTCTCCTGAAACCTTACAATTTGTTTTATAGTAATGGTGTAGCTATCTTGAACGGTTTTCATGATATTCCGCAAAAAATTTCAGTCGGATTTACCGATGTTATAAATTAGGTCAAAGTGCTGGGTCAACTTCAAGGTCAAGGTACAGAAACCTGAAAAGGCACAGCTAGGGACCTTAGAGAACATGTATGTGCAATATGACTGTAATCGGCCCAGTACTTTTCGAGATCTGCTCCGGAAACGAAGTGTGTGTCAAAACGTCTAAATAGGTCATAGTTCTGAACCAAAAGTAGGTCAAAGTTCATATACCCCAAAAGTACAACTAGACCCCCTAGAGGTGTTGTGTGTCAAATTTGAAGACAATCGGACAAGTACTTTCAGAGATATGCTCCGGAAACGAAATGTTCACGGACGGCCCAACGGCCCAACGCCGTAGCATCATCATTTTCTCCTCTGCGACCTTGAATAATGAATTTCGATTAAAAATATTTTAACCTGTCTATTATCCACCTGGGAGTAACCCACATACCAAAAATTGTTATCCTAGCTTTTTTTCTTGCAAAGTTATAGGCAAATAAAAGGTGAGAAACAGAACGGAGGTAGAATCCATAGCTCCCTCCGTCTCACCTACGGTGACGGCGGGGGCTAAAAAACAGGAAAATAGGCTATGAAGAATTCTGGCGAAGTGCATCGTAATAAGTGCAGCTAATCGGTAAAAGATTATGAAGCTCAACCAGTTACGTGGAAGTCAGCGTATAATAATACAACAACGGTTAGGCTTGAAACACATGTTTGCTTTCTTTACCATATGAGACTCTCGTTCTCTACTCACTTGCACATACAAATATAGCTCAAGATTGAACATCTGCCGGATTGAACATCTCGTACCTTCATACAACTACGTGCAGCTCGTATTTGATCAGTGAATATCGGTTCATGTAGCTATCTGCACATCATGGCAATATCGGGATATAACAATGTAGCACGAAGTCAGGACTGCATTCTACTTTAGTCGAATGACTTCAAAGAGTTCTTAAGAGTACCGTTCACACTTCACGACCTTGAACAGTTTCGAACACTGTATATACACAACTTCTATGACAAGACATTCGATTCGCGCCCAGTACCTCTGAGTCTGTGGCTAAAACTGGACAGAATGAGCCATCGTTACCGGCCTTGATATTTGATAAGTATGGTTAGCAGTCGCTGAAGCAGAGGACAAAGGTACAACATTATTGGAAAGTTGCTGATTCGTATCATTTTGCCGTAAATGACAAAAGGCATGTCAAAGTCAGTTTGAAAGAGTTTCAACAGCAAAACATGTATACTCGGTAAAGAAAACACTCATTCATTTTGGTAAAAAATGATAAACCAAGTGTCACTGCCAGAAAAAAACGGAGTACAATCAATGACTATGATGTGATCGATTAGTCAAGCAAGATGACACATTATTTATTCTCCCTGCAGCCCCACCTTCAACTATGTATGCAGACCAGACCTGCGGTCTGAACAGGTCCTGCATTGACTCGGCAATATGTGCCGCCGATACATCTAACATAAGTTTAGTAGTATAGATTTTGTCATCAGGCTATACTGTTAAGATCATCAATAATAAATATCAAGGCACTAAGGAGGAATTGTTCAAAAAGATCAAATAGGGGGGGGGGGGTAAATCGTGCACTCCCCACTAGTCGATAGTGCCGAGGGTTCGATGGTTCGAAGATTTGATGGTCCCTATATCAAGTGTTAGTTCTTAAAAATAAACCGCGCGTGACCCGCAATCAACATTTTATTTATTTAAAGATTACTTTGTCTACACAATTGCCAAATGACAAAAGGCTACGTTACTATTGAGCTTACGAACTTTGTATATGCTCGGGATTACTACATAAAAAATATAAAACTCATTTCTGGACAAACTACGGGTACCAACCCAGCAAACACGAGCCGACGTTTGCCCAACATTTAAAAGCAAGAACGCTGATTCTAACGATATTCTCCGCCATCAATAAAAGTCAATAATGGCGTCAATGACAAAAAATAGGTCAAGGATCACTGTAACCCTCAAAAAGGCACATCTATACCCTCTAAGGGATGTGTGTGTGCAATATAAAAACATTCCGGCTAACGGTTCCCGAAATATCGTCCGGGAACGAAACACGGCCGCACGGCCAGTCTTTGTGATGACAATATCCCCCGCCCCTACTTCATGAGCGGGGGATAATAAATAGGGTCTTAGGCCTCTTTTGTGCACATACAGGCTAAACTGGGCCGGGAGGACCTCCTAGGGATAGGATGAATCAGATGCCACTGCCCTCCAGAAGCTTCCAGATACAGGACTGGAAATTCGATCCCTGGCGGCTTGAGGTCGAGCACAATACCTCTCGGTCAAGGAGGCTCTCCACAAAACTGAATCTTTATGAGTAAGCGGGACAAAACATGTGTGTTTTTAAACCTGAATGGCGGAGCGGGGGACGAACCCGCCAGCTCCGACTTTACAGGCAGAGAGCTTAACCACTACCGGTACACTGAAAGCGATTTAATTGGCATAGAAATAAATAGGACAGCAGCTATATAGCCTACCTGCTACAATAAACAAACGTTTTAGCGTATGCCTACACGTAAATTTCAATACAATTCCAAAGCATATTTCAAATCAAGTGTGTCTTCATTTCAGGCCTACTTTAATTCTCTCACTCCATTCCCAACCTGTTTCCTTCACTCATCCCTCCTTATTTCCATCTTGATAGAAAGATGATTGATTGATTGATTGATTGATTGATTGATTGATTGATTGATTGATTGATTGATTGATTGATTGATTGATTGATTGATTGATTGATTGATTGATTGATTGATTGATTGATTGATTGATTGATTGATTGATTGATTGATTGATTGATTGATTGATTGATTGATTGATTGATTGATTGATTGATTGATTGATTGATTGATTGATTGATTGATTGATTGATTGATTGATTGATTGATTGACTGATTGATTGATTGATTGATTGATTTTTATTGACTTTTGATTGCTAGTAACTTTCTGATTCTTCAAATGAACAATAGTCCAGTTCCATTACCAAACAGTCTTGGATTTTACTTTACTTCTCGTTCCAAATGATTATTTTATAAAATGCATATTACGAAAGTGAACGAACCCATCAAACACGAAAAGTTGGTCCAATTTTGGTGTAGTACGTACGCCACGACGGCGCAATCTTACACTAGAGAGTTAAAATAGATGCTTACACCAATCTCTAGTAAATATATAGTGTTAGCTGGGATGGTTGGCCTGTTAATGGAACATAATACGTATAAATACGTGGCAGTTCACTAACATTAGAGTTGAATACACCGAATCTGTTTCGCGTCAGTGATCGCAATGACCGTTCTGCATGGTAAAGACCGTGTTAGACACGTCACCATTGTGGCGGCATGTAACTTTATTCAGTAAAGTCGTTCTTCTGTCATCATAATTCAACATTGTAAAGCGAGCCAGCTGGGTTAGCAAAAATCCCACTAATGTGTCCGTTTTTTCTGCTTTTATGCCTCTGGTACTTCTACGGTGCACAGTAACATATGGTGCTTGTGTTGTAGAGAATAATTTATAGTGGCGTTGACGTAAAATAAATTAGTTCAGTAACTACGTATAATCACACTGCTCTACAAAGCCTAAAATGCAGTATCTGATTACTTGTAAAGTAAGCAGATACTGCCTTTTGGTTTTGTAAGACCATAGTAATTGCAGCTGGTTAGATAAATAATAGGCCTACTCCACATCAAGCAGTTCTGCTTACATAATCATGACATTTATAACATACTTACCGCAATTCAAGTCCAAAATAAAGTTTCTAATATAGATGCAGTTATTGGCAAATGCGTGAGTGATTCGTCCCATTAATCGATGCACGGCACGCCTTCACGCATTATTGCAAGTTACCCTTTAAGTATTGAATTAAATATTTATCATTTTCGGTTGCAAATACACTAATTTATCAAAAATGACTATTGTTATTGAATTTAATTATAATATTTTGGTTTGAATGTGAATGATTGTGAGATTTAGCTGTTTTGTGCAAGACAATTATTAGTCAACAAGAACACCTGTGAACCCTCAAATCGTCATCAAGGTTGTTAATAGGCCTAATCGGTGACGTGGATATGATTAAATACGTACCATCCAACTTTCCTGTGTCCATGTACACTTATATTGGGGAATGCCAATGAAAGATAGTTAATCAATATAGACAGACATAATTAAAAAGGTAGGCCTACTATATAGTTTACGTATACCATAGGATTTTATAGAGCTAACCCTACTGTATACTGTATACATGCACTATATATATATATATATATATATATATATACATATATTCATTTATTTTTAAGTCATTCATATCTACTTATGGAAGACATCAGCAATATATTTTTTTACTAGTTTAGCAGAATGATAGGGTGTGATAAACAAATTTCAATAGAAGAGACACAAATATATTAACTTTTTATATCCTGTCATACTCGAATAATTATACTGTATACGTTTTTAAGCAGTTCAATTCATTGATGAGTGGTAAAGCCTATACCCATTTAATCCAATAATTCAATTTGGAAGATGTCTACTTTTCAATCGGATAGAAATATTCTAAATTATTTGAAGATAGAGGTCGCGTCAGCAATATTCAATCCAGAAAACGAATTATTTTTTAAAATATAAATGGGACACGATTAGTGAGTAATAGAATGATAAATACATTTTTGATCTATTCACTATAGCAGCGTATAATATGCATAGATCAAATTCACGCTATTACATCCTATATTGTCTTCATACGTCTGATGCAGTAAAACATTATTGAATCACCTAACCTTTAACCCTTTCAAGCCTGAATTTATCATTGTCATCTTCATCCTCTACAAGCCGCGAATTGCTGTCGCAATTCACGAACAGTTTCATGGAAATTTTCATTCTAAAACCCTTTGTTGTGGGAAAAATAAATCTGTTCACAGGGATTTAAAATGATGCTTTAATGCATCGTGAGCGCTTAAAGGGTTAACCCGCTGATCGCGACTATAGTCGTTTTTAATTTGTTTTATTTGCCGCTAAAATCAATGGTATTGGGAATGAAATAAGCGTTGAAACATCAAAATTTGCAAATGTTTGGTATCAAATTAAACAAACATGAGTAATTTTCAACTACTTAAGGTTGTGGGTCGCGGTAGCGAGACACAACCTCAAGTGGTTGAAAATTCAAATAGATTAACTTAGCCAGATAAGGGTTAATATGGTTAAGTGAATGGGGAAAAAATAGCAACACATTGCTTACAGAAGAATGGATGACAGATGGCTGACCCTGTGGTACTAATTTCGATATCATCAACTCCTTCATTATCTTACCCTGACATTTCTTGAAATATTTTTGTATAAACCATGGAGAGCAGAGGGTGTGTGTCAAATAGAAATAATCATAAATGTCTTAGTTAGCTTTTTCCGCTTCATTTGAATGCTTATGTTATGGGTCTAAGGCCATTATAAACATTGTCTCCTTTCATTGCGGGGATCAACTTTAGACGTCAGATCCAATGCTGGTTTAAGGCTGGTTTATGCATATATTTGTGTTGCTGAACTGTTTCATGCTATTTTTCCTTCATTTAAAGCTGGAATTGCCAAGTTCTAGCTTCAAATGAGTGAAAACAACATATATATATTATCAAAAATATACATCTCCCAAAATAAACAATTTCAACAGCTGAGCATCTACCACAAACTATATGATTATTTTTAAAACTTGTTTGAAACCGTGTATTAGTACGGGCCTAGTAGCACAAGGGTTAAACCAGCGATTTAGAAAAATTAAAATTTTTGTGTGATAAATATCCCAGACAGCTAGCAAAATTTATAGCAGAAGCATATGATATTAGGAAAAATGTAATTTATAAGCCAAATGTCTAAGGCGCACCACACATCAACGCAATTTCGCCGTTAGAGTTCGCATTGATGTGTAGTCCGCTTAATATGTCTCGTCAGAGATCGTTCTTGTGGGGATGGAGGCGCCAAGTGCCACCTTAGAAAGTGGCAATTGGCGCCTCTCAAAATGTAGATGAGCGATTTATATGTATCTATTCTATTTTCACTTTTCACATATGACATGTTTTACCTTTTGTCTATAGATTTATCATAATTATATTATATGACTATGTACACATCTATATATAGATATATTATATCATCGAGAAATCGCTTCACCTCCAGCTTCCCTCACAAACAATAATTTACAATATATATATATAGAGGTCACTTATAGGCCCAAAGGGCCGGGTGTATTTTTTCTATTGTATACTAAAAAAATGTTGTAAAAAAAATGTACACATGTGACTATAATAAATAATACTACTACTACCAGCATTGGTACAAGACACAATGAACCAATATTGGTATGATGTTGGGCCGCCGTCTGCGACGATGGCCCAACATTAAACCAACATTGGGTCAGCGTCTCGTTTTCACAGGTGAGCGCCATGTGTCCGTTGCAAGGCCGTTTGACTCCGCTCCGCTATGCTACACCAACTAACTGTTATAGCTCTATAACAGTCGTATATCGAGCAGTAGGCCTACTAGCGAAGAGACGTTGACGTCGACTCAGCATGAGAACAGTACTAGCGAAGAGACGCTGACATGGTGAGCACTCTGCATGAGAGCAGTACTAGTATTAGCGAGGATATATGGAAAGCACTATGAGAAAGTTCAACCTCAGCAGAATAGTGTCAAGGTACGTTAGGCTAATAGAAACATAGGCGAATGCACAAAAAAATTGTGATACACATAATATAAAATAGTAGCCTACATAAGGCAGTGGTGAATACAAAATATTTAGACAGAAGTGTACATTTCTATCCGAATATTATTTACAGCTCACATATTGTATCTTAGTGGTGATTTGAAGAAGTGACAGCGCATACGATTTGTGGTTCATATGTCATTATTATGTTTGGCACTATTAGCATGATTAGCTGATGTTGTGCTCTATAGCTACAGCTTAAAATACACGGTCATTCATGCAGGTTATACGTTTATCGTCTTTATCGATTCATATCGTGTGAGTCAGTCAAATGTTAATCTGTTGAAAAAATATAAGGGGCCTGCGAAGTAGGCTATATATATATGTATTCTTTATAATCGTATTCTGTGAAACCCAGTGACGTCACTGGAAACCCTTTTGAATGGCTACTCGGTGAAAATAATGCCACATAAGTCCCCCAACCCCCGTACCTCATTGTATTAAATTGTTAGGTGAAGACATAGCAGGTCAAGGCTATTGAGTTTCACAGATTGACGTTTTGTTGTAGAGGGAAGTAGACGGTGACCTCTATATATGTATACCGGTATGTTATCTGCTATGCATGGTAGATTAGCCTATAGCCTGATCACACGACGTGTTTAACACTTGAATAACTAGACACCACATGTGAGGAATGAATAAGACGCCCCCAATTTCACAATGCATTTGCAAAATATGTTCTACCAAAAACTTTATAGCGAGCTTTTTTGTGATATTGTGACGGCCAGGGGACGGTTAATTATGGGGTTTGTTAGGACGCCCAAAATGAGTGGTGGTCAGTCGAGTCCACACCGTAAAAAAAGAAAGGTTCAAAACACTTGAAATAGAGTTACACACATGATTTAGGTGTTTCGATACACCATATTTGGTTGCTGCTTGATTCGTTTTTCAAAAAACCGAAACGTGTTTAAAAAACGTAAAATGGAGTTACATACATGCGTTAGGTGTTTCGATATCTCACATTTAGATGTTGATCAAAATGGGTATAGGCCTCCATCTTCTTTGTGGGGTACATCGTAGAGGGCCGGCCCCGATGGCTCATCCGTATCGACTGGGGCTGCCCCGCTGGCTCTTTCGTATCGACTGGGACTTGTAACCTGGAGGTTATATCTGGTCCGATCAAGATTCGAACCTGATATTTGTCATCGTGGTTGTGCATATACAGTTCCCCAAGCTGTCCAAAGGCCTGGAGTGTACATTTCTGCCTGAAGCTTCCAAACCTGGTCAAACGTCCGTGGATTGAAACCCAAATATACGGACTGGATTATTTGAATTATTAATACGGTGTTTCAAAACACCCATTGTAGTTAATCAAAACTCTAGTTTACTTATAGTTTTTTCAAACTTGATCAGCCGTGGTTTTACACATTAAATCCTCTAACCCTGAATGTTATCCCTGCAACATCACGGGGGTGTTTTGGTATAGGTCTGTGTTGGGATCTAGGTATGTTTCAAGCCATCATATACATTTGAAGTGAATATAATGTCAGCAAAAACAACAAAAATAAGCTATTTTCAACCGTTGAGCTGATTTGAACTTGCAGTGACCTTGTTATTTGCGCCATCCTGCCATATGAGACAGTGCTGCACAATGTTGATTTTAATTGGGGGGGGGGGGATAAAAATCCTCTAACCCTGAATGTTATCCCTGCAACCTCTCGGGGGTGTTTTGGTATAGGTCTGTGTTGGGATCTAGGTATGTTTCAAGCCATCATATACATTTGAAGTGAATATAATGTCAGCAAACACAACAAAAATAAGCTATTTTCAACCGTTGAGCTGATTTGAATTTGCAGTGACCTAGAGATAATCTTAACATGACCCCCTATGAAACCCAGCACCAACCCATGTTACCAGGTCATGTGTAGGCCTACTTAGGTTGTGTTCCGACCGATTTATTGCAAATGCTGGTCCAATAATCTATTTTTAGGACTGGTATCATATTAAGTTTATTTTGCTAAAGTTTGTATTCCATTTAGGGGAAAGAGTGGTGCTGTGTATGGGGAACGGTTCACATTTCTGTAAACCAGTCCTTATGAACATGTGCAATATAACGTTTCATGTCTTTAGGTTAAAGGGACTGGCCCAGGTTAAAATCATCAAAAAATCGGTGATTTTATTTCGGGTTCTTAATATGACCATATGATGTAAACATGTACATAGACTAGAACTGCAAATTTTTGTAATTTTTGTGCTGCGCATTCATCAGTTAGACTAGATATAGAGACGAAATTCCCGCCTTTCCTATTTTTGACATGGTTGTCAATAATTAGAAATCAGGAATTTCGTCTCTATATCTAGCCTAACTGGTGAATGCGCAGCACAAAAATTATAAAAATTTGCAGTTCTAGTCTATGTACATGTTTACATCATATGGTCATATTAAGAACCCGAAATAAAATCACCAATTTTTTGATGATTTTAGCGTGGGCCAGTCCCTTTAAGTACTATTGTCTTTAACAAGTGTACAGAAAAAATATAGTCACGATTATATTTGTGGTCAAGAACTTGAAGGGTTTTGGTTGGAATAATGTTGGCCCAGCGTCGCAGACAGTGGCCTAGTATTACATCAGCATTGGGTCAATGTATCGTGTTATCCGGTGTTTCTGGCGCCGGGATGTTAAAGCGTCACCAGCTTAATGCAGCAGTCAGAAAATACAGTAAAATCACCCAATGCTGTTTCAATGATGGGCCATCGTCGAAGACTGTGGGTCAACAATAAAATATCATTGGTTGAATGCCACGTGTTTGCGCAAAGTATACAGCAGACCAGGTAATTGATTAGTGTTGGGCCAGCGTCGTAGACGATTGACCGGCATTGAACTAGCAATGGGCTGCAATGCTGGCGCAACATAGAACCGGAATTTGGTGGGTAGGCGTGCATCCTCTGTACGAGGTACATCGTAGGCAAGTATTGAATGAATGTTGGCCAGCACTGGCGGTGGTGGTGGAAGAAATGCACGTTGAGATATATTTGAACTTGTCTCCTTGGTTCTTTCCCTAATTATATCTTGGACATTTAGGATTCTGGCCCATGAGGAAGACCGATACACTGATTTTTTTGTGTATAGCACTTAAACAGACTGAAGCCGGGCCTCGTAGTCCGGAAACTGCTTTTCTAGTTTTTTATATTTTTTAAAAGAGAAGATGAGATATTCCCGATTTTTTATTTTGGACATGCATGTCCAAAATGAGAAAAACGGGAATTTCGTCTCTATATCTCGCACAAAAATAAAAAACTTTTGCTGTTCTAGTCTATGGACATGCTCAAATAATATGGTCATATTGAGACGCCAAAATAAAATTACCGATATTTTATGATTTCAGCCTGATTGTGTCGTCGCTTTAAGATCCTGGAAATAGACCTAGTTTAAAATAGCAAGATAAAAATAAATAATAATAATAATAATAATACCGAACGTTATTATTTTCAATTCTGTGCCAATGTGTTGCAAAGGGTGACAGCATTGAAACAACATCGGGACAACGTTGTAAACTTGCGGGGTTTATGGCAACCCAGCAAACATCAGACCTCCACCCAATGTTGGGTTAATGTTGGGCCACCGTCGTTGGGCAAACATTAACAAATGAAATGAAATGAATCGGGCTTTAGGCCACCTTTGTGCACATATAGGCTAAACTGGGCCAGGAGAACCTCCTGAGGATGGTGAGATGATTGAGATGACACTGTCCTCCAGACACAGGATTCGAAATTCAAGCCCTGGCGGTCTGAGGCCGAGCACGCTACCTCTCGGTCACGGAGGCTCCCCACAATACTAACTTTCCCACGTGGATGGGGAAGAAACAATTTTGTTTCTTTCAAACCGCCGAGACCGGGAACCGAACCCCGGACTTTGGCGTGAAAGGCAGCGGTGCTAACCACTACCCTAGGGCCCCCGCCCGGCAAACATTAACACAACAACGGGTCGACATGTTAACTGGGGAAGTGTAAGTCACATCAAAGAAATTCAATTGAAACTCATTGGTCACTTAGTACAGGTGAACATCGTTATAACACGATCGTTGGGGTCCATTGAGTCAAATCGTGTTATAAGTGAATCGTGTTATACAAAAAAATCAACCAGAAAACGATACCAAAAACGGATGAGTAATACACAGGTGTAACGTGTTATGTCACAGCTATAACTTATAATAATAACAACAATATTATAAAAAAAATTATCATAATTTTTGCGGCGTAACAATTGTAACGTTTTACAACTATTCTATCGTACAGATGTATACAGAATGAACACTATAAAAAGAACAATAAATTACACATCTTTATGCAGCAGAGACTAGCGAATTTGCTATATTTTAGTACTTTATTAAATGCTTATACATATTATTGTGCGCAGTGTGTAACACGATGTATTTGATACCTTGATTATCATTTGCATGTAATACTACGCGAGCATTATTATTATTTAATTGCACACAATATAATGGGATTGCCTTTTCCTTCGATTTGCAGGCCTAACAAGACGTATTAAGTCGACAAACTTATATATAAATATAATACGATTTTTCTTAGATATATAATACGATACCGTCGTTATTAAGTATATAGCACTTCTACAGATGGATTTTTTTTCGTGCTATAATCTGTATTTGTAAGCAGAATATATCACGATCTTTTTTAAATACATAACATTCTTTACTTTGTGTACATAGCACGATTTAAATTGTCTACAAAACTATAATCATTTTTGTGCTATAATATGGATTAATTATAACACGATCTTCAATAAATTTATAACACGATCTTCAGAAATTTATAACACGATTTCTATGAAATATTATTATACCGCATTATAATATACAAAGATATCAAAGCGTCTCCAGCGGGCCACTTATTCTCGCGTCACTGCCCGGCATTATGACATAATAAAAACACGATCTTCATTCAATTTATAACACGATCTTTAGACTAATAAAAATATGTGCGAATACAATACGTTCTTTACAAATTTATAACACGATTTCTATGAAATATTATTATACCGCATTATAATATACGAAGATATCAAAGCGTCTCCAGCGGGCCACTTATTCTCGCCTCACTGCCCGGCATTATGACATAATAAAAACACTATCTTTATTCAATTTATAACACGATCTTAGGAAATTTAAAACACGATCTACAGAAATTTATAACACGATCATTGGACTGATAATTATCTATTCGAATACAATACGTTCTTTAAAATTTTATGACACGATTTTCATGAGTGAATTATATTATGCCGTATTATAATATACGAAGATATCAAAGCGTCTCCAGCGGGCCACTTATTCTCGCCTCACTGCCCGGTGTTATGACATAACACGGCACACTGTTCCGCGTTCATATGTGTAGACCCAGCGTTGGCCAAACATTGTTTCAATGCTGGGCGTAACGTTTAGCATTAGCTGAGTTAACATGATGCGTGTTGGCGTTGTCGGCGATAGCGATTAGTCTACACGATGCACATACTGTTTACTCTTTCAATAAATCTTGTAGATTTGGAAATTATAACACGGTATTCTGTGAAAAAAGCCAGAAAAGGGGTCCTAAATTTTGGGGTCCATGACCTTACCGTGTTATAACCGATCCGTGTTGTAGCGATTCGTGTTATATCGTTGTTCACCTGTACAATTATATTAGTGGATAGGCCTACATCCACCGACACAATCTGTTTAGATGTTCTCAATATTTTTTATGAT